>VXAD01003974.1:486149-511331 GCA_013399195.1 Dicrurus megarhynchus
TGCACACCCACAGTCCCTCTACACACATCCCCAATCCCATCCCCTTCCTGCACAGCCCCGTGCCTGTCCCACATACACCCTGTCACACACATCCACACCCATCCACACCCCACATACATACACAAACCCCCCTCCATCCCCACACATCCACGCACACACGCCATCCCACCCACAGACGTACACACCCCACACACACACACCGCATACACATATACTCACTCCTCCATCACCACAAACACCGCCACCCCCAAGCACACACAGCCATGTGTCTGTTTCAGTCTTGGGCTCCTTCTCCTTAACACTTTGGGAATCTCGCAGCAGGCCCTCTTGGCCTCCTCTGATGGCACAGCCAAACTGGATTTTCCAGTATTAAACTTAATAATGAAGCACAGTTGCATTTTGTACTGTTAGAAGGAAATAGGCCTTGCTGGGTCAGGTGCCGCAGGCGTGGCTTCACCCGTATTTTGCGGTGTGAAAAGTCTGCCGTGAGCACTGCTGGCTTCTTGTAGTGGCGGTGATGCCAACCAGGCTGCTTTCGGATCTCAGTTCATGAATTTGTGCCAGGGCAGGAAGTCTCACCTTGGGCTTAGGCTGCTGCCCGGCTTCCTTGCTGCCCCTGGGAGCAATCCGGGCAGGAAAGGCAGTGTTCTGGAGAATTGGCAGTCCTGCTGTGCCTCTGTCACATACCTGCTGTCTCTTGAGTAGGAGCTCTGGTGTTCTGCGAAGGATTTGACTTACAATAAATATGCAGGCTAGGGCTGTGTTAAGCAGTTCTTTCTTTGATGTTTTGTGAAGCTGAGGATCTCAGCTGACCAGAAGTTTGAATGTGTAGCTATCTTGTGCAATCTCATCGGGTTATCTAGAATACCTGTTTGTAGATTAGAGGATTCTTGTAGAAAATGATATTGTATTAAAATCATATTATTGAAAATAAGAAGGTTTTTGGTACAGCTTAATGTTATTTTTTGTGTGTCCTTAGTTGTGGGTTTCAGTAGTCAATTTATACAAAATGGGAAGATTTTGTTTACAAACTTCCAGTAATTACTTAAATTACTTAAACATCATCTGAGATGATCAAACTGTCTGCAGAAACCAAGGAGGAATTTTCAGTCTGCTGTTGTATTGCTGTCATTTCAATCCTCCTGTAACAGGAGGGATCTGTAAGGCCTCATGTTCCCAAAACAAGAAAATAATTACACTCTTGTAATTTTTCCTTTATTTCTGGTAGAAGCTGTCTTCAGTATTTTGCTTTCATTTAGTTTTAACTCGCCTGCCTGTGTGTGAAGCAATCAAGGAGTCAGAGAAATGGGTATAATGTTAGGGTTGAATTTTGGTGAACCTCATGGGGTAGCTTGGAGATGTGAAGAATGTTATTTTAAAGCCTTTTGAAAAGTTTACCTTGTGGTTGGTTAATACCGTGGTAGCCTTTAATGCATTTCCTTTTGAAGGGACAATTGTATTGCAAGCAGACTAATCCCTGAACTTTTAAAACCACAACAAGGTGGTGTGTGGTATTAGTGAGTCACTGATGGTGAGTCATACAAACTTCAATACAAATACATTAATTGTTTAATTTACTTTTGTTCTGGTGATATCTGGAAGGCCCGGAGAAAGATCATGACCTTGTAGAATTAGGTGTTGTATAAAAGCACACACAAGAAGACAGACCCTGAGCTTTCATGTACTCTTTTCTATCTAAGCTTGATTTCAGATTGGTTTACCAACATGAATAAAAATAAGTGGGTCTTAAACTTTCTAAAATTGAAGTTTATTAGTAAACATTTCTGCCTTGTACGATTTGACAGGATAGTCTTTGTGGGATTACATGGGTTATACCTCCCAGAAAGAAACAGTAGGGGCCTGAGCTTGGTGGCAAATGTACATCTCCATATGTAGTCCTGAAAAATGAAGACCCCTTGAATACCAGTCCAACAAGTTGCTTGCAGAAACTGCATTAACTACATTCATTAATTACAGACTACATTTAGTAAAGGTGATTTTATGTTTTAATTTACTCTTCAATGGAAAAGTGTGTGTAAAAGGGGCAATAGGTGGTGTTACGTGTGTAATAACCCAGCTCTCTCCCACTCCTTTGCATGGTGAGTTTTGCTCTTGGGAGAGTAGTGCAAGTAAAAATAACAAATGTAGGGAAAATAATAACAAGACAGGGAGAACCACACCCCCCTCCCCCCCATTAGGTCAGTCAGGTTTTGAGATGGGATGCCCAGAGAAGCTGTGCTATCTCTGTCTTTGGGGCTTTTCAAAACATAGATGGGTAAAGCTCTGAGCAAACTGCCCATGATGCCTGGGGTGGCCACCTAAAAACAGAGACTAGACAAGAATAAGGGAATAAAGGTAGGTATTTATTTGAAAGGCTTTCAAGGTACACCCCAGGGAGCCAAGAGGCTACTCCCAAGATGGACCCCAAGCCACGAGTTCTTCACACTTTTGTAAGTTTGATTCATTTGCATATTAGGGTTAATTGTCCAATTAAAACTTCAGGTAATGATGTAGTTTCCCCAAGTTTACCCCCCTTCTTAAGATCTTAGTTTACACATTTTGGGCCTACGACAATCTGGGTGTCCTTGGAGTGCAAGCTTAGAGAGGCTTGTTATGTCTAACTAGCATGAGAGAACAGTAGTTAACAGGCTACAAGAAGTAAGCTGTTAGAGTTACACACTAGGCAGTGCAGGATTTGAAAAATGTACAAGTTAAAACCTAAGGCATCAACCAGACCTCATAGCTAACCCTGCACAGAGCAGGAGGCTGGACCAAGGGACTTGCTGAGGTCTCTTCCTGCCAAAGTGGTTGAGTGATCCTAACAAAAGGCTGACCTGGGCAAGTGAGAGATCTAATGCAGAAAGTGACATCTGGTGTCAGGAGCTGAAATGCAGTTTGTAAGCACTCTTCTAACAACCTGAGGTTCGAGGAAATCCTCCTGTAAGGCTTTAATGGTGTCACTTGCAAGGTCAGTAACTTTACTGTAGGTCCCTCCCTTGGAGTACTGCAAATCTTGATTGTTGATAGAGCATGTAAGGGATTTCTCTTGGAATCATGGGTTTTTATGCTACAGTCACCACGTGATCCAGACGAACTTTCCTGCTTCAAAACAAAGCAAAAACGTTTGTTCATAAGTTAGAAACAATACAATGCCTGTGCTCCACTCTTGGTTCTTTAAACATTACCCAGTGCAGAACAGGGGGTTCTGTCAGCAATATATTTAAGGGAAGACAGATGTTGTGTGCCTACTTATAAAAGGTGGGGAGTGTGAAAAGTCCCTGTAACCAGTGTCCTTGTGTGCAGTTGTCCAGCTGAGAAATGCAGGGTTTCAGTCTGAGCCTAGATGTCATTTTCCTTGGTTTTTAAACTAATATACTTATGTGAAAGTGTTTTGTAGATGCCTCTTTTCTTCTGCTTTGACTTTCCTGTATCCTCCCCTGTTTTCAACTTTAAATTTTCTTTACGAACAGGTTGGTTCTGCTTTAGGATAATGGCAGGAAAAGTAAAGTGGGTAACTGACATAGAAAAATCTGTTCTAATAAACAACTTTGAAAAAAGAGGGTGGATTCAGGTGGCAGAAAATGAAGACTGGAATTTTTATTGGTAAGTACGCTGCAATTACCAATTTCTTTTATCAATGTTATAGAGGCTTACCCTGTTACCAGAGTCCAGACTTCTGTAATAAACTGTACTTTCCTTCTCTTCATGATAATTATTTATATTCAGGCTAATTATTCAGCATTTCAATACTGAGAGTGGATGTGAACTTAGATCAAGATTGTGGTAAAAGGAGGAGAGTAAATAATCTTCTCATTTGGTGTTTGTCTAATATAAGACCATGAAATGTTGTCCTAGAATGCAGTAATCTATTAACTGGCAGAAACAGTACTCTTTAAATATTTATGCTGTTCCTGTCAAATACATCAGAATGGCAGTTTGTGCTGCCAAATGTACCCTTTGTGAACCACTTATTTAAATGGGCAAGGATCTAGTAATCTGCTCATGCTTTTGGAATGCAGTTGGGAGAGTGGGGAAGCACTCATGGAAATTGCTGTGTGACTGGTTGTATTGTTTTGGGTTAGTTTTCTTTTTTTTTTTCCTGAAATGATGATATAGCAGATTGGTGGCATTCAGGGAATATTCTTAAATTTTCACATTGACACATCTAATTTGGCAAATTCTTTGCATCTATGTCCTTTCTCTTATCTTCTGTGAAAAATGTAGTTGATAACTGATTTGATGACTGCCACTGCAGCACTTTCATCTGCTATATAACTAAATATCACAGGTGTTTTTAGCAAGATCTCTTAACCAGTTTTCAAGTAATTTGTCTGAATTCCTTTGTAATCCAAGTTGCAAGGCAGTCTAGTAGGAGATTGGGTTTGTGGCTTTTTTGAAGAGGAAAGGTGAGTTTCAAGAGTGTGAAGTAACAGATTTAGAAAGAGGATTCTCTAGCATTTGGGTGCACTTCAGTCATTTTTAGGCCCTGCTGGGGATTGATCTGACTGTCAACAAGCCAGAGTCCAGTAGGACCCATTTGTCATCTTCCTGCACCAATTTCAGTAGTAGTAGAGGGACTGATTAAACCTTCAGCAGGATTTAATTTGCTTTGTTAATAGAACTTCAGGATATGTTGGATTGTCACTGCAGCAAAATATTAATTATAAAGAGAAATGAGAGAGAGAAAAGATGAAGAAATTGGAGTGAGAAGATCTCTAATTTGTCCTCCTGCAGTGTGTTTCTTGAGAGAAATCATTTGGTGTCTGTCTTTGGTTTCAGGATGAGCGTCCAAACAATCAGAAATGTGTTCAGTGTGGAAAGCGGTTACCGCCTCTCTGATGACCAAATCGTCAATCATTTCCCAAACCACTATGAACTGACCAGAAAAGATTTGATGGTAAAGAATATCAAGAGATACAGAAAAGAACTTGAGAAAGAAGGAAGTCCTCTTGCAGAAAAGGATGAAAATGGGAAATATATTTATTTGGGTATGTTGTTCTTATTGTCAGCATTCAGGTTTTTCTTAGTTAGTCAATAACTGGAATCGAACCAGCTTTTTTGTGCATGAAGCACTGAACCTCTGGAGTGTTACGACATTAAAGTGGCTACCTTGAAGTACTCTGTTCCTCTCTTGGGTTTAATTCATTTGGGGTTTTCTTAAAAATCTCTGGGGAGAGGGAAAATTGTGGATTTAAGGTAGTTTACAATTAGATTAGTGATGAAACCAAAGGGCTCTGCTACTTCATATGAGAGAGGGTTGCAGTTTCTTAAATCAGAAGTGAAAAACCATTGCCTGAAAATCTTACACTGGAACAAAAACTAAAATAATTTTTTTGCAGAAAGGCTCTGGACAGAACTGAATGAACAAACATTTCAGAGGAGAAATTTGGGAGAAGTTGGGGAACTAATAATGACTTGCTAGAAAATTAAACAAAATAAAAAGCAAACCAGACAAAAAAAAATACCCAAGAAACCCAAAACCCAAAACTAAACCAAGAATAGATCAGGAATGAGGAAAGTAGAGTTGGTTTGGAGGTCAGAAAGCATTGAAGTGAAACAGAATGGGGATATGGGGAGTTGAATTACATCTTGGAAAAGTTAAATGAAAACACTTCATCCGTGTAAGAAAACAGTTCTGTAAGGACAGAAGTGAAGATAATCTAATAGCAAAAAGTGAAAAATGTTTTTCTTTAGGTTTTAGGTAATTATATGAGCGTGGGAGCAAAAAAGAATAATAGTAGTTTAGAATAAGGTATAATAAATAAGAATAATGGGAGTTACATGGAAATAAAAATTACACAGCCAAAGGGAAATTTTGCCTGCACAGAGCAAGATAAGGAATGGTGAAAGTTGGTATAGGAAATTGAGAAATTTTGATGTTTAGTTGGAATGGTATCTAATACTCTAATTGCACAGCATGTAAATGAAAGAAGAAAATCTATTCACATGGATTAGAATCTAATACTATGAAGTTAGCATAGTGCAACATTTTGCAATAGTTTTAAGTTAAAAACTAGAATGTAAATGAGATAAACAGCAACATGAGTCTTAATGAAGGTGGATCATGACAGACTGGAAAACTGAAAATACAGAACTTTTCTTTTTCAGTATACATGTGTCAATAGCCTTATCAGATATAGTGTCTTTAATTGTGCACCTTTTTTTTCTCCCTTTACTCAGATTTTGTTCCTGTGACTTTTATGCTTCCTGCCGATTATAATCTCTTTGTCGAAGAATTCAGAAAGAATCCCTCCAGCACGTGGATTATGAAACCTTGTGGCAAAGCTCAAGGAAAAGGAATATTTCTAATCAATAAACTCTCCCAAATTAAAAAATGGTCTCGAGACAGCAAAACGTCTTCGTAAGTTCTTAAAATCCTTTATTGTACTTTCTCTAACTAGGTGAATTACATCAACATGCTGATTGTCTGATGCATGGGAAAAGTATTCCATTATTATTATTATTATTATTATTATTGTCATTTTGTAGTTAGGTTTGCATTTAACGTCAGTTGTTATCTTGCTTCCTCCTTCAACAGGTTATAATACAAGTTGTTTTGGTATGAGGAGGTGCACAGAATTGCTCAATTAATATTCTTTATAAAAATGCTTTCATTGTTGTTGGGGGAAAAATTGCATAGAAATAAATTGTTCTGCTTCACAGTATTAAATAACAGGAAGTGAGAGAAAAATCTACCCCTCAGCAATTTCCATAATTGTTTAATATATATTAAATCACTTTTTAAATTTGTGTGAAATAAATGCACTTTCCTTTTGGAACACAAAATAATACACGTCATGTTGATGATCTCCTTCCAAATGGATGAAACAGGTTAGCAATCTTACCTTTTTCTCTGACTGAAAGTTTTGCTCCCACAACTGATGTTAAGCTTTTTCCTGTGATCAAGTGACTGGCTGAATATCACTTGAGTATTCTTCCCCACGTTTGATTGGGAATCTGAAGAATGTCACAATCTGAAAGTTACATTAACTTTTCACAGTGGTTTGCAATTGCACACCGAGCACAATGCAAATATTCTAGTAGTACAAGACCTTGAATAATGAAGGTAATGCACTACATCCTTTTTGCTTGTCTGGACCTTGCCAAGCTCTAAATTCTCTTCAAGGAAAAAAGGCTGGCCTGTAGAGCTGCATTCTGAATGGCTTGGTCAGCTACACTGTGAGTTTAAATGAGTAATTGATCTTGGTCATCTGTACAGTATTTTCCAGCTTTGTTTTGGTATGTAATGCCTGATGCCAAGTGTGTATTATTAACTACCACAACTTTATACATTGTCTTGGCAAAAGATGCAAGATTTCAGTCAACTCAAAATTTACAGAACACTTCTAAAGAAGTAAAAGACTTCAGGGATTGTATTGTTGCAAATATCATATTGTGAGACATGATTTGTGTATTTCAGGTTTGTATCTCAGTCTTCCAAAGAAGCCTATGTGATTTCACTCTACATCAACAATCCCTTACTAATTGGTGGAAAGAAATTTGATCTTCGTCTCTATGTTTTGGTGTCTACCTATCGTCCACTGAGATGTTACATGTAAGGTTGCATGTACTTGTATTTTGTTTAGAGATAATGTCCAATGTAGTCAAAATAATGTGCATGTTGCACAAAGAAGTTTAACCTGTAAATGGTATCCTAGGATGCTCACTTCCTTGTTTCTTACAGGGATTTAACACATTTTAATGACTTTTTGCATTTAAGGTATAAACTTGGATTTTGCCGGTTTTGCACAGTGAAATACACACCAAGTACAAGTGAACTGGATAACATGTTTGTACATCTTACAAACGTTGCCATTCAGAAACATGGGGTAAGTGTGCTGAGTTCTTTCATGCTTTTTTGTAGCAAGACTGATTTTCTTAAATTGTCCCAGAAACTTGGAATCAAACGGTTTTGTCATACTCTTCATCATCTTGAAGTTAAAATACTTCAACTTGCACTTAGAAATAAATACATTTTAGAATTTAGAAATTTTGGAAAACCACAGCTCAGAGGTCAAGATAATGAGTTGCAGCTCTATAATAGAGTGTGATATTTTCAGTATTGACTCACAGTAGTTGAGAGCAGGGTTGTTCTTCACATCTCCTTTCATTTAAAAGCCAATATGCTCACTTACTGAATTGAACAGTGAAATTAATGAGCTTGGATCATGTGGATATGTATTTTATAATAGTGGCTTAATATCTGCTTCCTCATCTCCCCTTCCCTCTCTCTCTCTGGCATGCAGTTAATTCAATTTCTTATTTCCAGCACTTACTTATCACAGGATTTTCCAGCTTCTTCCAATGTTCCCCCAACCTCCTACCCCTGCCTTCCTTCTGTGGGAAACAAAGGGAATGTGCAGTTGCAAGCTTGAGATAAATAAGTGCTGCCTGGCTATCTGGTGGCTTCCTCTTGAATGGACAAAGCTGGAACTCTGCCTGCAGAACAGTTCTGTCCTGTAATTTACCATTGATATTCATGTGGAAACATGAGAGCTTTAACAACACTTCCTTATGTCAAAGTAGGCCGAAATTCAGCAGTGGAGAGGGAAGGTTAGTGGGGCAGGGGTGACATAGATGGGCAAAAAGTGTCACTTCCCAAGCCTTGTTCCTTCAGGGAATGACTTGTTAATGATTGTCCCTTTGGTGTTTTTAGCAGATGTCTGTGATTTACAAACCATGCCTCTGCTACAGTAATTAAAACTCTATTGTTGCACTTCCTAATGCCCTAAGTTTTATTTTAATGGTATGGAAAATAAATATGTATGGACATACACACACACATCCTCCTGATTATATTCATATGGGTATACACCTGCACTTGTACACAAGATATATGTAATATATCTTAAACTGCAACCTTGCTCAATGTGCCTTCTCTGCTACTGTTCCATAAGATGTGCAGCATAGCAGAGCTATTCTTGTCTGGATATTGCTGTAACAATGTGAATGATAATGTTGGTAGTTCTAAACCATGGTAAGTGGTCAAATATGGCATTTTTCAGTACTACAAACATTTTCTTGCTTAGGTGCTGATTTGTGAAGTGCTTCAAACACGTTTTGGTTTGACAGGGCACACTGAGAATTACTGTGAAAGCAGGTCCCATACAACTTAGAGAATAAATCCTGGTGCTGTTGCCAGTAGCAGTGAAGATGTGAGGCACGTGGTACGTTGCCTGTCTTGTTACTATGCATCCTTCCATCTTCTTTACCAGTTAAAGAATGGCCTTCAAGTTTCCCAAATAAAAGAAGTTAATGTGGTGGTGAGGTCACTTAGAATAAAGGACAACAGAAATGGATATAGAAGTAGCAGCCTAAAAATATGGAAACATTACTACAATATTTGAAAAGCTTTTTATAAATTGTAAACAACTGATATCTGTTCAGTTTGGCAGAAAGGCGTAAGAGAAGTTTAATGTAAAGCTGTGCTACCCATCCTATTTGTTCTTCTCTTTTAAGTGTGCCTGTAACTTGGGAGGCATTTAGACTGTACAGTTCTAGTCTTCTAAAACTGTACCTAATTTGAGCTGTCAGTAATTTATAAAAATTATGATGAGGTGCTGGAAAATGCATGTGTAATACAAACAAAACAACAATAATTCTTATTGTTGCATAATTACTTTCACTTTGCTCAGTATCTTCAATTAAACAACTGTGACTGTGTAAAGCTCTACCCAGTTGCAATCCATTTTGATTTGAGTACTTGTTCTAAAGGGCAAAGAGGGCTGAAACTTTGATCTCTGTTCCCTTGCTGGAATCTGGTCTCAAGATGTTTTTTTCCATGGAACAAATCCTGAGAACCATGTTTCAGGTCTTTATTTGTACAGTCCAGTTTTCCAAACTTACTAATGGGGGAGCTGTAGGAGAAAGCCTAATAATAAGAGAGATGCTTCTTTGACCTTGTCCTAAAGGACGACACAATTTGTTCTTCTGAGAGCTTTTTTCTGCTCTATGCATTCTGTATTTTAAAATATAGCAGGCATACTATCATTAGTTCTCAGAAATGCTCTGAGGAGAACCTTTATAAAGGGACAAAACATTTGTCCTGAGAGTTCCTTGAGGGCTAAACGTGTGCCTTTCCGTCAGTATGAACGACACTCGCTTTGCTCTTGTCTTTCCATTTAAAGAGAAATAAAGCAGAGCCTTGATAGCCTCTGAAAAGAGAGCATAAGGTAACCTCCTGTTTTCCCCTGTTCAGTTTCAGTAACACTTAATGGGTTTTTGTACTGAATTACTTGAAAAATTTAACTTTTACAAACAATTCAGATATTTCACTATATTCTTGAATGTAGCTGTTATCAGTAGCACCATAAAGAAGATACCAGGGAACAGACAAGTTGTACTTGAAAGTGTTTGTCTGTGTTTATTTATTTAAAGTGCTGCATTTTACAACAGCTACCTTCAGTGAAATTCTGCTATTACTCATTAATTGTTTTTTCCTTATTCCCAGAGGAGGAAAACATTCAGTTCTTTCCTTTCACATTTTAAAACTTTTATTTCCAAATCATAACTCTACTATAAAACTGTCAAAGTACCTGTTGGTTTTTTTCTCCTACGAAAGATTTATTACTTGATTTGCCATGTGTGATACAAGCATATTAGAGCTATAATAAAAGCAGTTGTTTATGCAGAGGGCGGTTCAAAGCTGAAGTCTTCATGAGTTGCAAGAACAATTAGCCAGGTTTGTTTTTACAGCAATACTTGTAAGTATAAGGGGACTTTCTGTGGGAATGAAAACAACCTGCCAAACAACTTCAGAATCTTAGACTGAGTGAACTCCTTAACTCTTCAGGATGATTACAACCCTATCCACGGAGGCAAGTGGACAGTGAGTAACTTACGCCTGTATCTGGAGAGCACCCGTGGAAAGGAAGTCACCAACAAATTATTTGATGAAATCCACTGGATAATTGTGCAGTCCCTGAAGGCTGTTGCGGTGAGTGCTGTTCCTGGAATGCTGCCAGCGATAGCATTCCAGCTGCAGGCTTCCCATCACCATGGAAGTGAGCTTGCCATTAAAACCCCTATATCTATTTTCTGCTCTTTGAGTGATGGTGTTGATGCTGATTTCTGCAGTTCTCTTACCTCTTGATTTCTCTGAGAGGAGGGAACTGAATCTTGGGTGGGTGAGTAGGTTGAGCTGTCTGGGGGTATTTGAAGGAGTGAATAAATCTCTTTCCTTGAGGGCTTTGTGAACTATTTAATATGACTTGATACTGCCCTTGTGAATAGTATTAAGTTCTGCCAAAATGTGTGACGTCATTCCAGCAATAACAAATGTGTCAAAGAAAAAAAAATCTCTGGAGGACAATTTATCAAAGGAAACCTAAGGCTATTAGTTCATCAGAGTTACATAACGTACTTTCACCTCTTTTATACACAAGTCATGGAGTTATCACAAACTCTCATTTTAAAAAGAAGCAGCAGCCAGTTCTCTGCTTGAGTGACTTTCTAGTGTTTGGGTAATATTCCATGATCACATTACAGGGCACGTATCACTCAGGGGGTCACCTGGGGTAACTGAGGAGCTCAGTGTTGCCAAGGACTCTCCTGGTCCCGAGTACATTGTCTTGTCATCTCTTTTGGGTTGGTCCTGGCACCATTTAGAGCTGAATCAGCTCACTTGTGAACTGACAATTACTACCTTGCTTTGTTGATGGCTTAGTGTTCTGCCAGGGGAATAAGCTGAGTCATGGAAGGACCAGGTGAACACCAGAATAAGCAGGAGAAAGAGGGACAAGGTTGTGCAGCTAGGATCAGTGGGAGGTGGGGAAGCATGGCTTAACCTGGCCTTTGCTGTGCAATCATATCTGAAGATAACTTGGGAGAAGAAAAGGGATGTAATCAAATGTTAGAAGAACCTTAGAAGAGGAAAAGTGGTGAGAATGATGGAGCATGAAATTTGTTGTTCCTCTGTCCTCCTGTCAATGGCACATGTAATGAGATGCTTGTTCCTCCTTCCCACTTTCAGTCCCTGAAGAAATGAAGAGCTTCATTATTAGTCATGGGGAAAACATCTCACAAACCTTCACAAATTTAATCTAAAAGATCTAATGAGATTCACAGAGAAGAAAAGTCTTACACCATGCATACTGCAAATGTTAAGCAGATGCTGGAAAGCTCCTGGTTCTCTAGAGGACGTGCATCTAAGCACAACTTGATTCTTGGTCTTGCTTGGCTTTGGGGTTATAGTTACCTTGAGTAATTATGATTTTAAAATGTATTTTGTAATTGTTTGACCTAAAATTTCTGCATAGTTACAGCAGCAGAATAAAAGAAATGTCTTTGAGTAAGTCTTTTTTCCTAAAGTTTAAAGAACTCACAATTATGTGAAGCTGTTTTCAAACCTTCTGTTTTCTCCTGATGCATGCAGGCTTTAAATATAGTTATTACTTTTGCAAAGTATGAAAACACTTATTTTCACACAGGAAACATAATGGGAAATTAACATAACTTAATACTTGGCATCAATGCAATCATTAGTACTGAAATATATACATACAGCCTCAAAAAAAGAGGCAGTCCTGAGCCTACTAGTTAGCAAGCTTATATTTGAGTTACAACACTGAAAAGCATTGTAGGAGATTCATAATGTCATCATATGTGATTCCTAGCAAAGAAAGTGTTTAATTGGGTTACTTACTGAAAAGTTGATTTTAATACATATTAATGTCTTTTCTTTTTCCCCAGCCTGTAATGAATAATGATAAACACTGCTTTGAGTGTTATGGATATGACATTATCATTGATGACAGGCTTAAACCCTGGCTAATTGAGGTAAAGTTATATAAAATACAGGAAAAGACTTCCTTCTCATTTCACAGAATAAAACTTAAGTAGATTTCAATGTAGTCTTTCCTCTTCTTAAACAGTATTTTTTGCTTATTGGGTAAGTGGATTAAGAAAAATGTTGCAAGGTGAGATAGATCATGTGATGACCAAGCTAGCACCTATTTTTTGGTGTTTCTATTTGTTTGTGGCTTCCTGCTTTTGTCTTCTAAATCCAGTGCATCCATACAACTGCACTTCAGAGGCAGTCTGAATGTTAGCAGCCCTGTTACAGTACCTGGAAAATGGGCATTGACTTGGTGGAGCAGAACATCATATTTGAGTTTTAAATGTTGTCATTGCCTTAATATTACAGGTTGAGAGGAAACAAAAGGGGCATACAAAGGATAATTAGGATATTTGGAAAGCTTTTTTTTTTTTTACATAAATTTATCTTTGGTGTATTAACTTTAGATCTGTATGTTCAATATAAATTTTATCCATCCCTCTTCCGTCTCAATCTAATTCAAAGTGAACTTCATAAAAAAAAAATCATCTATGTATTGTTCTGATACCACTTCTCCACAATAAATGTGGAGCAAAGATATGTTAAATGAATCCCTGGTTTAATTACAAGATACAGTGTAGTGCTTTGAATAGAGAGCACTCTCCAGCTCACAATATAACAGGGGAGAACTGAGATAAGAACTTAGAGAAAAGTTGTTTACCTAGAAGAGAGCCACAGATTTCTGTGTGTAACAGCTGTTCACGTAAACTGGCAATTTTTAAGCACTCAAATGTATGGGGTTTGTAACAATGTAAACAGAAAATTAAACAAAAACTCTGTCTTGAATGATTCACCCTGGTGAATCTCATCTCAACAGAAATCTTCAGGCTGACACTGCAGACACTTAGCAGAGTGGTACTTTCCAAGAAAAATGCCCAGTGGGGAATTCCTTCCAGTGTCTGAGGAACTGAAAGATGTGCTTTGAGCCACCAAGTCTCAGTTTCCCTTGTGGCACACACAGTCATCACACATGCTGTTTGGAGAACTATGTACCACTCCAAAAACTGATGCTGTTTTTTCCTTTTGTAGGTTAATGCTTCCCCTTCTCTTACTTCCAGCACCGCTAATGATCGCATCTTGAAGTATAATCTTATTAACGACACGCTCAACATTGCTGTGCCTAATGGGGAAATCCCCGACTGCAAATGGAATAAATCTCCACCAAAAGAGGTTCTGGGCAATTATGAAGTCTTGTAAGTTTTATCAATGTTTCAGATAAAGGCCAGTGTTTTTCTGTCACCTCCCTTTTTTTGATGTGTAACGTAGACCAAAAAGATACGGTGAGCTTCATTCTGATGTGAAAAATGGACACAAAGTATCACTTCATTTCTTTGGAGCTGCATTGGAGGTGGGAGTGAATTAAAGCAGAACTCCCTTGCCTTGTGTCCAGAGAGAATGTTGTCTGGTAAGCCCCTGCTTGCACCTTCTGAGCTTCCAGCAGGTAGAATTGAGGGACAGAAGCAAAGAGAATGTTTGTCTTCTACATGTGCAGAACTTTAATTGCATTGAGGGTGATATATAGATGGTACTTAAACAGTTAAAATAGTTGGTTCTGATTTAAAAGTTATTTGATGCAAATTTTCACTCAGTTCATAGAAATAATGCCTCTTGAGTCCTGTAATTCATAAATATGATAATAAATAAGTAATAGAATTGTCAGATTGTTTTTAAATTCCTCAGTCTGTATTATAAAGAGAGAAATGAAGGAAACTGAGATATTTATATCTGCAAAATTTATCTAGGATTGATTGGTCTTACGCAGAACACTGATTTAAATACCATATTGCTGACACAGTTTCTCATCTTTTTTGAGATAGGTTTGGATGTTTGGATAGGTTCTCTAGCACTAGTGGTGCAATTGCTCAGTGTGTCAGGAATGACTTTATGTACATAGCTGATCCACTAGTTCATACTCATCTTAAATACTTTTTCTCTGTACTAGTAAAAGCAGTTAAATATAAGTGGTTTGAATTAGGATTTAAGTTTTAATAAGTGTTATATACATGGCAGCTGTGAATACCTATAAAGCAGTATAACTAAGTATATATTATGATTTTTCTACAAAATATTTTATTATTATCTTCTGTTAATTACAATTACCTGTCTATAACCAAATTCTGGTTGGAATTTGCATAGCAGCTGAAAGGTCAGTATGCTCTGAGGTTATCTGAGGCTGTAATGGATTTAGATATTTACAGAACTACTCATCACTGTGGTTAAGTGTTACTGAACATGTGTCATCAAATGCATTTTGTTTGATCACATGGCTGCTTAGTTCACCTCATTCTTTCCCTTCTCACTCTGTGATGCAACAGTGGGGTTTTAACACTGCAGCTAACAATACTCCCTTTGAAGCAATAGCTCAGGAGTTAAACTGGCAACAGTCTGATGTTCTGCTTAACCACAGAGCTGCAGAAGTACATGGGGAATTTCACAAGCACAAGATTTCACAAACTCAGGAGTAACTAAAGCTGCCAGATGACTTGTTTCTTTCAAACAGGGGCTGAAGAGATTTCAGATGATCTGTGTTGTAAAATTATGGATGCGTAGAATCATAGCTGCATGTCACGCTCTGCCTGCGTAAAGCTGTGCGTAGAACAGCTTGTGTTAAACTCCAGTTCTAGACAGTAAGCAGGATAGAATGTAGAACTAGAATATACAGGACCCACTGCTGTGTGTGAGCAGGACAAGGCACTGAAGGGGTTTTCTTGTCTCCAGATATGATGAAGAGATGGCACAGAGTGATGGGACTGATCGTGACCTGCGGAGTCGTCCTGGGCAGTCCACGACAGTCAAAGGAAGCCGTGCAAGAGATTCAGGAAAGCCTGTATTGACCACCTGGAAGTGATGACAAAAAATAGCTGCACTCTTGGTAGGAACACTTCAAGAATAACTTGCAGTTATAGAACAGATTCCTAAGTTTTGCTACATTGCATGTAGGAAATACTAAAGAAGACAATACAGCCTTGGAAAAGTGAAACGAACACTCAAAACCCAGGAACTGTACTAGACGTACACTGACCTGATTATTATTATTATTACAACAATACTTATAGAGTGTGTATGTATATACAGTTATGTTCATGTAATTTGTATAAACTAGTTCTCAATAATGATTAAGAACTTTCTTTATGAAGATGACACCTCAAAATATGCATTCTGAAAGAAACCCCTTGTTGTTCTGGATAGTATTTATTTCCTCTAGTAGCCTATCCCTTCCTGCCTATAATAAATGGTCTGTGGATTCTGTAAAAGGGTGATGGTGGTAAGTATTAGTATTTCCACAGGGATGGTTCACACTCTTGTAATAAAAGAAGAGAAACTAGAAAAAATTAGCAGTACATGTACTTGAGGCTGTTGCCAGTTAATGCAGCTATTGATTTATAACCAGTATTAACAAATTGAAATACAAGTCTTTAAATGCTGAGGGTTGGGGATTTTTATTTCCTTTAAGTGTTCTGAGCTGCTAACTCTTTAAAGGTAGGAAGTTTGATGGACTGAGGGAGTGTTTCAGTGGTATATTGATAGACTATTTCACTAGCCATTAATTTTTATTTTGACATAGTGCATGTCTGTGGAAAACAGACAGAACAACCAGATACTGTGATAAATCTCATTGCTTGAAGCTGATGATAAATCTTTATTTGAACCAGAACCTCTCAGTGTATTTATGCATGTATATAAGTAAAATATCTGTATATTTTTGTATATTTTATTTAACAAAAATATTGTTGCACATGGCAGCCTATTTCTGGTAGCTGTGATAACAACAGTTGTGATTAGCTACCATAAAAATGGGTATTTCAGTCTTCTAACAGCAGAGCATATAAATAAACTAGTGGGGTCTGTGACTGGCTGTTGCTTCCACTTGACTTTCTACCCGATACTGGGTTGTCATTTATAAATGGTAACGTGCATTGGTTGTTTTTATTCTCCTTTTCCCTCCCTCCTTCCTTTTTTTTTTTTTGTAAAGTTAAACTCTCCCAAAAGTTTTTAGTTTCTTGAACACCTAAACCAGACCACCTGCAACTGCACCACTTTGCCTGCTTTGGAAGGTCCTCCTGGAAGAGGGCATCAGATCATGGTCTTTGGGACAGTTGAACACAGTCTGGCAAGAGCAGCTTGTGTTGGGGAGGGAGGGCAGATGTGGGCTGGGCTGACCAATATCCTTACACAGAATCCGAGCTTTATCCTTGCAGTAAAGAATGAAATGTGTAGACTGAGTTCCTCCTTAATCTTCATTAATCTTGTATATTCCATTGAAATAAAATCTAACTGATCCTCTCTTCATCAGACTTGAATCTTCTCACTGGCCTCTACAAAAGCATATTCTAGTTGGCTCTTGAAATAAATAAGGCAAAGGCAAAATGATCACTGCAGGATGGTAAAGCTCACCTAAATTCCAGGTCTCATTTTTTGGGGTTGGGGTTTTCTGTTTGGGTTTTTTTGGTGTGGGGTTTGTTGATGGTAGTAGTGGGTTGATTTGGTTTTTCTCAATTCCTGTGAGTCTTGCTTATACATTTGAGCCTTGACAGGCAAGCTGCTCTTAAGTAGATGTGTAGTCAGATGTGTTAATCATCAGCAGTGTTGTTCTAATTATGTGATGTTTAGTGGGCAGATGTTTCCGGTTTTACCCCCAACTGCCTGTTAGGGATAAAGTGGGAAGTAGTAACAGCCCTAGGGACTGTGGGCCTGTAGTAAATAGTATTTTGTAGTATGATTATATGTTTAACAGACAGGTAACATAACAAGGATGCTCTGATAGAAGGAAAATGAAGCTTTCTCTCACTGCTTGTGATTCATTTCTGTAGTGGCTGGGACAGAGGATGTGTTGTTGTGATATTCTTCTATTGCAACAGTAACACTCCTTTTTGGGAAGGCTTAACATGACAGCAAAACCTGGTCTGGGTTATTAGGATTTATTGCTGTGGAAGGCTTTGGAGACTGAATCCAGGGGATACTTTTAGCTGTAATTTCACAATGACCCAATACTGGTAACAGCATCTAAAGAATCTTCTTTTTCCAAACTAGTTTGTTGGTGGTACTCTGTGTTGGCTCTGATGTTATTACAGGTAGGCAATGAGTTGAATCAGGGCCTCCAGAGCATAGACATTAGCAACACAAAATAGTAATGGCACTACCTGTAATATTACTAATACTGAATAATCTTACTTAATTGTTATGGGGAATTCTACTGGCTTGGAAAGGGTCAGCTCATTTGCATCCTCAATATTCAATATTTCAGAAGTCAGGACTGGAAATCTTGCTGTTGCTTTCAAAGATTTCTGTCCCAGTGTATAGCAGATACATTAAGTAAAGTATAGTATTTGTAAAGAAGTATTTTATATGGAAAATGTTTTTGTAGCAGACCTATCAATTCTAAACATGCAAATCCTTCTCTCTGGCCCTGTGTAGTATTGAGAAAACATATTTCAAACCCTTGAGGATGAAATATTTTTGTAAAATATCTAGTAAATTATCATTACTACCTCAAAATAAAAGCATTAAAATATTATTAACTAGGGGGGAAAAAAGGAAAAAAAAAGTCCTGACAGGAATCTTGCACTATGCAGTACATAATCTCAGAGCTAGAATGAAGGTTTCAAATGTTGATACCACATTTTACAGTTATATCTCCAACCAATGCATTACTAGTAATTTATCTTGCTGATCCAAGCATGAATTTAGTCATGCAATGTTCTCTTTAGAGAGCAAGAATTTAAAGACACTGCAAATGCAGTGACTCTCTCTTCTGAGCTCATTCCATTTTCTTTTTAAAAACAATAGTCTAGTGATTATATACATCAGACTACTTTCTCCTCATTTCCTTTTCTTGACAGGCTTTTTGCAGAGGTTGAGGTTTGAAGGCCTAATTATATTTTCATTTCTAATATATGAAAAGCCTATATACGTAAAGGGAATTTTAAGGAACAAAACTGAAATAACATGGAATTCTAATATACTAAGATTGGTTTTCTGATTATCAGTACTAAACTGTCCAGGTTTCAACTGGGAGAGTTAATTTCTTCTCAGTAGCTGTTGCAGTGCTGTGTTTTGGATTTGGAATGACAATGGTGTTGATAACACACTGATGTTTTGGGTTTTTGCTAAGTCGTGTTTATCCTAAGTCCAGGACTATCTTTTTGTCTTGTCTCATGGTCTGCCAGTGAGGAGGTGCACAAAAGGAACAGAGAAGGAGCACAGCTGGGACAGGTGACCTGAACTGGCCAGGATATTCCACACCATGGAATGTCATGGCCTGTGGATAAACTGGGGGGAGTTACTCAGCAGGGCTGATTTGGGTTTGGGAAGGGGGGTCTGCAGGTGATGAGCAGTTGTGTTGTGCATCACTTGTGATTTTTTTCTCTGTTGTTGTTATTATTATTATTACCAACCATTATTATTGCATTTTATTTTACTTCCAATTATTACACTATTCTTATCTCAACATACAAGTTCTTCTTCAGTTCTCCTCCCCATTCCACCCAGTGTGGGGAGGGGAAGAGAGGGAGCTAAGTGAGCTGCTGGGTGGTGTTTCATCTCCAGCTGGGCTTAAAACCACAACGCAAACCCCAGGAAAAAAAATCTGTAAGCGAGCACCAATTCTTCCTTTTCTATACAGAACTTGAGGCCCCGTGTACGTCAGTGAAATGTTCTTGAGAAACTCAAAATTAGGAAGCTCTGTTGCTACGTAATGTCTGTTCTTAAGACTCGTTGAAAAATTCTCTGAAGGAATTTGAGTAAGGAAAGAGTTTGTGTTAGCTGGAATGAGTGTGCATAAAGCAGCTTTTCTGCAGACTTGGAGGGTGCCAAGGAAACTAAAGCAGTCATAGCTAGTAGTTCTGTGGGAGGAGGAAGAGGCTGGTATGTGGGTATCACACAGTGAGATGCTGGTTTTACCTGGTCGTGAAAGGTGAAGGTGAAAATCGAGTTAGGAGAAAGAGAAACTGGAAAAGGAAACTTTAATTGCTTATTCAGAAATAAAATCTTCAACTTTTCACTTCTGCATCTTTAACCAAATCTCTTGCTGTAATAGGACAGAACTAATGGTACCAAGTGGTGCCCAGGCTGGTAGGAGCTGTCAGCTGGAACGGAGGTGATGAGGGAGATGTGTAGCCCACTTGAGGCAGGAGTTTGCTGCAGGAGTTAAGGGGAGTTGACTACAGGAGTGATGCTGACATGTATAATAGAAGATGACAAACCTCATGTGGATGCTCTCATTCAGAGGTAAGGTATCTCTTTTTGCTGGAGTCTAATTCTCCAAAAGGTTAAAGTCTGTTTTACCTCTTATTGAGAGGGCTTAAATCTGACTGACTGCAAGCAGACAAGCTCTTAGTTCTGAGTAACTAACTGTGGCCTTGGGCCAATCATCCTCCAAATGTATCTAACAAAGAAACTGTTTTGGCTTTCAGGGGAGCAAAATAAATCAGAAATAACAGTTCTCAAAAGTTCTGATTTTGGCTACTATAATAACTTGCCAGGCAGAGCTGATATAAATGTGCGTCTCAGTCCTAAAATACTGTTCTTCATATGCTCCAGTGCTCCCTGGCATAAGGACAGTATTGTGTGAAGAATTAAATGGACAAGCTCTAAACAGCTACAGGAATTGTTATAATGGCATCAGTGTAGAAGGAGTTTATTGTTAGAGTTGAATAGTGGGGCTTGCTTCCTGGGCACTAACCTTTCTCCCTATTAATTCTTTGACATGGAAGGAATTAATAAGATTCCCAGAGAATAGCATCTGTACATGGCTTGAGGAACTTCATTAGTATAAAAGAAACAGTATTATTTCTAAAGCTACTTCATTACTGTTGGCTTTACAATAGGACTTCTGCCTAAAATGTCTCTGTCTCCTGATTCACTTCCTGCTATAAACTCGACAAAACAATAGACATTTCACGGAAGATATATAGCTCTGCATTTCATCAGCAGAACATGTCAAGCAGAGCTCATTTATCTGTGGTAAAGGAAGGGCTTTGCTGGGTCTCTATAAACTGGTGCTGTTGCTCAAGTAGTTGCTGTTCAGTTGACTTGGATGGAGATTACAGAAGGGAACTGACATTCCATGCCTGCTTTATGACAAGAGTTCAGTCCTGCTTTTGGGTCAGTGGGAAGGGCTCTGTGCCCTGTGGTGCAGAGGTATCCATTTATGCTGACCTGCAGGGCTCCTTAAAAAAACAAAAAAACCAAACAAACTTTATTCCTGTTGTCTCTGCAGAAAACAAATGTGGATAGCTGGGAAAGCTGGCTTTAGCCACGATTTTGTTAAAAATTCAATTATTAAGTGGAAATAGGAACATGAATTAGTATCTTGGAAAAATTGGTTGTTTGATACTGAATTGTAGGAAGTTGTGCGTGCTCAACTGTATGTTTTTCTAGCTTTTTTAAGTTGCCATCAAAGCCTAGGCAAGCTCTCCATACTTGAACTTTCCCAGTTATGATGATGACATAGAGACCTTTACTATTGACAGAAAGTCTTCTATGCCTTAATTATTCTCCAATTTCGTACCTATTGAAAGCAAATCATTCACATCTGAGATAGTCATAGACAATTGGTGTAAAATAGAAAAGTTTGGACAGTATGAAACTGTAATTAAAAACAGTAGTGTGAAAAACGAGGAGACAACAAAAAACATTTCAGACAAGAACATGGCTTTTATTTGGAAGGTTCTTTCCCAGTGAAAGTTGGGCAGTGAAACAGTGGAACTGATAGATCTGAGTGGAATTTAATAATCTGAAATTCTTCATCATTGGTTGGCATATATAGTCACTAACAGCATTACATTTGCAATCAAAATATGGTTCAGAATTTAAATCTACATTTAAAGTGTAAACAAAGATGTATAACACATGGAGTTTCTTAGCAAGAGAGAAGGAGTTTGAAGAGAATGCTGAAATGTTATGGCAGCAGTCAAGAAACACAAAATTTGTTCCGAGTGAAGGCATGAGACAGAATTTCTTTACAGAGAAAGTACTAGTGCCTAAAAGGACACATGGAATATCTGAGGACAGCAGAAGAAACAAGAAGCATATTTAAAAATAGATCGTGTTAAAAGTAAAAATAACCGTGGGATACTTATCTAAAATGAGAGGATTTTTTTTTTCCCCACAAACTTCCTGTCCTGTTCCTAACAGTCTGAATCAAATGCTCACCAGTGGGGCTGGATAGACTGTCAGATGTTCTTCTAAGGAAAAAGATTAAGGTAATCTTTCACTGGATGTCACATTTTTAATATAACTGAAAATGTGCAGAGAACAACTGCTTTTTAGGAAAAAAAAATACTAAAATCAAAATGATTAATATGGTAAAGTGTGATTCTCTACATAAGTAAATTATTTATGGCATCATAATAGTGTCATCATGCTGGGATCTTGCATCACTGATGGTAGCTATAATTAGACCACTAATCTCTTTTAATTCACTACAAGAAAAACTTAATCTTTGAATATACATAAAGCTAATTTACGTTTTATAAATTGGAAAGAAATAGTACTTTATTAACCACTGAGGTATATTTCCCCAAGCAGTTTTTTGAGTGCATATATGTATGTATTTATGCAGTGCATGTAGCCTCAAACCCTGTATATATTTACACATACATTAAACTGTGTTACTATAAGTAGTGAAATCAAATTACTGTACCTACATGTGTATTAACCCCAGTGCAGACAAATTCTGCTTTCTTCACAGGAAGAGCAATAGTGTTGATTCCAAAAGTACACTAAGGTGACTCTAATAGTGTTGCTTCCAAATAGTTTCAAATGCTACACTTGGAATGGGGTAAAAACTTGACAGTTAGAAATGTATTTTTAAAACTCTGATAACAGTTATTGTCTTACTGGCTTCCAAAGGTGTCCAGGCATTTTTCCTCTAAGTGTCAAAAGGATAGAAAACATCTTGCAAGCAGAAAAGAATATTCAGCAGCCTAAAATACTATTCCCTAAAGTGGTGCCTTGAGAAACCTCCAAATATTAAATTAAGATGTTCATAAAAATTGCCTTTTGGTAAGCTTTCTTTTTTCCAACTAATAGTTCTGCCTTTACATTTTTATCTTCAAAATTATCATTTCATAGCATTTATAAATATGTTTCATAGCAGTTATAAAGATGCTAGTTGAATTATAAAGATGTTTAGGTGAAACATTGAAAAACACAACTGTTATTTCTCAAGTGGTACTAAAATCTGTGTCTAGTTGTTTGTACAAAAATATTGTGTAAATTCCTCATTTCTGATCAATTTCCATTCCCTTGGAAGCTGGAACCAGTTCAAATTCCATATGAAGATGACTCCCAAAATAACACACTGCCTTTACACTATGACACAAGGACTAAATTTATTGTAGCTATATGTGTATGTGTATATATTATATATTTTATATATATATAAAAAGTATAGTAAGTGTATATATCGACATATAGTAAAATATATGTAAATAGAGTAATAAATTGTATACAATTTCCATGCACATATTATAATGTAATATATATAATTATATGTTATATATATATAAAATGTATAAGCAGTACATCAACCTACCAAAGTCAATGCATGGGAATAGCTGATTTGAAGAATATTTTCTTCATTGTTAAAAGACTGTCTGATAGTTTGTGCCACCAGACTCGGGACCTTTCTTGCTCCTTTTACATTAATTGTCCCCAAACTGGCCTAAAATAAGAACGTGGGCCCTGGTTTTCACAGGCAGTAGCGTAGATGCAATCAGCACCGGCTTTGTGCACAGTGGAGTGATTTTGGGGCACAAGGTGGTGGCATTCAATGAACTCTGTGTGAAATAGTTGGGGATTTTCTGTGTCAGTCCACCCCATGCTGCAGGTTCTGTCCTCTGCCAAACTGGAATTCCCTTTCATCACAGTATGAACTCTGTTCTACCGCGGAGTGCTATGATTTACGCTGAATTCCTGTTCTGTTTCTTCCATCTTTGAACAAGTTTGAGCATTATTTGACCAAACAAAGAGATGAATGACTGTTTTGATGTTAGATTGAAAAAAGTCTAAGTGTTCTGGCACAGAGAATTTCCAGCTTCGACAATGCTCCAGGCAAAACGGAAGCTTAATTCCATACAGAAAGTGCTGTATTTATGATTCTATATGTCCCTTGTAGTGTTCTGTAAAGAAAGCTTGATCTCACATTTAAAGAGAGAGAGAGACTGTAGAAAACTAAAGTGCAGCTCTGGTCAGAAGTGTAAAAAACAATAAATTACAAGATTTCTCCTCTCAAATATGAGCTGTTAACTTTCAACACAGGAGAGTGAAGAAAAGGAGAGCAGGGAAGGGAGAAATCATGTTAAATCTCAGGAAGCTTACCAACCTGACCAAATTTCATAATACTGTTAATAGCAATTAGTTCAAATCCATTTGTCAAGGACATTCAGAAGATAAATTTTATCCCAGTGCTATGGTCTTACAATCCTACTGAACTAGTCTAAGTGAACTTAAAACTTAAGTTAATGAGTCACAGACTGAGTGAAAGAGTACCGGAAGACTTGGCGTCTGTCTTGATTGTATGCGGACTTGCATAAGAAACATGGCCAAGAGGAAAGTGCTCTTAGGACTGTTTTGCAGCCCTACCCAGTGATCCAGAGCTCTTGCTGTCCTCAAACCAGGCTGTCCCTGGGGACAGCGCTGGAGGCACAGCAGTGATGAGAAGGGCAGATGGGAGGGAAATGCAGAAACTAGTGGCGGAGAAGGCAAAGGCTGAGGGGACGAAAGAAGGTCACCGTCGTGGCTGCCGCTTGGAACTTGAAATAGTCCTCTGTCTAAAACAAATAAATCCGAAAGATATGCGAAGGCGGGAGTAACAGTTCTGATACGGGGCGAGAACCGCGTAGCTCCGCGGACAGCGGGGTAACCAAACCAGCAGTGCCGCGTCAGAGGCGGCCCTGTCCTTGAGCCCGTGCCCGGGGCAGCTGCGAGCCCAGCCCCGAGCGGGCGCTCCCCGTGCCGCAGTGCCGGCGGAGCGCACCGCGCTGTGCGGAGCGGCATCAGCGCCTGCACCGCTGCCGGGCGCGGAAAAGTCCCCGACGCTTCCCGGGACCTGTCAACTCGCTCACATTTCGCTTCGGGAAACAACATCTGCTTATTCACGGTGCCCCGCAGTGGAAACGGGACACGGACGCAGTGTTATTCCCGCCGCGCCCTTCCACGTTCCGCAGTGCTCCTGTCACGGTTTCCTACACTCGTATACCTGGCTAACGCTGCGGCCGGGCGGGCCGGGCAGCCGCTGCCCCCGCGGTGGCCGGAGCCCCCGGGGTGAGCCGGGGCCGGGGCCGGTCGGAACCCCCCGAGCTGAGCCCGAGGCGGGGGCGGTCGGAGCCCCCCGGGGTGACCCG
>VXAD01003974.1:511615-576022 GCA_013399195.1 Dicrurus megarhynchus
GATGACGACACTGGCTCGGTTCCTGTAGGAGGGGAGAGCTCCCTGCTCGGGGAAGTTTAGTGACCCACTCGGTGGTGGTGACCGCTTTGGTTTGGAGAACGGAGGAAAAGAAGGTGAGGATGGAGTCCTAAACTTGAGCAGCTGGGTTTTTCCTCCCGGCTTTGAAATCCCGGCGCCCCGGATGATGGCAGGTAACGATGCTGATTTGGTGGGAGGAGGTGTTTCTACGGGGGTGAGTGAGGGTTTAAACAACTCGGGACCTCCTGAGTGCCGGTTATGACCCAGCTCAGTCAAGCTTCTTGGTCTTGCCGTTGCTGCCTTCTATCTTGACTTTCCCTTTTTTGGCCTGTGGAAAGAATCTCCTCATCTCCTAGACCGAAACTTCTGTGTGAGAGACAGACATCTCTTTATGTGCATTGAGGCTACCTGGTTAGGGAAGAACAGATGTGTACAGTGTCTGCCTGGCTTGCTGTATCTGTCTTTCTCAGCTGTCTGTACTTGGAGTGACTCAGAAGCTGATAGATCCAGTCTTCTGAGCCGTCATCCTTTTGCCTGAGCAATAAAGGAAGCCAGAAAGACGCAAGTGGCATACCATGTCCTTTGTAAACTGATCAGTTTGAAAACTAAATGTATTCTTGCAGTTTTAAACGCTTGGATTGGTTGATTAAAATCGTAGATTAGCTAGGATAATTTAAAACTAATACGCCACTGCTCACATTTCCTGTACCTGTTTGTGTAAGTTTGATCATTTGACCCAGACTGGGGTAAGAAATGAGCCTTGGATGTGCTAGGCACTTTTGTTTCTGTTGTGCTCTACGACCTCCTGCTTAAAAGGCTGCCGTGAGACTGTTTTCTCTTGCTGTTGGGGAGTAGGTGAGGGATTCCCTTCTGCTAATTTGGATTTAATGCCAGCATGTGTTCAGCTCTTCTTTAAAGCCAGAAACCTTTCCCCTGCTTTTAAAAGTTAAAACCGTAGTAGTGCTTTATTACAATAGCCGTAGTGAAGGCTACGTTATGTAAGCAGCCGAGTTTTCATTCTGATTTTAGTGCAACCAAAGGATCATTCTCATATGTCTGCGATGAGACCAGTGGAAAAGCACCACTCTGTTGCTTTCGTGGGCAGGATGGGCACACATGACATTATGACTTTTATTTCTGCTTAAAGGTGAGCAGTAACTAAAAGAGTTTGCCAGCTGTGTTTCAGGTGGTCAAAACTTGTTAATTGCATTCTTTACTATTAAGGTTATTAGCACCAAGGGCTAACGTGCTGGCTGTTTTATACGTGTACCTGCCTGAAATTACATTTTGTCAGACTTGCAATTTGCCTTTAAAGATAGTAGTTATATTCTACCAATTATGACTGAATCAGCTGAAGCAGGAGCACATATTAGCATACGGTGCATGTCTGTTTAGCACAGTGCAGCATCATTTTAGAGATCCCTGATCTCTGATACACCACAGCTTCAGTGTGGTGAGCAGGAGAGGTGTGCAGGTGCCACCTTGCTGTTCTGTGCTCAAGTGCTCCAAACTCCACTTGGGAAGTAGTTTACAAATCTGGATCAATTTTTTCTTTTTTATGCCTTTGAAATACCATCATAGTTAAATGGCTTTTTGACTGTGGTCTAGATCGTTGTGATCTGTGAATGTTTTTAAACGGTGCCTTCAGAAGATGTCTAGATGATATATTTTTCTAGTGGATAGATGTCTGGTTTCTTTTCTTGTGACAAGCCACTTGAATGTTGGTCTGAAAAGCAGTGAACCTGTTTATTTTTACCAGGTGACATGTTTGGATGATTTAGTGTCAGGCATGAGAAGTTTTGTTCTCATGGTCTGTCTGTGGAGTTTATGGGCACCTTTTCCTGTTCTAGACCTGAGTGAGCTACGTGCTTAAAGATGTCCATATGTCAGTTCTGTGCTTCCCTGACTGTGGTTAAAATGAGGTTGAAGGTGACTGTGAATTGAATGGGTAGCCTATAGATGCAGGCCAAGAAAATTCTTTGCTTATTGCAGGAATTGGATGAAATGCTTAGCAGTACTGCCAGTCAAAAGTTGCCCCTGCTTGTACAAATCTGTGTTGTAATACAAAGTAGCTAAAAGGTAGCTTTCTGTTTCTGAGTTGGTGCCTGGTTTTCTTAGTGTAGCAGCTCCTGGAAAAAATGCATCTTGTCATACAATAAGCCAGGAGAACAGTAGATGCAGATTGAAGGTGGGTTTTGTTTTGGTGGTTTTTTTGTTGGTGGTGTTTTTTCTTGTTGTTGTTTTTTGTTGTTGTTGGTTTCTTTTTTCATATATATATTTTAAACATCCATATAAAGTAATATATGAGTGCCTTTTTGGTACTTGGAATCTCTGCTTTTTAAAAAAATACTAGGATTTAATGACTTACTTGTTGCCTGAGACCTGGAATGAAGTGTCTAATGCTTGAATTTAAGACTAGTCTGTGAGATGAACAAATTCTTTGTAACATGGGATTTAATTCAAACTCTGTCAATAATCCCCAGAACTTCAAGAGGTGACACTGTTCTTTTCAAGTAAACCCAGTTACTGATTTTTGACTTAATGTAATGATGACTTATTCCCAGGAGATGAAAAGAAAGAAGTAGGAAATAAAACAGTGATGTAACTGTGCTGAAATAA
The DNA here is from genome assembly GCA_013399195.1 of Dicrurus megarhynchus. Lineage (NCBI taxonomy): Eukaryota > Metazoa > Chordata > Aves > Passeriformes > Dicruridae > Dicrurus > Dicrurus megarhynchus. Next base: position 514,253 of record VXAD01003974.1, read on the forward strand.
ACCGAGTAAGTATTCTGTGGTTGAATAGAATGCTGTATTTAGTATGAATGTTACCTGGCTGATTGGCTCCCTGGGGTTGAGAAGAATAACCTAGAGTTGACAGTAAAACAGCTGCTGTATTCTGGGGTAACTTTGCAGTCTCCTTAGTCCAATTTGTCACGAGACTTGAATGTTGTTCCTTTATGTGTTATCCTTTAAGGTGCCTTGCTTAGGGGAGGGAAATAATCCAAATTTCTCTAATGATGTTGGTCTAGAATCTGCCTTGATGAGTGCTCCTTGGAGCTTGAGGGATTCTGCTTGAGCCACTGGTGCACTTGCTTAGAGTCCTGTGGATCTTGGTGGACAGGATGTGTCAATATTTGAGGAGGTTCCCAGCCCTAATTAGTAAATAGGGGTAGAACTAACATGGCTATTGTAACACTGCACAGCAAGTAGCTCCAAGGCAAAAAGAAAATGTCTCTCGGGCTTTAAGTAAGGTGGTTTGGTTCAAATTCTTAGAATATGCAAATATTTAAAAACTGTTCTGGCTTACACAAGGTACTGTAAATATTTTGGTTGTATAGGAAACCTGTATCTTGAACTGTTTGGCTTTGGGCCAGTGTGCATTGTTAACTCTTTTTGCTTGTGTAGGACTCTGCTTTAAGAACTAATTCCAAGGCATCTGTAGACCAAAAATTTTAAACAACCTTCCTTGCCTTTTATCACATACCCTAGAGTGGTGAACGACAAACCAGACTACAGTATAACAGCAGAAATGGTGAGAATGAGAACTCTGTATGGTATTAAATATTTCTCTGAAAGAGTTTTACTGAAACTAAAAAGGCTGGATTTTATGTAATCTTTTGACATAAATTTGTAACATAAATGGGTGCCACTCAGACTTTAAGTGACACTGTGAACTCAGAGGAGTTCACAAGTATGTTCTAAGTATCTTCTTATGCCTGTTGTGATTCATATATCACAGAATCCTGATGTACTTGCAAGCTCTTAGCTTTTGATATAAAGTAATAAGTTGTTTGCGACTATTAAAACTGGCTGACCTTGGTGTTACTCTACTGTTCATCATGAAGTCTCTTGTTGCAGAAGTGTGATATTCTTTCTGCCTTATTTTGTTGTGTCTTTGTGCATGAGTAGCACAAATAGGGCTCAAATCTGACTTTCATGTATGATTATGCATTAATCTCTCCCACATACCAGGTGAATCTATTGCTAGCTGGTGATTGTAGCAACAAAATGTGTATGTTGACTGGGCTCTGAAAAGACTAGCAGAGTTGTTGTACCTGGCATCTCACAGCCAGGGTTTTGGGTTACAAAACCAACTGGCACAGAACTTCTTACCTGGCATAGTCATAGTAGCTGAATATTGAAATATTTTTTTTTTCTAGTTGTTCTCAATAGCAGATGCACAGCCATACTTGATTAATTTTAAAATAATATGACAAGTAATATAATGAGCTGGGTGTTTTTCTAATTTCTGAATTAATATGTTAAATAAAAAGTGCAGAGTGAATACGCTTAATGTGCCCTTTTTAAAAGGAGTAATGTGAAGTACAGATTTCAATAAATAATCTGCCATGAGTCATAGGACAAACGGGACGTGGTTTTGGTTTGACTTATGCCTCTCATCCTCTCCCTTAACTGAGACTTTCTTGGCAATTTGACAGATACCTCCCTGCTGAGTGGGAACAATGCTGCTTTCTTTTTGAGAGAACTGATAAATGGGTAATAAACAGGTATAGATCTGTTAAATGAACTCTCTGTATTTGGTGGTACCACGTGTATACAACATCAGCTTGTAGGCATGCTTACTTCCACAGTCCTTGAATAATATTCTTAAAAACATTTCTGCCAAAGTCTTCAGGTTCTCTCTGTCCCTTAATAGGTAGAGATAAAAGCTTCAAAACTAATTTTTTCATTTACCTGAAATAATCTAACCACTCAAAGTCATCTGATACCTGGTCAACATAGAATTGTGCTTAAGTGGTAGGAGCTGCTGAACAGCTTGCTCTAAGCTCTGGAGGGAATTCATTTGAAGGAAATTGTTCCTAAATTCTTGCTGTGTTGAGTGAGGTTATGGTTCCATTCCAAAAGGTAAACATGCTGCTTTACACAGGAGAAACTGGGTAACCATTTCATTTACACAACTTTTCTTTAGTTTTTTTTGTGTTAGCTTCATATAAAGAATGCTGTCAGTCTAGTGTCATTCAGATACAGAGAGAAATAAATTGAGTGGCTAGCTCTTCCTCTTTTGGGCAATTAAATTCTTAAAAACTGTTACACTCACATCTGGGAGTATTGCTATCTCACTGATTATTATTTTAGGGCTCTGAAAGTTGGGGTTTTTGTCATTTTTGAAAGCTGGTGCAACTGAAAGTAGTGACAACCAGCACATATGGATAAAGTATGATCAACCAATAATGTTTGATTCATAGTGCCACTTCCCAAAGCACGCTTCCATGCTGTCTTAAGCAAACAGAGTCCTAAATGGAAAGTTAAGTGAAAAAAAGTTTTATTCTGTTACTGTGTCATTGATGGCCTATGGTGAGATGACCATGGTTGGATGCCAGCTGCCCACCAAGCAACTCTGTCACTCTCCTCAACTGGACAGGGCAGAGAAACTGTAACAAAAGACTCACAAGTTGAGATAAGGACAGGGAGAGGTCACACCCCAGTTAGGATTATGGGCAAAACATACTCGGTTCAGGGAAGTTAATTTAACTTATTGTTATTGCCAATCAAATCAGAGTAGGGTAGTGAGAAATAAACCCAAATCTTAAAACTCTTTTGACCAATCCTTCCCTTTTTCACAGGCTCAGCTTCACTCCTGATTCTTCTGCCTGAGTGGCACGGGGTGACAAGGAATGGGGGTTGCAGTCAGTTCCTCACTCGTTTGTCTCAGCTGCTCTTTGCTCCTCACACTCTTTATCTGCTCCAGTGTGGGGTCCCTGCCACAGGAGATGGCTCTCCACAAACTTCTCCAACATGAGCCCTTCCCTCAGGCTGCAGTTCTTCACAAACTGTTCCAGTGTGGGTCCTTTCCAGGGGGTCAGTCCTTCAGGAACAGCCTGCTCCAGTGTAGGTCCCCCACAGGGTCACAAGTCCTGCCAGCAAACCTGTTCCAGCCTGGGCTCCCCTTTCCATGGGGTCACAGGTCCTGCTGGGAGCCTGCTCCAGCGTGGGGTTCCCATGGGGTCACAGTCTCCCTTGGGCTTTTATGGCTGCACCATGGGGTAGTCCATGGGGTGCAAATTTGGCTGTATCCTCAGGAGCATGTGTTGGAGATGGCTTTAATGAATAGCCAGTTTTGGTATGTGGATCACACATTAGCATTCTATAGACCTTTAAAGATATTATCATTTGATTAAAGAGATTTTAATTGCTGCTGCTCTTGAAATGTTTAAGTAGGTTGATTATCCAGTTGATAATAGCATGCAGAAGAAATGCAAAAGGATGATTAATAGATTTTAATCCAGGAAAGAACCATTTGTAATCATGTGATCTTTTCTGAAGACCATCCATAGGACTTGTGTGAATGAATTCCTGTTGGAATTTGATATAGCCACAAAGAAAACTTCCCATTTAGAAAAGATTGGATGTATAGTCTACCACAACCCTGTTAGGTGCCCAGTTAGCTAATTAGTCCTGCTGTCTCTAACAGGGTAATCTCTCTGATGTATAGTCAGATAATACACACTTCTAGCTGCCTACCTAACAGCACTTTATTTATATCCTACCACTCATTGAGCACGTTCAACTGAGTGTTCTGCTCCATTTCAGAATTCCTCAAATGTGATGCTTAAAATATTCATATTTATGAGATAGGGAAATTAAACTTTATCTTGGTACAATGCAATTTGCAAATTAGGGTCTTTAGGTTGTGCTCATTTCAGCAAACAGTCCAGATAGGTTTATCAGCACTGCTTTTGGTCTTATTTACTATTTCTTCAGGCTTTTGTAAAGATTGTCTGGGCAGTAGATCAGTCATGATTCCTGATGTGTTCCCAGGTCACCAGTAATAATGGTAAATAGCTTAGCAGTAGGTTGGTGAACACATCCAGTTTTGTAATATTTCTTGACTCTGTCTTTTCAGGGCTTAAAATAAATATAACATCAGACTGAGCTTGTGTTATTCTGCATCTTGATCAGAATACCTTGTGAAAGCAAGTTCAGGGCTGTGTTGAAACTTAGGTCCTCAGCATAGTCACCATCATGCAGCATGGTGTCCTCATAAAAAGAAGGTGATAAATTCAGTTGTATTGTATTTTTCTTTTTACTATGTAATAATAATTATCAACTTGGTATGCTCAGATGAAATCTTACTTCTTCTGTTTTGACTTACCCTGATTCGGGCCAGGACAGGGTTAAATTTTGCAGTAAAATTTAACTGGCAGGAGGGGCATGGCCAGGACCTGGAAGTTATTCTGTACCACCTCAGGTCGTTTTCCAGGGATGGGGGAAAGGCTGCCTTCGGGGGTGTGAAGGAGGGAATGCCCGGGCATTGTCAGGGTTTTTCTGCATGCTGAGCGTGCTAGAGCATCCCAAATGATATTTTTTAATTCTTGAACAGAAGCTGATTCGGGCTCCTAAGTCCTTTTAATTTCTAATTTGAGGGCTAATAATGATATCATTCAAGTAAGATTATTTGTCAGTATTCATAGATCTTCTGCCTCTGTTACTCCATTAAAATGAGTGATAGCATTGTTGCAAAGGTTGTTACAGTAAGGATAATAAAGGAGCTTTAAATATATTTGCAGTCTACCAATACAACTATTTCTGTGTTCATTCTGCTATATTTTGTCATTTCTAGTTTTTGTTATGTTTGTTACTGTGAACATCCCCTCTTTCCCACTTCACCTAGAGGTATTTCTGTAGGTAATGTGGTTTTCTTCTTTGAATGTGGCTTTAGGGACAGCTCTTAAAAAGTCTTGTGTGATCCCCTGTTATTCTTGGATGATATAGTAATATTAAAATAACACTGAAGTAATATTATTTTATCAGATTGCCAAAGCTGAGCTTCTCAGGACAGGTAGTCACTTCTAGTTCTGTCATCCATTCTCTTTTGAGGTATGGATGCATGGAGTTCCTTCACGGTGAATGCCGTGTGCTGTTTGAGTTAGGACATTGTCACCTATAAATCCCATACAAATTTTGGAGTTGGGAAGGTGAAACATGGAACATACATGGGTGGGACCAAAGGGCCCCACAATATTGTGGCATTCTGCTTCCCACAGCAGCTCATTGCAGAAGGAGCTGTGTGTGCTGTGTTGTTTAGTGTGCATTAGTGGCCTCTGGTAGATACCACTTAGTGCTCATGTGGTGCAGAGTGTCTGTGGAGTGTTAAATGTTCTTTAAAGTTGCTAACATTTCAAATGAGTAATGAATATTATTGCAGAAGTGTCACCACTCCTCTCTTGACCAACCCTCTCTCCCTACATAACCGTGTACAAGCTCTTCATTTTTTGTGAAGTTTCAGTGTTACTAAATGGGCTTGATTTATGTTCCCAAAGGCAATAATATAATCTCTTACTTGTATGCCTTCTGCTTACACATAAGCAATGAAAAGATCTTTTGCCTTTCTTTCAGGGTGTCAGCCTTTTTCTGAAGGGTATCTTGTGTGTGGTGTGTACTTGCCTATTCTTTGTGTTAGCAGAACGTCTTGATACTTGTTAAACTGGCTCCAAAGTTTGTTGCTACTTCTACTCGCATCGATAAGTTACTTCAAAACAAGTGATAGTCTGTGTTGTGACTAAAACAGGAAATCAGGGTTTTTCGCTGGTGCTCAGCTATTTGTTCTTGCTATGTGCTCCGTGGTGGTCGTGTTTATCTGGCTGTGCTGTGTCTGGGGTTGGTTCTCTGGGCCAGCAAGAAACTTTTTATTTTTGCAGAGTCATTTTCAGCTGGATAAAGCTGAGCACCTGACTTCCCAAACAGAATCGATGGCATAGGATGGGTCAGGAGGGATGACTGCGGATGCGGCACAAACAAGATCAGTCACTGTCCCTGGAATGAATTTATGCCATGACAAAACCATCAGGCTGTGTACTGAGATATGTAGTGTAGTGAATAATTTCTCTAAAGTTGACCTGTAAAGTGAATGTTGAATGTAAACAAGTCTCTGTATAAGTGCTTTTATAATCAGATGTATGCCAAAGATGCTCGGGTGTAATAACGTAAGGAAAATGGAATGGATATAAATGCAGCCTTGTTTGCCCTGGCAGCTGAAGCTGTGCTACCTGAGCTGCTGAAATACAACTGAGAAAGATGTGACACTTCTTCACTCAGACTCTCTACCCTTACACTGTCTATAGTTAAGGGAATTGGAGATACACTTGAACTTGTTTCTTGATTTTTACCAATTTCAAATGCATGGATGAATAGAAAATAAGTATTAAATTCATACATTTTAAGGCCAACTTGCTAGTGTTTTCTTGATTTTTTTGCTTAAAATATTTTGGAGTGGAAGTACCAGAAGACAATACTTGAAATACTTTTTCAAGTTAAACAAGTTCCAAGTAGAAAGGAGTCAAAAGTCCTTGCCTTTTTACCTTTAGAATATTCACTTGTAAATAATGTAGGTGTTGCTAAGGTTTAATGCTGATATTTTATTCTTATGTAATGAAATACAGTATTTATAGAAAAAAAAAGTGAATGCTAAATATTTGTTTTGAAACTCCTGGCAGATGATTTAGATGAATCTGTTAGCACATTATTTTTAAACCAAGTTTTGAAGAAGTAGCTTTAAATTTCAATTCAATACTTAATTTCCAAAATTGATGCAATTTTGTGGAAAGAATCAACTGTGTTTTTATAATGTTAGTATCTTCTTTCCTTTTTTTTTTTCTTTCTCCCAGAAACAAAAAACCCATGCCATTGTTGTAGTTTCCTAGACTGGAATAGAAAAACTGCGTCCCTACCTTATTGAAACCTCCTTGGGTTTGGGTTTTTGGGTGTTTGTTTTTTGTGCTTTTTGGTTTTGTGAGGTATTTTGTTCACTTGGTTTTTTTGTTTGGGTTTGGGTTTTTTTTGGTTGATTGGTTTTGGGGTTTTTTAGAATTATTAGAATTCAAGAAGTAGATTTAGTGGGATTCCTGTTACTTTTGTACTGTGATACTGTCCAATCTGCTTTCTTGGCTATTCTCAGTGAACTACTATTCCACCAGATTTATTTTTTTTTAAGCAGGTGCTTAGATTGGCTAGCAGAGAACATCTTAGAACAGTATTGCAGAACATTTTGTGGTTTTCTTTGTTTAATTGTTGTCTGCACTGGGAAAGGTGCCTGGGATATCATAAATGTCTTGTCTGTTCATTGAACTAGGACCAAATTTATTATTTATGTTCATACACACAAATCGGAGGAGATTAAAGGACAATCCATGTAGTTTTAAAGGATCTGTAGGTGAACCTTAAAATTTATTTGAAATGAGATTTGATCTTAAAATTGGTTTGAATTTGGCTAAGAAATCCTTTGTCCAAAGTAGCATATTAAACAGCTGCTTCTGCTTTGGCTTGTAGCATCCCTTTATCAGAGAGCAACATGTGGGTTTAGTCTGTATCAAATGACTGTATTTTTAGCACTTGGTTTAGCATAGGCTATTCCATAGTTTCTGGTAGAATGTAAATCCTGTGAATGGTGTGGGTGTCATGAGTAAAATCTGTGCTGTGCAATGTTAATAATTGTCAGGTCAGTACCAAGCAGTTCCAGAACTGATGAACACTAATAGATAAAACAAGAATCATACGGTGATTCTGAATTTATTTTGGGTTCTGCAAGATAACCTATAGGTTCTTTGTTTTAGACTTTGATCACTATGATAAAATACGATGTTGTTGCTCTTTCTACAGAGATCCACTCAGCTGGGATTTTTTACTAGCCCTGTACAGAAACTAAAACTGTGATTGGAGATCTCTCCTTTATCCCTCCTCCCCTTTCTTGCAAAAGAGGCTGGATAGGAAGCACCTTTGTTTCTACTTGTTGTTAGGTATTGCAGAAACACTTTGTGTAATTAAGGAAAAGTAGTGCTAAATTTAGCATGTAATTAATGTGTTGTGAACAAAATTACTAGTTTTACAGTAATAGTTTGAGCAGTTTTTATGCCCCTGCAAAGAGACCTTATTGCATAGGACGAAGGAGATGAACAGGTTTTGATGTTGTCGAGTACATCTGAAGGTATTTTCGTTGTGCACCCTTTATGGGTTTTATTTTTGCACTTGCAGTATTTATTTCACATACGGATTATTTCATGCATATGGATAAAATACTACATTTTCTGAGTGAATATTGCTGTCCCACTATAATCTTTTGATATGATCTGTGTGTGTTGTGAATGATGTTAGTATTTCAGTTTTGAAGTTTATAGTGGGTTTGGTTTTTTTTAAAAAAAAACGTAAAGGTATATGTAAAGTATCTAATTTAGCCAGCATACTCACTGGAATGCAATTTATTAGGTAGGAAAAATACCATCAAAATCTGTTGTACAAATTAGATCTTTAAAGCTGAAGGTTTTATAAACATGCTTTGAATTTGCCAAGGAAAAATGTATCACATGAACCCTTCCATTTTTTTATTGCAGTGAATAGTCAGAGAACAAAGTTATGTAATCTCATTTCAGAAAGAAAAGCTTTTATGTAAATCTTGTGAAACACTCTTTGTAATGCAATAGCAATTAACTTGTACAGTGTTCAACCCTGCAAATGGGGAGAAATAAGCAATGTAGAACTTACAGCTCTTGTTAAATTGCTTTGTCAACTGTTGTTGCAATCCTCCAGGAATCTCTGCATTGCTTCCCAGAATGAATTAAATTTGAGCTACTTTCTCCAGTTATGCAGCTGAAGCGGCTCATGAGAATTACTGGAATGTGCAAAGAATAGCATATTGCACCTAGGCTTTTACGTTAGAATTTATGTAGCTGTGAATACTGAAAGGGCTGCTGGAAGTCCAACTACATAAGGTTAAAAAGACATTTTTGTATCTTCTTTCCCAGTTGTTTTTCTGTCCCTAAGGGGGAAAAAAAATCATCATCTCAGGTGAAAGACAAGTACAAGTAGGGATTTGGCATATCTGTGTCAAATGCATAAAATGAAAATGCAACAGCTTCAAGTTTTGTCTAAAGCTAGCCTGCTGAAACTTAAATATTCAAGCAAGAAGTTAGGTATTTGAAAATTCATTTAACAATTTGTTATTTGGTTTCTTCTGGTTTTGTCTAGAATTTAGAACTTGACGCAGAATTACTAGTTATCCGTGTTAAGCTGAATAAGCCTTACGGTAGTGACTTGCCTCCAGATCCTGAAATCATTGACTATATTCTGGAATATTGCTGTTGAAATGCCCTAACTAGAGGACTGTAAAATATGAATTGAAATGTTTTTTAAATTTGGGTAAGCTTTCAGAGCCTTTATCTTACAGCGAAAGTGCTGGCTGTGTACTTGGATATATTGGATCCCTTGAGCCAGAAGTTTTTTGCATAGCTAAAAGAACCCTTTCTATGTCATTGTGTCCTGATTACTTCACATCAGTGACATTAGGAGGACCTTTTTTCAACCTGTGTTGGTGCTTCCTTCCACTGACTTTCACCTTTCCAAACACAAGAAAACGGACAGTGGTGATGCATTTTGATTGTCTGTCAATTGGAACCAAGGGAAGTAATTTCAATGTTAATTTTGCTAGGACTTAGTCACAGCTGTGAGCCAGTACTAAACCTGTTCAAATGGCCTTTATTGCTGCACTGTTTTTAGGTTGAAAAGGCTATCTTTAGAAATTCCTTTGTTTGGTGAACGTTGTAGGGATATAGTTCACATATTCTCATACAAGCATCCAGGGAGAAATTTGAAAAAACCTTAGGACTCTTCTGATATTACATAACATTTACAATGCAGTTCTAAATTGTTCCAGTTAGTACCAGGCATCATTATTGAGAGCCTCAGAAGGAAGACCAACAGAAGATTTGTGCGGCAGCTACTATGTCTTCCATTACAAAAAGTTCTTGAAACTGAACTGCAGGTGGATGTTAGTTCTAACAAAATGTTGGCTAGACTGGTTTGGTGTCATTAAAATTCTTTGATTTGTGTATCAGTAAGAATAGACAAACAAATATTTCTGAAAGAATAGCTGCCTTCCTTTGAAAGGAGTTTTAGGTGCCAGTGGTAGAAATGCAAGTCTGAAATAGTTTGGGTTTAGAGCTTTATCTTATGCCAGTGGATGTTACAATAAAAATATGTTCACATGATAAGGAACAGTTAGTTATACCAGGAGGTACCATGCCCAGGACAAAGACTGATTGTTGAGTATGCGTGTGCCAAATTAGTGTTTTTTCAAGTTTAGTTACTTGAGTATCTGCAATTTGTCATGCAAAATGGACCTTAGTGAAAAACTTGTCATTACATGAATTAAGTATAGTGTAAACTTTGTGTCATACCAGTACCATGAAATTTTTCTTCAGATATTAGAATTCGTAGTTAAAGGATTAGCGGATGGCTTTGGCTGCAAGATTCAACTGTGTAGCCTTGTACTTCAGTGTAAGAAAAAAAGAAAAAATGGACTACCACTGTGTGTGTGCAGAAGGTAAAGAAGCCAATGAAATGTAACTGGGCATGAGAATGGCACTCTAGTTTTTGTCCTTCAGAAGCTGAATGATGTCTTGTGAATTGGTAGATAATTGATTGTAGAGTCCCCATCACTGAAGACTTTTAAGCTGTGACTGGACAGGGTGCTAGATAATCTCAGCAAGGCTCCCTTTGCCATGAAAGATTGAACTAGAGAGGTCAGGCTGTTGCAGAGTTCTGTGATCGTTGTAACTTGACAAATACTCAGCTGAAGTATTTTTTATGTGATCTGATTACTGTAGTAAAGTGTGGCTGTTGATCACTCTTTGAAAAGAGACTGTGTAATCCAGCCTCATCTGCTCCCAGGACTTGTTTTCAGGATCCTGTGACCCTCACTGTAACCCTCATCTTTTCCCAATTAAAATCTGGCATTAAAAATGCAAACAGATCTAACATTTATCTTCTGTGGAGCTGAAAAGTAATGGATTTTTTTTCCTGATGATAACAAAGTCTTGTAGATTCTCCTCTGTCACAGTTAACTAGATCATCAATTGTCAGGCTCAAATGAGCAGAATTTCCAATGCTGAAGTGTCACTGGTCCGTGACAGGTTCAGTAAACATTAGCCTTCTTTGGTTTGTAATTGGCATTTTCAGCTGGAATTATGGCTACAGGCTTTTTAAGATAGTATGACAAATATAAAGTAGATAATAAAGCATTTTTTCTTCCCATTAAATGTAGTGAATATTCAAATTCTTTGTAACTCTTATAAGGGGAAAAGGTAGGCAATTTGTTGGAAGGTGCCAAGAGTTGGACATTTCATTTTCAGTTTCATAAATCACAAGGTAGAGAATAAATGCATGTTGTCTAATGAATCAAGATTATTAAGGTCTTGAATAATCTATATAGCACATTTTTTACTGATGCTGTTTTTTAGATGTGGTAAAATAGAACTGTTTTTTAAGTGTATTATCTGTTTTCATAATTTTGGGTGACTTTGATGCATCAACTAGATATTTTGCCTCAGTGAAGCAGCTGTTTTATCTTTCAGATGTGGACAGTTGCACAAGTTTTTTCAGTATAAACTGAATTTCAAGTTAAACACAAAAGGAAAGGAAGAAACTGCTATAGGAGTATTTGTGTGTGTACCCTTCAGACACTTGCACCACAGGTTAATAATAATTATGACAAGAAAACCCGTACAGCTGGACTTGCCATCTCTTTTGTGTTTTTAGTGTTCTCCTTTTAAATTACACATATGTCTTAAACACGACTTTGCCTCTTCTGAGATAACCTTAGTAAATACTCCAAAGTATATCTAAAAAATATTTTTGAAAATTGTTCCTTCATGTGCTCTGTGCCCTTAAGCTTCAGGAGTAAGGAGAGAACAACTTTTAAACAGCTGTGGTCTGGGACCTGACGTGGTAGTGTGAAGGTTCCTTGTGACCCTGACTTTTCAGCTGTTGAGCTGCCTTTATTAGGAACAAGTGTTAATGAGCTCGAGGCTGGAGTTGCTGAAGGGATTCTCTTTGTGGGTTAGAGAAACTTCTGGCCTTCTCCAGAAAGCTTAAAATGACTGAGGAGCTACCATGGGTACTGTTTGTTACTAGAGCTGACATTAGCTTGGTGGGTTCAGGAGACTTTCTAGAGGTGGGCCTAATTTTTCCAATAATGTTTATGTTAAGGCTTTAAGCCTTCAGAACCAGAAGTGAAAAATGTCTGTACTTAAGTTTCACAGGTGTTCTCTCCTGAAATGGTCTTGATTTGAGCAGTGACGTTAAAGAGTGTGATTATGAAAAGTATCATATGTGTTGCTTGTAAAATATTATAAATAATATCTTTTGATGTGCAGTTTCTGTCATGTATTCTTCATTGTCTAATGCTTTTTTCTGCAGTACTTCAAAATCTTGTATATCTATTTTATTCTACCATACGATAAAGATAGTTAAATGTGAAATTTATTATTCATTGAGTAAGCGCATCACTTGGTTTTCTTATTCTTGGGGAAATAGAAATCTTATTTTCAGTTAAACTTTGAAGGTATTTCTGCATAATTGAAGCTTTCATCATGCAGCTGTTTCAGCTATTGAACCATTTAATCCTTTTTTTGATTCCTTTGCTGCTCAGCCTCTTAACTGATGAGCCATATGGAGATATGGCTTTATAATGGCAGCCATATGTAGACAGGAGATTCATTTCAGTAACCACAAACTATCCTAGAGCACTGGCTGGGATATTCCTGTGGGCAGGGACGCAGAGCCCTGCCTGCAGTGTCATGGTACAGTTCTGGCTGTGTTTGTTGTCACCCTGCCCTGGCCTTGGACAGGACAGTGGGGATATCCCAGCTGTCAGCTCAAACAGAAACCTTGGGAGACAAATGTGGGATGGAATCTAGTGAGACATTCAAGCTGGACTCAGAAGTACAAGATCCCTTGCTTGGAAGTAAAATCCCTTGGAAGTGGACCCTGGTAGTGCCTTTTATAAAATGGCTGAAAATCTCAGAGTGTTAAACTTAGCTCTAGGCTGTAACTCTAGTGGCTGGGTTTATGTTTGTGTGCATATAGACCATGATATATATGGTTTATGCACAAAGTACATGTTAGAAATCCAGCTCAAGCTGTTCCTTTTGAGTGTGTGCAAGTTCAGTGTTGTAATTCCAGAATGATTTTATTACATGATGTAACAATATTGCATCTATTCAGATTACTTCATGTTATTATGCATCATGCGAAAATACCAATTGAATTCTATTTTGGTTTAAAAGATGATGTTGCATTTGAATATAATGGCTCCAGGCTTTCTGGAGTCTTAACATAATGCAGTTTTTCAGTTTGATGATCATATGTAGAATGATTTGCAGTAAACTAAATAGCTTAAGAAATTTGATCACTTTATTCTGAAGCTATTTGTGCCTGCTTTTCTCAGCTGTTACGACTATCATACTGCTATCTGGTGAGTGTAGAGGTCACTGACATATGAATTAAGTTAAATTCAAAAAGAAAAAAGGTAAATTATTGTACCTTTAGTAGGAATTGTTTCCAGTTTTGAGAATGGTGTAACCATTTAAAATGCTGAAGTTACTCAGCAGTATATATGATGAAAAAAGGCCGTTGTGTAATTGATACTTTCACTAAGACTTTGTTTCAGTACTGTGATCAACTTTGGTCTTATTTGATATTAGTCTTGCACGCTTGAATTTTTATCAGTAGGGTTTTTCAGACTCTGCTCTTGAGAGAGCACTGAATTGAGCTTGGTTGGGATTATCTACCTTTCTTTTTTCTGTCTTCTGATTGTTCCCCATAGGCAGGTTACATGCTGCTGTTTCAATGCTCCACAGTGATGGTACAGCTTTTATTAACTGCAAAACCACAATGGTGATGGTGAGTGCAAGAACTGTCAGCTAATGGGGCCTCTTGTCCCACTTTCCTTGAACTTCAGTCCAATTTAGGTTGCAGAGTAGATGGCTGACCTACTTGTACTTTGGTTAAGCATTAATTTAAAATGGCATAAAAAGCTTTCCTTTTCCTGAAAAGCAGGAGCAGGGTAGAAAAGACTACTCTTTCTGAGGTTAGTTGGCCAAATTTAAGCATTCATTTCACATTATTACGTTTAGGGATTCTACATTTGAGTGATTTGAGAGTTGTATTAAGTCACATAGCATGTATCCAGATCGCTGAAAATCATGAGGAAGACTGGCTGCTCTGCTGTGCTTTCTTTTCTAAACCCTTAATAAGATTAGTGAAACCTTTGCAAACCAAAGAAAAGCTTTCACCTCCTCTCTTGCCTAACCTGGATCTCAAGTGCCTCTTTTAAAGCAGCACCTTGTTTTGCACACTGAGAACTCCAGGTTTTTCAGTTGCATTAGGATTAAAGTAGATTTAAGCATATTGTATATGTTTAAAAAAACCCCAAACAAATCAAAACCAACAACCACCCCCCCACTTCTGTCTTTGCTTGTCAAATTGCGTGTACAGGGAAGGCCGTAAAGGATGATCTCTGATCCTAATAGTTAAGAATGATACTTCCAGTAAGCTTAGACCAACGAGTTTAGTGCATGGTAAGGAGCCAGTTCATTATATGTATAACAAAAAATAATTACATGTTTTTAGGGGATGTTTAATTCTACTAACTTAGCAGCTCATGTTGTCTAGATTACTAAGTTATAAGTAGAGTTCTTCTGACCTTGTTGCACTAATTACCCTTTCAGGACCAGAAAATTAAATTGCCTAGAAACATGAGAAGTCCTGGCTAAAGTTTACCTCAGATTCACTGAGCTGAAAATCTGTTTAAATAGAATTCAAGAGTTTCTTTTTGTGACCATGTTAATGAAACTAAGTACTGAGTAGCTTTCTCTCCAACTTTAGCACAAGCAAACAATTTAAATTCTCCTAATAGTTCCTTAGAAGCTGCACCCAGTTTGCTTTAAAATCTGAATTAATCTTATTTAATCTTAAATATGAAATACAGTCACATGCTCTTTTGTATTGTTACAGTATAGCATTGATTTTGAAACACTTGAACAGATCTTTTATTGTTCCTAAGTGGATAATTACTTATTTAACTTACTGTGAAGAAAGGTAGTTGAAGTTAAATATGCCTGTGGTTGTTTTCTTTCTGCATTTATGAATTGTATTCTGCAAAGGTCTGTACATTTTGTATCAGTTCCAGAAATGAAACTGATGAAATGGGGCATAATCTGATGACTATCACAGCTGAAAATGTTGCTTTTAAGTTGTAAGGCTATCTTTCTTAGCAGTTTTTACATTGGTAGTGTTTTCCCCAAATACTAAACTACTCTTTAATGTATTTTGAGAGTTGAGGAATGTTGCATGATGATGTGACCCACTTTTTGTCAGCAGGGCTATGACAGTGAGGGGATAATGACTGCAGAAAGAATTGGTAATTATGGAAGCTACTGTTTAGAGCCTTTTCACAGCTTTGATCTAAGCCAAAATTTATGGAAGTGGTCATTTAATTTCTGCTTTAGGGTACAAGTCCTGGGGTATAGTTCTTTGCTAGCTTTGGCTGTCCCTTGAGCAAAAGCTATACTAGCAAATAATTTCTGGTGTTGTAGGGTACTTGTGTTGAGGAGCTATCCTAGAAAATTGCTGAGTTTGCTTACTAGAGAATAATCCGTTCAGCTCCAAGGAGTTTTGTGTGGAAATGTGATGTCTCTGTGCTGTTTATATCAAGTATAACATGAGCACATTGTGGTCTGTTATTTTACTGGGTCTGGGGGTCTTCTCTTTCACCTTCAGCAATGTCCTTCTGAGACAGGAAGGTCTTCTCTAGGAAGGTCTGTTATTCTTTGTGCTTTCTCTTTATCCATGGTAAGGAAATCATCCCCTCTTCCTTTTATTTATATCTCCAAAAAGTGACAGAAAAATTCACTAATATGTGAAGAGTGCACAGATTTTCCCGGGTTCACCCACGCAGCTTCCCCTGCCCCAATCAGCCTTCCTAGTTTTTGCCAAGGATAGTCATCTGTATCCCTCTAAGATAAGCAGAAGGTGGGGTATGCTGACATGTTATTAATGCCCAGATTTAGTTTCTAACCATGATTTAGGCTTTGGAAACAAGTATGAGTTAAAGACAGGGCTGAATTTGGTTCCAGTGAGGTATCTGAACTGGTTCTCTCCTGAAGTAAAGAACAGTAGCTCCTCAGTGCAACCTTCAGATTCGGGAAGACTGCGCTGTTTCACCTTAATTTAAGGGTTTAGATCTACTTCCATTCAATGCACATCAGTATTTCATTAATTAATATTACAGCCCTGTATTTCCTGAGGTGGAAAAATACAGCTTTTGACTGTGAAGCAGCGAAACAACACATCTGTTTCCTAAGTGACGCATCTGCAAAGTGTGCCTACGTGTTTCACTGAGATATTTAAAAACACTCTCCTCCACTGAAGCCAGTTGTATGATAAAAATACCTTCCCTTAAAATGGGCTACCCATGGTCTTTCCTAAAGGTTATAGTACACCAAATATTCAGCTTTGTAGCTATACAGAACCATATTATGACTGAAAACCCTGTGTTTTGAGTGCTGCAGTGTGGAGGGGTTGAAAAAAAGACATTAGCTTGAGCTACAAGGTTTTCATCAGCCCACAGGAAGTGCTAAAGTAACGCTGATGAGAGAACTGTGTTTGTGGAAATGGGGATCAGGCAGTGCTGTGCAGGTTCTGTGGTTATCTGTGCAGTTACACAGCCCAGCTCCATAGCTGGAAAAAATGCAAGTGAATTAAGGCATGCCTTTTCAGGTGAATAGCCTGTAAACAGAATGGGCAATGACTTTCCAAACAACTGTCATAGTTGCTTTCTCCTACCAAAATGTACTCTGCTGTGTCACAGCTGATGCAAAAGTATTTTTGGCTGAGTGTGATATTTTGCAATGTTTGTTTGAATGTAAGAGAGCGCGTTTATCATGTTTGAACTGATGGTTCTGGGCTCATACAGCCTGCTGTCCACAGCACACATCTATTTCTAGAAGGGTTATTGTACTGCTTTTTATTTATGTCCTTTTGTGGGGTTTCTGTTTTGAAGTAGAGCAGTGTTCTTGCTGGGTGGTCGCATAAGTAAGTTTTGATGTCTGAGGCAGTGCTTCTTGTAATGTTCTATTTTGCTTCTTAATTATATGGCATTTTAGAGCAGTTGTGTACATGTCACTTGTGTCTGCATCTGCTTTGTCAGTGCAGCTGTAAATGCTGTTTCATGGTTTCTCTCCTGGAGAATCCATCAATATCACTCCTCTACACTATCCTTGTTTTTGCACTGTTGTAAGATTCTACTTAAACTAAACATTAAGTGTGTATGCTTTAGATATTTCCCTTGACATTTTACAAAAATAAGTTTACATTATGAGCGTATATAACAAGCCATCTAATTCCACTAGGTAAAGGGTCAATTATTTATTTTTAAAGTATCTGGAGACTTAAAGATTTCTTGCTAACTAAATGCTTACAAAGTATAATTTGCAAGTTGAAGACGTGGTCTTTTGCCCCCTTCATGCTTTTATTGGAACAAATCTAAAAGCATATTAATCTCAATTTTATTTATTTAGGAAGGATGCCAAGATATTAAGGTTAATTTCATTTTGGGAGACTTTGACAGGACATATGAATTAGTGTGTGATGTCACAGGCATTGCAAAAGAGAACATTAGAAATGGGTGAACACTTGTGATTAAAGTTCTTCCTGTGCTTTATCATTTTAATCACTCAATCCTAAACAGTGGAAAACCTCTGATTTGGAAAATCAAGGAATATTTTTTAATGTTATTTTAGCTGACAAATAATCCTGAGTTCTTCAGCTGGTTTTCTGGCAAAATTTACTCAAAGCCAAATTTTATGTGCTTTTTTTTCCTGCAGTGAAGAAAATGTTAATGTGGATTTTTTCTCTCATACCTCCAGATAAAAAAAAAGTATAGTCTGAAAATGTTAAGGTTTGTTTTAAATAGATGCAAGTCTTTTAAAGCTCCCCACATCACTTCATTGACTTTGCATCCTTAGCTGGTATATCTATGCCATTTAAAGCATGTATTTTGCAGTGTTAATAATTTCTGTGGTCAGCGTCTATTTAACTTAAAATAGAAACCTCTGCAAAGCCTCTGAAGGCAATTACTAGCTTCCTTGGTAAGAACAAAAGTTGCCCAACTTAAATAATACACCTACACACATTGGCTTGTCAAGCTGTGTATAAAAAATATTTTTTCCCCAAAGTCAGTGTTCTGCTATTTAAGGTATCTCCTGGTTAGTTGGAAAAATGCAGAGGGAGGCTGTGCTGGCAGCGTGTAGGAGCTCATAGGGATGGTTAGGTCATGAATGTGCAAAAAACCAGCATGTGTAACAGCAACATGTCTAACCAGCATGTCTGGCCACTGATTATGGGGAAGGAGGACAGGAGATAAGAGCTGCCAGCTCCAGGGCTCTGCCAGTCTTCTTTAGAGCGTGAGACTGAGGTAGTGTTGTACAGGTATGAAACAAAGTGTGCAGGCTAAGAGTCTTTTTGACAATGTTGGGTCATTGCCTCATGTTGCAGGTGTGTTTCTTCTGCAACACTCCTGTGCTGTGTGTTATTCAAATTGCTTGAACGGTAATTTTAAGTTTCATTTATTTAATAAAATAATCAGACTGTAATGACTAAAATGGCTGTTCTTATTCCTTTTATTATGCATTGTGAAATTTATATGCTGTAAGATTGCATGACAGTGTTAATGTGCCTGAAGAGTTTAATTTTAGAGACTGTCTCCTCACTAGAGTTGTGTGGGATTTTTTACATGTGGTAATTATCATGGAAGTTTAATCTCTTTAGTGATGTGATGTGTGCTGGAACTATGGCTTGAATGTGTGTTCGTGGCTTGTATATTTAGGGCAGTGAATGAATGCTACTTTCAGTGGTTTCACACACAGCATTTAACAAACGTGGGCATGGGTGGATATAATCCAATACTGAGGAGGCTGTTGTGGACCAAGCAACCTTCAACTCAGGGATTTCCTTAATTGACAGAAGTGCAAAGAGTCTCTTGTTACTCAGGGTTATGAATGACTACTATGAACTGATAGCTTTTTGTTATTTAATGTCATTTTATGTTATTTGCTAACTGAAAAATGTCTAGGTTTAGTTGGGTATCCAAACTAGAAAATCTAGGAATAAACATTAGTCTCAGAGGAGTGTGCCTGGTAGGAAATAAGCTTGCACAGTCTGTAACAGCACGCATTTCCTAGATTCCTTCCTTTAGTGCTCACGGTTCACCAAATAGGTTGCTGTCAACTTCTTTCCAAAAATCATTTGGTGCATGGCTCTGCCAACTATAACACAGAGGCTGAATTCCCAAAGAAGTAGTGATTCAATTTCCTTTTACGGACTTTTCTCTGGTGTTTGTTGCTGTAGTTGTTTTCTTGATGGAGACTAAGGGATTATCTTAAATCCCCTTGGAAGAGGGTGCTATTCTCCCTATTTTATGGGTTGAAGAAGAAGAACTAGGCCCCAGCCATCAATTTGAGACTCTACCTTTAAAAATCTAAAGCCTAACTTCTGTTAATAAAATGCAGTCATGTCTGCTGATTGCAATTAGAAGACTTCACAGCACTGAGTAGCAGTGATTAATCATGGTTTGATGCATTTCTTCCCTGCACCCAGGGGCTGGAATTTTTTGGTGTCACTTGAATGTGTAAACCAAAGCATTCTTTTTTCCTGTATTTACTTTTCATGTTAATTTATGGACTTTGCAGTGTCAGTAGCTGCGAATCTTACAGCTTTTTTTTACATGATTTCACAATATTGCTAAAGAAGTTATGTCACTTTTTTCTGTGTAAACAGTAAACAGATTGAACCCTGAAGAAACTGGAAACTCTTATAGAGCAAGTTCTTTGGACAAAATAGAAAAGAAAGTAATATCTAAATTGCTTCATTTAACCAGAGAATATGAGATTGAGCATTTTCATGGCGGGTACACTTGGTAGCAAACCACAGTAATTTGCACTTAAAGCACAGATTGTATTTGTTTCTGTACAATGCAGTATTGTTTCCTTCCTATTCTATGTGGAACAAAACCTGAGACTTCAGTGAATAGTAAGGCAAAATACTATAGCTGAAAGTTCTTAGGAGCAGCTAATTGAAGTTGAGTCATGTTCTTATATATAAGTAGTTCACTCCTTAGTCATGAAACTTGGAATCCTGACAGGTCGGATCCATGGTGACAAATCCTGTCATTCCAAAAATAAGTTTAAAAGGTAATGTGACCAGGTGCTTTTCTCTTCTAGAGGCTGCTAGACTGTCTCAGCTTGCATCTGTAGAGTCCTTGGAGACAATGCATGGCAACACCATTCGGTTTTTTAAATATGGATTCATTTCTTTCTTCTGTATGTCATCTTGAGGACAGTTAAACACTGGAATAGGCTGAAGAGAGAGGTTGTGCCATCTCCATCGCTGGTGGTTTCAAGATCCATTTGTATAAAAGCCCTGAACAACCTGGGCTGATCGTGCTTGGAAGGTTTTGTCACTGTGATTCTGAGATGTTTCTGTGTTGTGGACCAGTTGTCACCTAGGGCTACAGTTTAGTGATTGCTGTGCTTTAAAGCCCATTGTACACGGGACTGTAATTAGATTTTTTTTTTAATGCTATCTTTTTGAGTATAGTGAAATATATTTTCAAAATAAACATAATCTTCCAAAAGAGATCAGAATGTTAAAATCTCACTTTCAACAATCCTACCTGTTTCACAGTCAGAGTTCATTGAAGTTATTTGCTTTTACAAGCTTGAAGGGGTTTAACTGAAGGATTTCTTTAAAAGCTTTTCCCCATCTTCCTTTTGAAAAATGCCTTAAGAGAAATTTTGGGATTCACTGGATTATTTTAGCTTCTTAGTAGTCTGCATTTGTTGCACAGAAAAAAAAATCAAGTGTTTCAACATGAACAAAGCAAGGAATTTTGCAAATTGCTTTCAAAGTAACAATATCAAAACCAACTTCTTGAGAGCAGAGGCAGCATATTGTGTTCAGCTGGTTTTGTGTGTGGTATATGAAGGTTGGTTGCTCATTATTAGTTAATATTTTCTAAAATCCTTGTGTGTTAAGCCTCCAGGATGTTTATAGCACTTCTTTTCACACGGTAGGGCACTAGCAGTGAGGAAGAAATTCAAGGTCTTTAGCATAAAGCATGGCTAGAATGTTCCCTAAGAGGAAGCTTTAAAAAAAAAAGCCACATTTATTTATTGGTCTGTTTCCTTGTGTCAAAGATCAATGTATCCTAATTTACTTAAGAATTGCTTAAAGGCCAGGGCCAAGAAACTGGAGCCTTGTTTGTTTGCATCATTTCCGTAGCTGTTACAGTGTGTACTGTTTAGTGTGGAGTTACTTTCTGCAGTTGGACTTTGTGGTTTATTTTTAGCCTCTATAAGCTCTCGTGGCTAAAGTGTGCTTGTGACAAAAGGCAGCAGGGGCTCTGAACTGGTAAGGCTTTCTCTGTGCTGCTTTTTTTGGTGGCAGCAGCACTGGGGGGCAAGAAAAAGGTGCTGAAGAGATGGGCCTGGAGTTGTGGAATGAGGAGAAAAAGAGTGGATGAAGCCAAACTGTTGTGGAAATATAGGAAGTGGGTGTGTGCGTTGTGCTTTCCTATGGAGTTATTGCTTCTGCTGCAATCCAGCTGACCAAAGACCCCCCAGCCCTGGGAGATGCAGGTGATCATTTGTGGAGAATCTGTGCAGAACTCATCTTTCTTGTTGCATCTCTCTAAATTTTCTAGATTTTACATGACAGCCGTAGTTGTTCATAGGTTTAGTTTTTACAGTGAAATGGAAGACCCTGCAAAACAGAAAAAGAGTGCAATGAACTTTACTTGTGAAACCTCTGCAAATTCACTTGGAGGATGGGAGGACCAAACCCTGACAAAAAATGTGCTAAAGGCCTGGTTGCTGTAATAATTTTATTTTGTGAGGGTAGCATGACTCACACCACTTAATGTTCCTATCTCAGTATACAGTTTATTTTTAAGTAGGGCTGTAAAAATAGTGTTTTTCTGTACCAGTTGTTGCTATGACTTCACAATATTTCCCTAAATACGCTTGCTCATACTTTCTCACAGCATAGTATTTGGCGTATTAAAACCTTAATTCCATCAGTATTTCCTGAGTGCTGATCATTTTTATGCTTCTATGGAAAAAAAGGATAACTCTGTGTATTATGTAGTTCTAGTTGAGGAGGAATAAAAGGGTTTTTTTAAAAACCCAGTCATCACAACCTGTTCCCTCATTTAAGAAAATGTTCCTGTGTTTGAGCTTTTTCAGTTTTTCCATTTGACTTTTCAGGGTAAATTTGCAGGAATGGTATAGTTTAAACTCTTTTGTTAAAGGTAAGTGGACACTATTATTACTTCAGAACACCTTCATTGTCTTTTCTGTCTGTAATCAGAGGGGAAAAATGCTGCTTGTGTGGTTTGGGAGAGTGGGGTGGATGACTTGCTGAAACTTTCATTTAGGTTTATACTTGAGGGTTTCTTTTACCAAGATGCTGAACTCTACAGCTGTCTGTCAGATCTCTTCCAAATGGCAGTGAACACTTTGGTTGAAAGGTCTTGGTGTAGTGGAGAAAAGCTGCCCTAACCCTTGCTGACGACCTTCGGAACCTCGTTCATCCCTCGTTCCGCGTGGCGTGCCCGCCTGTTTAATTTTAAACTATTCTTATGAATTGGTCCAGCTGCTTGCAAGCTTATTGCACTTTGATTTCCTCCTTATGCTGCTTATAGCTGCCTAAAAAAGGACATGAGAAAATATAAACACTTACAAATGTGATCCTTGCTTACCTTAATGTGTTGTAAAAATTGCAAGGGACAAAATTTATCTGGAAAGAACACATTCCAGGTAAAGGTGTTCTGTTAAAGAAACTGACAATTGAATAGTGGTTTAACTTTTCCCTCCTGGCTCAGTAAAAGCACAGGTGGAAAAGCTGGTTTTTTGGTAATTACTAATAAAATAATTTGAAGATCGTTACACTAACATGTAAAAATAATTTGCCTCTATATGATTTTCCTTTCTAGTTTGCCATTTTGCAGAACCCTTCTTACATTTTGGCTGTCTTTTAAAAATAAAATTCTAACAATTGATGTTCCTGTTGCGGTTTTTAGTTTCATATTCAGCATTAAGGTTATGTAAGCTTTTTGTGAATTGCATTATGTAAATGAATTGGATGAAAAATTGATAAGAAGAAACAGCTTGTCTTCCCAGCCAGAGTAATTTTGTTATGTTTGTGCTGCAACTGTCCAAAGAACTGTTTTGTTTCAGTAGCTGGGTTTTGTTATAAACAAGTGCCTACCCTTATGGCACTGTTATTTTCAGTGTATCCCAGAAATGCTAATTTAGTGTTGAATTCTCCTTGCCTGGGAGGCTTTCAATGCCATTTCTCTCAGCAGCTTGTCATAACCACTGGGGCAGCAAGGTCAGGTTTGGAGACGTTTTCTGCCCCCTTTTGAAGGGACCATGGTACATTAAGGGAAGCAAGATTGATAGGGCAAAAAAAAGGAGAGGGAGCTTCAATTTCCAGTCTACTGATAAAAGTATTCATCCCACAAAGGATGGTAAATTGTGTTTACCTGTATGTATCCCTGGTAGTAGTTAGAGATAAACTTGGCAGGAGACATCCAAACAGGAGAACCTGGTGGAGTATCTGTAGAGATCTGACGGGGATTTGTGTGTGTGTTTTGGGAGGCAGCTGTTTCCTCTCTCTCCTACCTCTTGGTCTCCAGCTCACAAACTGCATTTGTGGATGCAGGTGCCTGGATTTTTGTCTCAGTAATGTTTTGATGTTAATCTTACATGTTAGCTTAGGGTAACCCTAACCTTTTTCATACCCGGTGATTTATAAAGTCATCTGCTTCAATGAGGATAGATTATATTTTTCTTCCTTGCAGCTGTGTCTATAAAAGTGAAAATGCCTGAATTGTTAAAGTAAATTACTTACTTCTAATAAATTCAGAATTCAGAGCTGATGGGTTTTCTGTTTGTTTTGCTAAAATAGAACAATGACAAGAAGACATTTATTTTTCTTTAAATCAACAAATTTTGGCCTTAAATATTTCCGGTGGGTTTCATAACATGGATTCCAGTGGAAAAGGAATAGGATTCAGTGCAGGTTAGTGTTGCAAAAGCAAAGGTCAGTTGATTGTCTCGTAGGAATGCTTAGAAAGTGGGGTAGTTAATGAGTAAGCATCTCACTGCTCAATCTTCTCTTTTGCTTGTAATAGGAAATTTTATCATTAAATAAACTCAAGAATCTAGTGAAATGTGGTATAAGCAGATGCATTGAGTGTTTTCTGGACAAGCAATGTCATGATGAGAGCCACGAACTTTGTGTGGTAGAGGTTTTCTGTTCCAAAATGCCCTGTGTGGTTACTTCTTGTTTTTATTTGGCACCTCTAGATATCAAAATATTGAATGATGTTGCCTAACATAATTTTTTTCTCATAACTTCATAATTCTACTTCATTAATAATGCTCATAAATGGTTTTTTTTTTTCTGTTTTTACAGATTCTGAAGGTGTTTAAGCTCTGAATACTTACAAACTCTTCATACAGAGCAATGTCTGGCTCATATGATGATTCCGTTGGAGTAGAAGTTTCTAGTGATAGCTTCTGGGAGGTAATCCAAATATTTTATTCAGTATTTTGACTTTATTTTTTACTCTTATTGTAGAAAATCTGATTTTTCTGTATTGTAAATTGTGGAAAGAGCTGCAATACAAGACACATTGGTTATTGTGATCTGCAGAAATAGCCTGCAGGGTAGAAATTACCTTTTGGATTTTGACCTAGTTCTGTTGAGGTCTTTAATGAGCACAAACTTGAGGATCATCCATTTGGGAAAGGTGCGGAATTCAGAATTGAACCTTTGTCAATTTTTATTGTCAAGGAAGGGCATGTGTGAGTAGCTTTTAAAATGATCAATGTTAAATCTAAAGTAACTGTTCCAGACTACAGTAAGTGTACATAAATTACAAATGTGTCAGATGGTATGTGAATGTACTGCTTGTCTCCTGTTTGTATCTGGATATAAGTATAAACTTTTTTGAGAGAAGTTATGCTTGTCTCAGTGTAAAAGCATACATGCAGAAAGACAATATAAAGTACTGCATAATATCAGTAATTTGTGCTGCCCCAGTGTGACAGAGGCTTTCAGATGCTGTGAAAATTTATGGCCTAAAGAAAGGAAACTTCATAAAGCAGAAATACTTTTACAAAAGCAAGTCTTAAAGTAAAAAGAAAGGGTTGACAGTGTCAGTACTGACACAGTTGGAGGTAAGTACACTGTCCAAATCAGCTGTATTCAGTAGGACAAACTTCTGCCATTTGAGAGGGAGCTCTTTGGAGTTTGAACTATAGCAAACATGAAAACAGCTTAGGGGAACGTGTCTGAGTATTTCTGTTACCAGAGACCTGTGTAAGACAGCTTGATTTTGGTGACCTGATACTGTATTTCCTTTTAAATGTAAGCTTTTCTAGACCACTAAACTGTGCTCTTTGTAGTGACAGCATATTACATTTTGATGCAGATCTCCCATGGTTTTTCAATATATTTTCTAAAAGACCTAAGGCTAGTGAGGTTCTTGTTGAGTAGATAGGTACAGTTTTTTGAGAAGACATATTAACTATTATGTTAAATATGTCTGTCTTCTTTTTAAAGATGTTCTTTTAAAATCACTGTATCCTAAGCCTTGACCCCTTTTGTTGTAGGGATGCTCTGTAGAATGACTGCAGAGAGGCTGTGGGACCTCTGCTCTTGGAGGTGTCTCTCAAGTGGCTGTGATCCTGAGCAATCTGAGCTTTGAGCAGGGGATTGGATTACCTGATCTCCAGAGGGTCTTTCCAACCTCAGCTTTACTGTATGGTTTGTTTTGTGCTGAGGCAACTTCCTGAGCAGGCTTCCTTGCTAGAAGTGTTTCAAAATAGAATAAGGAGGCAAGTCAGGAAAAAAGAATTCTGGACCAGAGGGGATATTTTGATGTGTGTTGGGCATCATATACTTGGCAGCAGAACATGATTTCTGGCTGGCTGTTCTGTACCAAGCTGTTGTCTTCCATCAGATAATCATGTCTGGAAGCATAAAAGCTGAGTGGATAAGAACAAAAATTCTGTAAACTAGCGTGATTATGTTTGGACAAATTTGAACTCAAAGAATTAAATCCAATAAGGATGATCAGAAATGGCAATTATCTTAAATTAGGGCCTTCATGAAGATTTGCTTAAATGTATTTGATGCTTATTATAGGTGGCTTATTTGTGTTTGTGCTATTGGTGACTTATTTTACATCATTTTGTAAACACTACTACTTAAGTCTGTTTCTTTGGAATTTTCTGTGTATTCTTTCCAAAAGGTCAGGACTGCAGTCTGTTTCATAAGCAATGTGAGTAGGCTGATGTATAATACATGAGCATACCTTTCTTTATCCTTGGATAAGGAAATGTTAGACTTCTGTATAGCAATCAGTTGGTTTCCTTCTAGGGTTTTCTGTGCTCTCTCTTTTTTGATGTATGACCACAAAGATTGTTCTTTGCTGTTGAAATGCTACTTGGAAAGTCATGGCAATCAGGTGAAATTGCAGGTGACAGGAAAGAAACATTGTACCTGTCTTTAAAGGGGTAGGAAGGAGGACCCTGGGAACTACTGACCTGTCAAACTCACCTCTGTGCCTGGGAAGATCATGGGACGGACCCTCTCAGAAGCTCTGATAAGGCACAAGGAGGACAGGAAGGTGACTTGAGACAACCAAGGGCAAATCTTGTGTGACCAACCTTGTGGCCTTCCCTGTGGAGTGGCTCCATCAGTGGACAAGGGAAAGGGTACAGGTGTCATTTATGTGGATTGCTGTAAAGCCTTTGACCCCCACAACATCCTTCTCTCCAAACTGAGGAGACATGGATTCGATGGGTGGATTGCTGGATGGAAAAGGAATTACTTGGGTGGTTGTATCCAGAGGGAAGCAGTCAGTGGCTCACAATCCCAATGGACGTGGGTTACAAGCGGTGTCCCTCAGGGGACCATACTGGGACCGGTGTTATTTAATATCGTCATTAATGGCATGGTGGGACTGAGGGCACCCTCAGCAGGTCTGCAGATGACACCAAGCTGAGGGTGCAGTGACAATCCAGAGGGACCTGCATAAGCTGGGGTAGTGGCCCATGGGAATCTCATGAGGATTAACAAGACCAAATGCTGGTGCTGCACCTGGGCCAGGGGAACNACACTGACAGAGAGCAGGGTTAGATGGGATATTAGGAAGAAATTGTTCCCTGTGAGGGTGGAGAGGCCCTGGCACAGGCTGCCCAGAGAAGCTGTGGCTGCCCCGTCCCTGGCAGTGTCCAAGGCCAGGCTGGATGGGGCTCTGAGCAAGCTGGGATAGTGGGAGGTGTCCCTGCCCATGGCAGGGGGTCGGAACAAGATGATCTTTAAGACCCTTCCAACCCAAACCATTCCATGATACATCTGGTGTGGAGTCATCTTTCCAAAGTAAATTTGACTAATATTTAGTATAAAACGCATCCTTTTTTATATGTTCTGAATTGGTTGTTTTATTTCAGAAGATTGCGACTTTGAATTTTGATCTTTATCTTTCTTGGTCTTTTTATCTTTAGGGTTAAACAGCTTTGATCAATGTCTTTTGTTTGATTTGATTAGAAAAGATGTGGTGCCTCTGGAATGCCAGCTGAGTGCTTCATGCCTCCGGTCACAGGGAGTAAAGAACTCTTAATCAATTTGGAAGTTGTTTTGTTACTACAGATTCTGTCATTTACACTCTTGTTAGAGGTTTTTCAAGATTTTTGACACAATAAGATTTTTTCTTTGTTTTTGAAGTCAGCTTGCAGTTTGTTAAAAGGCATTTTGCTATGTTTTACTGCCACAGCTGAAAGCAGTGAAAGTATTTAAACTGGGGTGTGGCACAGAAGTGACAGTCTGGCAGGGTAAGCTCTTGAGTGAGTTTGGTCCCTTGCACTCCAAAATAGCTCAGATTTATTCACCTTTGAACTGTGGTGCAAAGCCCATCTTTTTCTTGAAAGGCATTTAGGAAAGAGTGAGGTGGCTGGCTGTGGGACCTAGCTGAAAAACTGACAGTGAAAGCTGGTTTTTGCTCACTGTATATCTATTGAAACTAAAACCTTTTAGTTGTTGAAAATTGTTCTGTTGAGCTGATGAGAGCTGTACTTAATAAAACATTGGTAAGTGAACTTCAAAGCTTTTGCCATTGCATTGACAGAAATGTCACTGTCTTTAGGAAGTGAAACACTTTGTTCTCTATCCGTTTTCTGACTTCAGAAGGCTTTGTTTTCTTTTGGAACTGTCACTGCCTTTGCTATGGTTTCTTACTGATAAATGTGAATCTAGAGTCTGTAGTTGCTTGGTCGTAGATTTACTGCTCTAACCTTGTCTGGTTGCATATTCTCAGACTGTCCCTGGAGCAATTCAATGCAGGTTACTTCATCTGTTAGGCTTTTTTTATTAAGTTGCTGCTTCAATACTGTCCATGGAAACTTCCAGTACTGAGAGTTAAGCTCGGTGCTGGAAATACAATACAAATAGTAACTTGTTTCCTCTAAAGGTCAGTATTTTTTATTACAACACAGATATTGTTATCAGGTTCTGATTTGTGGTTGGGAAATTGTTGCCTTGTTGAAAGGGAATTGGAGAAGTTGCTGTTTGGACTTGTGTTCTTGGTGATGGCTTACTGTAGATCTGGCAGTCAAAAACTGTGGGTAGGTCAAGGCTTACACAGAGGTAGTATGTTGCATCAGAACAGCTGATACAACTGAAAAAAACAGGCTTTCAGAATTATATGTGTTTGTTTAGCATGCAGTAGAAATAGCAGCAGCTTTCGCAATTAAATTGAATCATTTTTTCATATTTGGTTAACCAAGATATTACTTAAAGACTTTTTGTCTCCTAGCGGGATGATAAAATCCTTTTCAGAAGAACAAATCCTTTTCTTTTCCTCTAATTTCTTCAGGTGTTTAGTCAATAAAAGTACTTTAGGAGTCAGAGAATTTCGTACGTATTTTAATAAAGGTTGCTTAGAGAACAAAGGATTGCAAAATAATAAGGAAATACTTTCTGAAAGGTAATTCCCACAATAACAGTGGAGGATTTCATTGAAGTTTCAGTTGTAGTAGTGTCTTACATTACTTAAGAAATGGAAGTTTCTCTCAATTTATTTTTCTGTCAAGCCTCAGTGTACCTTTATGTGTCTGGTTAAGCTCATAACTCTCTCTGGGTGCAGAAATCTTAAAGACTGAGGAATATTGTTGATAGGATGTTGAAGAAATTCCTTCATCCATGTTACTTAGCTGACAAGGATGATGTGCTTTGAGTAATCAAAGGTTATTGCTGATAGCCTGAAGCAGGGTGGCAGCAAGTTTTCCGAGGGAAAGCAGAAAATGTACAAATTGAAACCCTTTGTGTTTATTTTTCATCTATTATATGGAGTCTGGCATTTGCATGACTGCTGTAAATGCATCTCAGTTTGTCATAATTATTTAGGGCACTTTCTGCATCCAAAAATAGACCGTGGCAAAACTGGTTAGTTCCAACATTGTGTTGCTTTGGTGAAACACAAGAAGTGGGCAAACCTATTGGCCTTGTCCTATTGAAGTAGTTTTGGAATGCCCATGAAAGAATTTGTTATATTAATAATTAACAAAATACATCATAAAATTTGCCTTCTGCTCATTAAGCCCCAGCCTTATGCTTGGTAATCACTGTCAGGGGCATATTAAAAGAAAAATGCCTTGGGCAAGATGAGACCAATGCTCTTGTTCAGTTCCATACCTGTGAAGGTAAGAAAGCCAATGAGTGAGTGTTCCTAGAGATCAAAGTGGAAGTGTGTGCATATCTTGCAAGGTAAGACATCAAAAGGAGCAGCTGCCCTGCCTGTGGAGGCACTCATTTTAAATGAGCTCTGGGTCCCTCAGAGACTGTGTGCTCCTTATCCCCTAGGAGTGCTTCCTTATCTTCCCTGACTTTCTGCTAACATCAGCAATATGGGGCCCATTTATTGCAGGGGTGTTTAAAACACCTCCTTACCCAGACAGAAATAGTCACTCTGAACAGCTGCTAAACCTGCAGCTGGGATTATTTTAGTCCTGTGAGAGATTCCCTTGGAGGACAGGACCTGGTGTGCATTTTGAAGTGCTGAACACAGGGCTTTTGTTGCATTCTGAAGGATTTGCTGAGAATCCACTAGCAATATCAGATTTCCAGCCTCAGAAAGTGGAAGTTGATCCCCTGTGTAGGATGGGTGAATCAAATTTGGCCACTGTTTGCATTGCCATTGTCCCCTGCCCCCTTCCAACCACATTAAAAAAACCAAAACAAACCACTAAAAAAACCCTACCAAAAAAACCCCTCCAACCAACCAAAGCAAGGCCCAAACGAAACACTCTGGATAAAAAATATTTGGACTCTGCAATAGTAGATTCCTGTCACATAGGCATTTTTTAAATCTCCTCCTAACTTTGAGGAGCAGAATATTTTTCATTTATAGTGCCAGGTGTTTGCTTTACTGGTGTATTTGGCTTAAGATTTTGTGTGTTTAAGAGCTTCCTCAGGATTTTTCTTGTAACCAGTGGTGAATTTATATGCATAAACTTAAACTTACTCAGAGCTAGTGCTCATAGGTACTTGGACTGTGTATGTGCTAATTATGCACCATGATAATTATTTTTATTTATAAAAACCACACAATGGTTATAGATGTTAATGCTGGTTGAAATGTTTGGAAACTTCCCGTTTGACGTAGCTGGAAAGAAATTTTACTCATGGTTAAATGGAATGCTGGAAATAGTGTGTGCCCCCGTGCTGGCCACTGCTATGTGTGGGTTTGACTATGAGCCTTTAAAGCTTATTATTCTGTTTTGTGCCTAGGAGTATTTGCCCCTACAAATACCTTTGTTGGCTTTCTTTTGAATGGTTCCAGTTCGTAAGGGCTGACTTGTTATGAATAAACTCTGCAAGCTTGGAAAAAGAGTTGACATCAACTCTATCTTCAGGCATTTGAAACTCCTGAAGTATTTGTGGTTATAGTGATTATCATGATATGCTGATATTACCTAACAGGAGTTTAAGCAATAGCTGAATGTTTGCCACCTTCTGGGCTGCTAACAAATGCAAATACTCTTCTTTTTTCTCTCAGTGTACCAGAAAAACCTGCAAAGTATGTTCAACACTAGGCTTTTATGCTGCTCTATGAATATGCCTTAAAATAAAAAAAGAGTCTAACAGTTGAGGTAAAGGAGCCTATATAATTTAAGACTCTTCCTTTGTGTTTAGTACTTTGAAATTGTAGAATAATGAGGTTGTAAAC
This sequence comes from Dicrurus megarhynchus, assembly GCA_013399195.1. Lineage (NCBI taxonomy): Eukaryota > Metazoa > Chordata > Aves > Passeriformes > Dicruridae > Dicrurus > Dicrurus megarhynchus. The sequence continues at coordinate 545,625 of VXAD01003974.1, forward strand.
TCTTAAATATTCCTACTAAAGATCTTATCAGTGACAGTGCTTGGCTTCCTTGGTATAAAGAAAGCTGCCTGGACTGCCAGCTATGGGATGATCAATGCCTCTTCAGAGGGTGCCTCTGTGTTTTTCTGGTGGTTACAGATTCCCCAAATCTTAAATTTGGCAGAGGATTTGAGGTGACATTGCTGTGCTCATGCCTGAGAGGAAATTATAAAATCAGAAGGAATGCTTTCTTGGTTAAGCTAAATGGAGACCTGACAGCATCTATAATGCCTGTAAGAGAGAAATGGGGCAAAATAGAATCAACTGAGGTTTGTTAGTAGGAAAGCTCAGTATCTTTTGCAGTGGAAGAGGGTTAAAACAGATGGTTAATTCAAATTAGAACGGATAGGGAGAGTGACACAAAACTATGAATCACAATTTTCACAGAATTAACTGATTGCATCAAAAAAAAATGACCATTATAGTGATATTTTAAAGAAATAAACTTTTGGTTATTTCCTTTTGAAGTGTTTCTGAAAAACGAGGGTAAACAGCAACTGAATTTGATATCCTATAATAAACTGTCTCTTTCAGATGGATGTAGTGTTGATACTAAAATGAAAGTAGGGTATAGTTTTTAAATATCTATTTTTCTTCTTGAAATGGTAAGAAAGTTTGTAACCTTACAATTTACTTTTCTGAAGCAATTATTTTATTTGTAGGACATGGAAACTTGGAACTTCATGTCATAACTTCATTCTTAGTTGTCTTAGTTGTCTGCTGTCTGTTTAACAGGAAATAGCCCAATGTTCAGAATGATCAGAAAATTATTTTAACTAGCAAAATCATGTATGTTCATGTACTGTACAGGGCTAATTGAGAAATCTGAAAATTGCCAGGCATTATGTAAATGTAGCTCTGACTGAAACCTGAAACAAAGAAGCACAGGATTGTTTTGTGTTGTTCCTGGTCAGTTGCTGCAAATAAAAGAATTTTTCATTTTTCGTTTGCTCAAATAGTTCTTGTGAAGGGGAAGGGGGAAGTCTTGCAGAGTGTTTGCCATTTACCTCAGAAACTGGAAAAAACAGTCTTGAATAAACAATGTATAATGTAATGTTTTTCAGAGTTCAGGGTGTCTTGAGTGTGGTTCTAGGTTTTTCATTTATTGTTTTAACTTATCTGCAGTTAATCTGGTAGTTCCTTGGCCACATAAAGGCTGGAATTCTTTTCCCTTTACTTGGCTCTGTGGTCTAAGGACCTTGTGTCTCAAACCTCATCTCCTACAGTGGCAGGCTGCACATTCCACTTCTCAAAGATTTGTCATTGCAGTGTCCATAACTTAAAATGCAATTTTTTTAAAGAAACGATTAGGTTTTTAAAATGTTACATGCCAAGTTATATAATTTATGTTCTCTGTCATGGAACACAGAAAAAATGCTGTATTTCCAAAATTCTAGCATTCCTCATAGGGCAAATTTCAGTGTTAAAGGCTTTCTTTGCAATACTAGGTTATTTTCTAGTATTGTAGGCCTGGTTCCTCCTTATGCTGATTCTAAACTGTGATGCTGAGTTCCTTCAGTCCTCCTGTGAGGAGGAGGAGGTAGTGTGAGTGAATTTTCTGTGGTGTGCATGCAGCTCTTTAGAGGTGGCCTTACGTGGTAACAGTGAATGGACCATCACAGGTAAGCTCGGTTCAGTTCTCTGAACACCTGCCTGAAATTTGGCAACTGCTGCATGTTACCATGAGGTTAGGGTTTGCTCAGGCAAGGCAAAATGAAAGGATTGAATGTACCACAAGGCAGCCAGCTCTCATTCAATATTAGCATTTAAAATGCTAATTTAATCGTGAAAAATTATGAAAGGAAATGTTTGTGTTACAGACATAAATCCCTGGGCACATAACTGGAGACACAAATTGATGCTAATATAAGGCTTCAGTTGTTGTGCCAAGCTAACATAACCTGTTTTGAAAGTCTGCTTGTCTGTGAACCTACAGATGGAGTAATTTTGAGTAGATGAATGATTTGTCTTTCACTACAAAGACTGTAGAAAGTATTCTTAATAGGTATTTAATTTCCATAACACTTTGATTACGTAGGTATAACTGCCTAGCCTCGATTTCCATTTTTCCTGAAAACAGGAGGTTATTTTTCATGCTTTCTTGGTAATAGACACAATCAGTTGACATGGATGCATTGACTATCTCTGGTAGCTTGTTACCTTCAGTTCTGTTGTGGCTTATGTTTAAATGTGCAGGGGCTGTGTGTATGCATTTGTTTACATGATTTAGATGAATCAGTGACTGCTAACTAATGCATTACTTAAATGCTAAATAAATTCCTTTGATCTGTTGAAGTGGATCAAGTCCAAACAAAAATCATGCTCAAATGAATTCTTTGAAGCCACTGTCTAAGAGAAATGGTTTTGTCATTGATAGTTTTGATTTTATTTTTTTCCCAGATTTAATGAGAAGTCCTAACATATGTCTGTATTTATTACTGTAGTCATGTATTCTTCCAGCATTTAATACAGGGATTTTTTTCCCTTTTAAGAGTATTCCCCTGTACACCATTTTTCTCAAGCAAATGGCTTGCATGTACATCTGCTGACAAAATTCTGAATAAATGAACCTAAAAGTTGGATGGTTTTTTCTATGTCAGATGTGAAGCAGATATGATTCAAATGTAAGAATGACTAATGCACTTTGAGTATTTGAATGTTTAATCTACTGCCTTGCTGCTAATCTTTATTTTTCAGTCAGGTGGTTAGGGCAGATAAGAAACTGGCTGTGATATTTAATAGGCTGTGCAAGTTCTCTTAACAGAGTTCTTAGGTCTTGTTTAATGTTTACAAAAGCCAGGCTGAGTGACCTTGAATTCAGTGGAAATGTTGCTCTGGGACCAGTGTAAGGCTTTTTTCCCTTTCAGACGTTTAGATTTGTTATTCCACGTTGGTGTGTGCACAAGAGTGAAAGGGGAGTGTTAATTATATAGTGGATGTTCATTATATAGTGTGCATTTTGCTCCATGTCCTCATTTTATTGTAGCTTGTACACTGAGCAGCTGTGGGTTTTTTTTTATTAGTATTTATAATTCTAAGTATGGGAGCTCCATGTCATTGCTTTCAGTATCTTCCCACATTAAATCCTAGAGTATACTTTGGAAATAATTTCTACCTGGTTTGTCAGCAGTGAGTGCATTCTTAAAAACTATAATTATGGTTGATAGAGATGTTGCAATGCTCCTTTGCATGTCTCTGCAGTTTTATTAATCCCAAAAGATTAAACACAGCATAAAATTAAGGTATTAGGTACTTGATAATAAACACTGAAGAGGGGAAGAAATACTCTGTTATTTCTCATTTTCTCCACTATTTAGAACATTACGAAGAAATAATAATGCAGAACAGTTGTGGTGGCTGCCCATAATTACATTGCAGGCCTAATAAAATTTAATAAAGCTTTCACTTTTTAAATTAACAATTATTTTTTACAGGGGAACTTGTAGCCTTTGTTGTATTCTTGCAGTTAGGTTTTATGATTAATTGATTTAAGATTAATGAACCCGATTCCATAATGGATTATTTCCTGCTGTATTATCTTATTCTTAGTTAACAGTATTTGTGTTCATTAGAGATTTATCTTGTTTTCAGAGCTTTCAAGCAGAAATTAAGTATTTGTCTCTTGGTAGGTTGGAAATTACAAGAGGACAGTAAAAAGAATTGATGATGGCCACAGACTTTGCAATGATCTTATGAATTGTATTCATGAGCGGGCACGGATAGAGAAGGTCTATGCTCAGCAGCTCACTGAATGGGCTAAAAGGTGGAAACAGCTTGTGGAGAAAGGTAATGCCTTCTGAGTTTGAACTCTGACAACTTTCTCAAATGGAAAAAAATGTTTCTGTTTATCTTTGTTTTGGTAAGTACAAAGTAGAAATATTGTGAGTTTTAGCCTATAATGGAGTCTTTGCAAGAGGCTCAGTAATGTGACAAATGACCAAGCTTTTTTTGGTAAAAACCCAACCAAACAAAGGCCTGCTCTTTTGCAAGTTTGCTTGTTTCTTGCTGAAGCAGATGAATCTTGCCTCCAGTACTGAGTTATGTTCTAGAGAACTGTCTGTTTCTAGATAATTAACAGTATAGTTTGTACAGGGATTCTGAATAACGAGGGGGCAGTGATTGTGGCGGAAAGACTAGTAATTAAAGACCTAGACATTGCTCTAAGGAAGGCTAAACTGACACCATTTAATATATTCTGCAATAGTTTGTCCTTTCATGGTTATTCACCCTTCAAAAAGTACATTGAGAAACTGAAGGCAGTTAAAAGAGGAGCTCACATGTGGAATACTAAGAATTGTGGTAGAGGGGTGAGGACTCCAGACTAAACAAATATTATTTTTTCTGGCTTAAAAGTTTGTAATACTCTAAATTTATATGAAAAGCAATTGTTCCCTTTCTAGGTTTGCATCAACATTGCTGTTTACAAGTGAATATAAGTCAATATAGTTTCAGGTAGTTTCTTGGGAATATAAGTTCCATGTGGGTGATGGTTACTGAGAATGACACTTTTTGTTGTGTTTAGGCCCACAGTATGGAACAGTAGAAAGGGCTTGGTGTGCTTTTATGTCAGAAGCTGAAAAAGTGAGTGAACTACATCTAGAAGTAAAAGGTTCACTGATGAATGAAGATTTTGAAAAAATCAAGAACTGGCAGAAGGAAGCCTTTCATAAGCAAATGATGGGAGGATTTAAGGAAACCAAAGAAGCAGAAGATGGATTTAGGAAAGCTCAGAAACCCTGGGCAAAAAAGCTGAAAGAGGTACAGCAGTAGATTATGTATTGGATATCCTGTGTTATAATATACTAATGTTTCAAATCTCTATAAGGGAGTAAACTCCCTGTTCTTTCTGCTGGACCCTCCTTTCTCTTAAAGATCTCTTGCTTTCTGTCCTCTTCTGAAAATAAATATTTTTCTCTTGGTCTCTCCTAATCTTGGTGAATTCAGTGAAAATCTGGAAAAAGTGGAACTTAAGCTACCATTTTAACAGTATCTGATCTCATAATTGAAAATTATGAATTGCTCAAATAAATGAGGGAATATGTGTTCGTGGGTTTTTTCCCCTCTCATATAACATTATTCTTAAATAACAGGTTGGTAGAAGAAGGGGAGCAGGTAAACATGGGCATGAGGGAAAAGTGTTCAGTTGGGGACTTTCTGTAAACCTTTTATTGAGTCTGTTCAACACTTCTCTAAGCTGTATGAGTGACATTTCTTGTATGGTGAAAGAATGCTCCAATAATTTCCTTATGATGTGTTGTTCATTCTTTGGCCTAAATGAAAACAATTTCCNGCATCCTGAAACAAAACCTGACAGTTTCTTCATTGCAACATGATTTTATGGCAAAGATTTTATGATTGCTGTAGACTGTCTCAGATGCAAAGACTCAAATCTCCTTTGTAGGTGGAAGCTGCAAAGAAAGCTTACCATGCAGCCTGCAAGGAGGAGAAACTGGCTATATCCAGAGAAACAAACAGCAAAGCTGATCCAGCACTGAATCCTGAACAGCTCAAGAAATTGCAAGACAAAGTGGAAAAAAGCAAACAAGATGTACTAAAGGTACACTGTATGTTTTTTTAACCTACAGCTTGGGCATATTTAAGCTCTTTTTCCTCCTGAATGTGCTGTGAACACCAGTTCACATAGCTCTCTGTCAGTTACAGTCCTGTACCAAAGTTCAGTTTTGTCCCAAGAATGCGTTCTTGCCAATTTTTTCTACTCTGAAGTTAAATAATGTATGGCCTCTATTTCATTTAAGTACTTTCAGCAGGGAACTCAGCACAGTAGGCCAGCAAACTTCTAGGGCAGAATTCTACTTGTTTGTTAGTGAGGGCTGAGCTATTTCACTTGAGAAGTCTCAGAGATAGATGCCTGAAACTGGATGGCATCTAAATACATCATTATTTGTGACTGCAGAATGCATTTTTTTTAAAAATTAGGCTGATACAGTTGATTTAAAAAAATGCTGTTCTGTTGCACAGTTTGCTTTATCTCTTCAGTGGGCTGCTACTGAGAGGCTTTTAACGTGTGACTCCTCAAGGATGTCTTTTTCCTTTGAGAATGCTGTTCTGGGATCTGGAACATTATGTTCCATCAGTTGGGATCTTTAAGTTCCTGTCTGTGGACTACTTCTGTAAATTAGTGCAGAGTCTGAGGTTGTATCTGTTTAGCTGAGCTCACAGTGCATGCAATTTATGTTCACAAGGATGCACACAATGTTTGGGGTTTTGGTCATAACTCCGTGCACGATGTAAACTACTGAAGGAGAAAAGAGAGCACTTGAAAAGGTCTCCAAATACATTCTTCAATAACTTGAAAGACTTTCTGCTCTGATTTACTCTGTAGCTCCTTTGGTTTTTGTCTTTGGTGTTACATTAACATTTGGCATAGTTTCTGTTAAAAAGCCAGAGAAGATGCTTGGAGGTTTATTGTAACTGTTTCTGCAGCTTACATCCATAACTCTCATTGTGCCCTAATGTGGGTACAGTGGTCATGAACAGAGATTGCAGCTTGGCAACTTCTGGCCTAAACCTTGGCCATTATTGCATCTGTAAGTCTATATTGTAGGGCAGTAATAAAACATATTGCTAACAGTTTGGTTTTGTACCCCCAGACAAAAGAAAAGTATGAAAAATCACTGAAGGAATTAGATAATGCTACTCCTCAGTACATGGAGAACATGGAGCAGGTATTTGAACAGTGCCAGCAGTTTGAGGAAAAACGGTTGCGTTTCTTCCGAGAAGTGCTACTGGAAGTTCAAAAACACCTTGACTTGTCCAACGTTGCAAGGTAAAACTGAAAGACTTCAAAATTAATGCTTAACATACTTCTCTGTGAAAAGTAATAAATGCTTCAAGTAGAGCAGAGTTCAGAGTTCTGATTTGTTTCTAATGCATTGCTTCAGTTTGAAAGTGTAAGTGAAATAGATGAATTCTTTGTTTTGTCTAAAGTGAGATTTGCACCTATCTCTAACATTTGCCAGAACCAACAAACCTTCATTCTTGTGGTATTTTATAATCAAATGTGTTCCAATTAGAAAGGATTCAGAACTTAGAATCAAAAAATGCTGGATCAAAGACTGGGAAAAGAGGGTTTTGATGTATTATGTGTTTTTCATGTTTATCAGAGAACAAACTAGAATTTATTGGTGTAGAACAGCATGAAGTTGGTAGTCAATGCATTTATTGTTAAAATATTAGAGTTCAGTAATGAAATTACCTTAATCTGGGGATAAATTTAAGATCCATAAATTAACCATTGCTGAACTCTTGTCCGTCTTAATTTCAAAGTCTGCTCTTTATGCTGTCATATATATCAAGGATGTCTTGTACTTTGTTCCTTCTGCCTGAGCCCTCACTGTATTCCAAGAAAGCTAAACTCCTGCTAGGGAACTCCAGACACAGGAATACTTGCAGTGAGTGCTGTAACAATAGTGGAATTTTATGCCCCACTTCTAATAGCAGAGAGCACATGCACTCTGGTTAGCACTTCAAGTGCAAGGAGAAAAGGAAGAACTGAGTTTAGTTTTACCCTTGAGCAGTGTCCCAAAGGCTTGCTATGCTGTCACACAAATGTTAGTGCTGGCAGGAGTGAAGAGGGTGACATAGAGGCAAGAAGAAAAACAGAGCAGGCAAGGTAAGGGCAAAACCACTTATTTTGGCATCATTATCAGTATAGGTTGCTTCAAAGTTCTTATGGAACTGCTGTGAGAGAGAGGTTCTTTTTACTCTCAGAGTAGGGAGATGGTAGAATTGCTGCCCATTTGATTCAGTTTCATCAGGTTAAAGGAAACTACAATGAGAAATAGTTGACTTAATGGGCAAGGTCAGGGGAAGACCACAGAAAATGACCAAGTGGAAAGGCAGTGATTTCCTGTTAAGGAATTCCTTACAATTCCAGGAGTGGTCATAATAAGGTGCAGAGAACAGAACTATTAGGGTGAAACTAGGAAAAAAGCAGCTGTAACTGCTACTATGTATTTACCTATTTCCTTACCTTTGCCTGTTTTAGTACAGAGATAAAAGATGTAGAATTAGTCTTGAAAAGAAAGTTAAAAATCAAACTTTAATGATGCTAAAGAGCACAGTCCAGAAAATAGCCTGCCATGCTTTCTGCAGATGTAGGCCTAAAGTTTATTGTTAATTTAACTGATGGCTAGTGAGTCATTCAAAATGATGTATTCCCTTTCTCAAAATACATGCCTCTATGTTGCTTAAATACATTGAAATGACTGCTGATGTAGAAAAAACCCCATACTGTGTATATGTTAAAGCAGCCAAGTATTATACAGACAGTAAAAAATGTGGAAGTGTATTTTGAGAAAGTTTGACTCCTCTACAATGTAGCACTAATGAATTCTAATTCTAAATTTTGTGTGATTTGGTGTGGAAGGATTTTCACAAATTCTCTATCTTGAGTATAATAGCAGCTTAACTATGTATATAATAATATAATAGCAGTTCTGTGTCTCTTATTTTAAGCCTTGTGACTGTTGTGTTGAGATTTTATTTATACTCTGAGTTCCATATTGCACCATATTGGTGGCTTTGATGTAAATGTATTGTCGTGCACATGACCACGTGCATGGTCTAGGATCAGGGGATCAGAGCTGTATCTGCAGCGTGACTTCTATTCTGTTAATGAAAAACAACTAGAGTAAGAGATAAGAAAAAGTAGTGAGGTTTTTTTTCACAGTGTTTGATATAAATAGTGCAGTTAGTAAAATCAGAGAGTACCCAAACCAGTACAAGCAGTTAGCATATATTATACCTGCATAGGAAAATGTGTAACCCATTTACCTCTGCTTCAAGTTTGGGATTTCTATTTTTATAATTGCTTACAATTCTCATTGGATTAAAACAGAAGTTTTCACAGAGTCCTATGGACTTAGCACAAAACCAGTTTCTACTGTCCTGTAGGTAAGCTTTGAAATTCAAGAAACTTCAAGATTGGCATTCAGTAGTTTAAATACAGTCCTGTGTATATATATATATTTTTAATGACAGCCAATTAAATTTCTTTACACAAGAGTCATAGTTTTAAAATCTGGTAAACAAGGATTTTATGGTGTGGTGAACTTTCAGCAAGTTTACTTGTTAGACTACTCTTCCCTTTTTACAGGCATTTAACAGCTCTGTCAGTTTTTAAAAGTCTATCTTGCTCTAGGTTTTTTCAATACTATGGTGAACTTTGAAATATTAAAAAAAAGAAACTCTCTAGGGGATTTGCCATGATTCTAAATGTTATACTAAATTAGAAGACAAATTTGTTTTGCAGTTACAAAAATATCTACCGTGAGCTGGAACAGAATATCAAAACAGCAGATGCTGTTGAAGACTTGCGGTGGTTTAGAGCTAATCAAGGTCCAGGGATGTCAATGAATTGGCCTCAGTTTGAGGTAAGGTCACAGTACCTAAACCCCAGAATTGTTTTGTCTATTTTTCCCCTCTTTGCTTTTTGTAATATTTCTTTCTGGTGTAATTCTCAACTTCAGGCTCCCAACACTGAATGTTTTTGTTTTACAAGACACAGTAGTTTTCTTCTCTCAGTTTTCATTGGGCTCTTCTCATCCCACAACTTTCGGAGGTGATTATGTTGAGCACCTATTGAAAGAGAAAATGGGTAAACCAGAAAACTACGGTGACTTTTTTTAAGCTAAAGTCTTTACTGAAGCCATTGTTTAGTTGATACATCTCTGACACCTGCATATGTTATCCTTTGTGTTTTACTTCTCCCCTTTGGTGGGAGACTTCAGACTTCGGTTTGAATTTCCTTGCTGTTAGCAGGTAATTGTACTGTACACTGCAAAGACTCTGAAAAAGTCTGAATTAAATGGTTCAAAATTTGAAAATTGGTATTTAAAATTCCATACTGCTATATTAAAAAAAATTCCACCTTGACCCAGTTGGTCATTTTATTGCTGGATGCCATTTTCAAAAGAAAGGAGCTTTTCTAAGTAGTGTTCTGTTAACATAGCCTACAAGAAATAAGTACAATAATGTGTCAGTGCAGATCATACTACTTGTGTACAATAGCTGGAAGTGGAATGAGTTGGACCAGAATCATGGGTTTAGTTGAAATAAGTTCTAGACGTTAAATTAATGGAGTGGAAGCATAAACTCTGGAGTGTTTCACTGTTCCCTTATTAACCATAATGGAAAACACCACTTGTTTTCAAAATACTGAGTAACTTTAGATTAGAGGGTTTGAGGAAGAAAATTCCTAACAGTAGAATTTCTGTGCCTGAAACACTGAAGTGCAGTTACTTCTATGTGGGGAAATTACCATCCTTTTTCTTAAGCATTATAATTAACAAATGAAATACTCCTGTTGCTATTTTCCTAATCAAGTTGTTTCTCGTTTACATGCTACAAGGATGACGTAAGTAAAAAAGTCATGATCAAATGACTATGAAATTGCATTGTAAACTGCAAACGTGCATAGGTCAGTGGTCTTTAAACTATGGTAACTCAGAAATCCAATATGTATTTTACAAAGTTAATGAGGTATTTGAAGAACTGTGCAGAAAGCACTGGACTGACTGTGCTACAAATATAAACCAGGAGTAATAGCAACTCTCAAAACTTCTTTTTCTGATAAAAATACTTATCTTAAATGCCATCTTTTGTATAGCAAACTCTCTCCTGACGTTTCTTTTTACCTTTAAGACTTCTGAGAGGAAACATGTCTCAGCATAGGATATTTGCTTGCATCCAGTTTGTTTTCTGTTGGTTCCTGATACTTCCTATCAGTATAATATATAGTATAACAGAATATCAAAGCTTAACTTTGACTCGATGCAGGAGTTGTGTTTAGATCTCACCATGCCTGTCCCATCTGCCCCTGAATGGTTCAAAACATCAAGGAGGGTCTACAAGTGGCATCATGAGTCTTGTCAATACTTGTGTTGATTTGAGCCTTAACTCTTATAGATGGCTTTTTAGGACAATGAATTTCACTAAATCTAGAGTGAAGTACCTTAAGGGCTCAAATCTTAGGAGAAGTGATATAAAATGAGTTTAAAAATTAGCTTCTTTCTAAGTCATCTGAGAGTGCTTCTTGAGAAGTAAGCCCTGTCTTAGAAAACCTTTTTTAATTAAATGTAAAAGTTACCTTTTAAATCCAGATGTCTTGGTGTTATTTGAAACTGTGAGCCTTCACAGTACATCTTCTAAATATCTGCACTGGCCAGCTCTTTTGATTTCTCTAGTTGTGTGCCAGATGTCTGGTATTTTGAGTCTTTTCAAGGGGTTCAGAATACCAAGCAGGGAAGTACAGGTAACCTTGGGATTTTGTGAGTAGCAACAGATACCTGTTCGCATTGCTGGAGCAGGAATTAGATGAGAAATGTAAATGAAACGTTTAGCATAACTCATCTTTAGTAATTACTGGTAGTGTTGTATGTAGAGATGTATATTCCATAACTCAGTTTGAAAATGAAGTGTGATAATTACTTGTACAATGAAATTTCTCAATCACGTTTTGCATTCATTGGTAGGAGTGGTCTGCAGACCTGAATCGCACTCTCAGTAGAAGAGAAAAAAAGAAGGCTTCTGATGGAGTGACTCTGACTGGTATTAATCAGACGGGAGACCAAGTTTCACAACCTAACAAACATAGCAGGTAGTTTTTTTATGCCTAAAAACACTAATTGGAAAAAATTGTTGCCTTCAAATACACTAAGCTCTACAGGATCAAAAAGTCACTGTTCAATCACATGATAATTACCTGCAAGCATTTTTAGTGATGTCTCTGCACTTCACAAATTAATTTGGGACTTATTCTTCATTTTATTGCTCTCTTTCCATTGGGAGCTGAAAGAAACCAAGCTTCATGAGAAACTGAGCTTTCTGTAGCTGATCCGATGGTCTCTTGCTACCTTCCTGTCTCTAGAAATGACAGTAATACTTTGAGATCTTAGCTTGCAACACATGTAGTCACACCAGAATTCTGGATGTGATGGATACAAAACTGTTAACATCAACTGCTTTAAAAAGGAATGAAGCTGGCTAGAAAAATTGCACTGCCTTTTATTGCAGGCAGTAGGGAAAAGAAATTGCAGTCCACAAAGGATATTCTACTAGTGGAGGAATGGCTCCGTACGTGAGACTTCCCAAGCTTTCTTGAGCCTTATGCTGCACTTGATAGATGTTTGGGTTTTTGTTGAGTTGTTTATTTAAATTTTTTTGGCTGAAGGAGGGGTCTGCTAAGAAACTGCTTAGTGGGACACCAGTGACGGTGTTCTCTTATACAGATAGGGTCACCATAATGCTTTTTCTTTTCCAAATTAGCAGTCTTAGTGTCCAGAGTAACACAGTGCAGTCAGTACAATCAAGTTACAATCCCTTTGAAGATGAAGAAGATACTGGGAGTACTGTCAGTGAAAAGGAGGACAATAAGATCAAAAAGTTGGTGAAATGTTGTTTTTTAATTGTTTTCACATTTGCACTTTCTCTATGCAGGGTTTCTATTTTGGGTTTCTATAACACTACGCTGGTCAGTGCATGAAGTGTTTTTAAGCAGTTATGTAAGCAACACTGTAACCTAACTTGTCTTTCCTAACAGATGCCATATTTGTTGCTTGATCTTTGGTTTTAAACTACTGCGGTTATTGGCAGTTGCTAACAGAACTGCTGTTGCTTTTTTTCCTTCCTTTACCAGTCCTATAAACGTTAAAACTGATGTGTTTTTCTAGTGAAACTGCTTCTGGAGCTTTACTGCTCTGTGTCTTCTCACTGAACAAACCTGCTTTTAAGATTACTTTCTTTTTGTTTAGGACCTTCTCAAACAGCTGCCTGTTGCTTCAGTGTACACTCTAGGGATATTCCACTCTCTTCACTGGCATGTGCATGCTGAACAGTGAACTTCCCTTTAAATAATCAAGTTGTTGCAGTATAATGAAGTTTTTTATTGGTGGATTGCAATACAGAAAAAGCATTGAAAGCTATTGTAGAGGTGCATAGAGGTTTGGGAGGAAGGTTCTGCAAAGCAATTAAATGTCTTATCCCAAACCAGATAATTCCTCTCCTCGACTACTGCATCCCTTTTACCTTTCCAGAGTAAATAATCCCATGGATTATGTGGATTTCTTGATAGAGAAGTTTTTCGAGTTTGTGGGGAGATTGATATGTGTTGGTTTTGCCTTTTCCTAACTTTGTAAATGCATTGCAAGAATTTTTATTTTTTTTAATGAGGCATTACCAGTTTAAGATAGATGAGAAGATACCAGAAAGAAAGTTTCCAATCTGGGCCTTAGAGTGGAGTTTAAGCTTATTTAGGGGTATTTTAGTGGTATTTCTAGTCTCCTATTTTAAAAGCAGTAAAGAATAATTTCAAAATTGATTTTCAGTGTTAGCAGCTATGAGAAAAACCAAAGCTACCCTACAGACTGGTCTGATGAAGAGTCCAACAACCCCTTCTCTTCCACTGATGCAAATGGAGACACCAATCCCTTTGATGAAGATACCCCTCCTGCCATGGAGGTGAGAGTACGTGCACTCTATGACTATGAGGGCCAGGAGCAAGATGAGCTCAGCTTTAAAGCTGGTAAGTTTGCAACATTCACTTTAAAATATTTATCAAAAAGGAGAAAGGCAGGGGATTTTTTTTCTCTTCAGTTTTTATTTTCTGAAGTCACCTGTTTCTCTGGATGTACAACTCCATGTACAGGATCCCATCTAACCATCCTCCCTCCTAATAGTGCTTCTTGGTATCCCCTGTTTGGCAGCACTGACTTCCAAGCCGTTTGGAATGTGTTGGGCTGCCTCTGAGATACTCATTTCTTACCATCTTAAGTGAAACAAAATTACCTGCAGAACTGAAAATCCTCTCCCTTTTCTTCCTTGGTGACAGTAACAGCTGCTGCTTTTAGCTGTCTGGAAATGCCAACCCTACAGAGTTGTGTTTTTTAAAGGAAAATACCACAGCAGCTAATCTTGAAACTGTATTTAATCAACTGATAGCTTCTCTGTATAAATGGAAAGCACCCAATTTTTGGCATCCAACTTTCTTCAGTGCTAACTTTTTAGGGTTGAAAATTTAGCCATGGACAGATACTTTTTTTAACTGTCTCTTTCCACCCTCTTCAGTGTATATGAAGCACAGAAATTGTCTTTACCTGTTTTTTTTAGTCTTGTGTTACATTAGGGTACACTTAGGACACCTCTTCCTCTTGAGATGGTGTATCTCCCTTGAGCCCTAAACTCTTTTTTCCCCCTCTGTTACAGGAGTTGAGAGAACAGAATAGATGCAACTGGTGGGGGAGGCCCATCACAGAGTTTCCACACGTAGGAAGGTGACATGAGGGTGTGATGGCTGCACACCACAGGTGCTGCTGCCTCCAGCTGAAATCTACCCCCTGTCTGTGCTTTTCAAGCCAATTGTTCAACTGTCTTGCCCAGAATTGCAGGAGACATTTTCCAACCAGGAATTCCAGGACAGGATTGCAGGAGTAGTTTAGCAAAAGCAAACAGAACTTCTCTTTGTGCAAATGAGAGCGATAGACACTCTTTGAGCTTATCTCTTTTCCCATTTGCTTGTCATTTATTCCCATGTCCTGTAAGAACTCAATCAATTGTAATAGAAAAACAGGATTCAAGTGTTGTAAACAAGCTCCAGAAAGCTTCTGAAAGCTTCAGCTGGGGTTAGTCAGAAGTGTGCTATTTCTATACCAGCTGCTGTGGTTCTTAGGTGGATGTTAGGGCTAAAAGTTAGGAAACCAGACAATGTTGTAGCTAATCAGGGAACTGCAGGACATCTGCTCTGCTGATGGAGAAGGGTGGTGCTCACAACAGTGTCCCCAGGTCATATTCTAAATGCAATTTGTGCTTTCTGAACCAAAAAGCCCCCCAGGTCAGGTGGTGGTGCTCTGCCTTTAACTTACCTCCTTCCTTTTTTATTAGTGAAACCACTGAACATCTGACCTCTCTTCTTTGTAGACAAGTATTGTAGGCTTCCAGAGTGGAGGAATGGGTTATTTGTCCATGAATTTTGCTGAATTGTGCCCTGACAGAAGTACAGTAGTAACAGAACATCTGGTACTTCCTGTGGAATGCACACAAGCCAAAAATTACTTTTTTATTTTGTAGACTTTACCTGCTCCTTTTTTCTCAGCAGGGGATGGGAGCATGCTGATCCTCTTGAAATACATGTATGGTACCTGTGAAGCAGCAAGGGTTTGCAGTAATGAGTCTTTCCTTGGCAAAACTGTGCAATGTTTATATACACAGAGGTAATGGTTAAAGACAAAGTTAGGTATTCTGTGCTGGAGTACCAGCTGTGCCACTGGCATTAAACCATTGAACCAAGTGGCTCTCACTGTGAGGTGTGTAGAAATAAAGTAGCGGAGGTATGAACTGTGAGATGTTTGTAGACTTCACTCAAAAAGAGTTGAGTACTTGGAAGGAAGAGCATTAAACAATGTTATAACACCAAATTGTGGGATTAATCCAACTGTAGGAAAGGGATGATGTGTTAGACCATGGATCCCCTCACAGATGCTGAATTATAGGATGGCTACTTAGCTTTTAGGCAGAAGTGTTAGTGTGCCTAGCTTTACACTGAACATACAGAAAACTAAGGAAAAAACCAGGCTGGGTGGGAGCCAGTTTAAGAAGTACTCCATCCTGTGTTCCTCTGTAGATGTGCCTAGGCTCCTAAGCAGCTATCAGCAGAGGATTTAATGCATTTTAAGGATTTGTTCAAATGTACATGGATATTCTCAAATGGGATTTCCTTGGGTATTCAAAGAATTTGCCTACAAAATGCTTCTAGAGATATGTTACAGAATATATGCTCTGCACAGTGTCCATTAATTGTACTTTAATACATGAAACTAATTTTTTTAGTGGAGTACTTTTACATCTGGTGGTTTTTTGGGGTTTTTTGCCTTGGCAAACAGCTGTGGGAGGCTTCCAAAGAATAACTTTATTCATATCTTGTGAGAGGTTTTATAAGCATGTAAGAGGATGGAACATAATTATTTACAACATGTCTGTCTCGCCCTCCTGTGGCCCTCTGTGGCTGAGAATAAATAGGAACAGTAAATGTTGTCCCTGCAATGTTGTCACAATATGTTATTGTGTGTGCTGGTTTTATCATCACAGTGGTTTCATTGTAACTGCTGTGCAGATGACACTTTAAAGTGTAACATTTTCTTAGATCTCCAGGATCACTGGGTTTCTGAGCCCAAGCTTTGATACAAATGCGTTTGTTGGAGCTTACTGTCACTGAAATGTGAATTTTTGGCAGTCTTTGTTTCCACTCTTTATTAATACACACTTCATGGAAGTAACGGGAAGGTTTGGAATTGTGCACTCTCATTCTGCAGCACTAGAAAAAGTGGAAAAAATTGTAAAATGTCTCCATAAACCAAGTAGAGTCTGAAGTGCCAAACATTTGTTCATAATGATTTTTTTATTAGTTTTCTGATAAACTTAAAAACTAGAGGAGATGAATCTTTAACCTTTTTATCTAAGAGAAAAGCTATAAAGATAGATGTCTCGAGAAGATTTAATACAAAGCTTGTTCATTTCTACCAAAGAATTCATAGTCCTTAGGCTAGTTTATATTCTCCTGAATGACCCCAAGGCTGTCTTCTATTTGGGACTGTAATAAGTGATTAACATCTTCATCATCTATTTCCTATTGCTAAGATAAAACACAAATCAGTTTTATCTAGGGAAATCACTTGACACAAGTTGCACAGGAGGAAATAATTGTTACTCAGTGTGGCCTTTTTTGCCTGGCTGAGGTGGAGCTTCATTTGCTCCTATGGAGCATCTTGGAGGCTGCAGGCTCTCCACTGTCAAAGTATTCCCTGAAGATGTGGAGTATCAGATGTGCATTGTAGTCAAAATGAAGTTATGTTATAGTTCATAGATGTCTGAATGGATAGTCAGAAGTTAGGAAGCAAATTCTGAGTTACTTAATCTTTGTAGCATTTTCTTCCATGTTTCACATAAAACCTTAAGACAATAAGCCTAACGAAATATTTATTTCACTTGCACTGGCATAGGCTGGGAGTTACAAATGTAGGGTTATTCTGCTGGTTCAGAGGTAGTTGTATGATCCACAGCTATGTTTTAGTTTCTAAGTAATGATTCTTCCTATTTTCTTGAAATCGGGGGCCTCTCATCCAATATGCAAATCTGTAAATGATAGATATTCTTAGTATCAAAAACATGAAGAGCAAAGAAGGGAGGATTTCTACTTGGCCCTGGATTGGGCAGAGGAGGAAAAGTGGACATGTATGTAACTGTCATATAACTCCCTGCTTTACTTAAAAGGATTCAGTTTGTTAGCAATATTCCTTCTTTTCTTCAGGGGATGAGTTAACCAAAATGGAGAACGAGGATGAGCAGGGCTGGTGCAAAGGACGCCTGGACAATGGACAAGTTGGTTTATACCCAGCAAACTATGTGGAACCAATCCAGTGACAAAGGACAAAATAAACACAGAAGTGCCACAAGAGCTCTGTAGGCTGTACAGTGTATTTAGGTAAAGTGAGAGGAAATGGAATGGATGTATAGAGTGTATATATTTTAATGAAAAGGCGAGAGCTTGATACTGAAATAAGGCTGAATGAAAGACAAAAGCTTGACTTTGTTTTCACAACTTGTACACAATGCAAAGGAAAGGAGTTAGGTTGAAAAAATAGTATGATAAGAAAAATACTTTTTAAGCTTTTTCTTCCCACATGGTCTGTTATTGTGGATCCTAAACATTTTTTGCATTTTCTATGCTTGTGCCTCATCCTACCCCAGGTATGTGGCTTACGCTCACTTTTGTTTAATCAGTTATTTTAAGTGACCTTCAGTAACTTGCAACTTGAATTTTAAAGATTATTATAGTTAATTTTTTATTTGTTCTTATCAATGTCTGAAAGATGCAGTATTTTTTTATTTAAATGCTATGTAGTTAAGCACCTTTTTGTATGCTTTGATTTATCAATTAATACTTAAATTATGACATAGATTTAGTCACCATTTGACTGAATGAAAGCTCTTTCCATGTTGTAGTAATCTTTCTGTCTTGTCAGCATGGCTTGAAAGTTGTAAATGGAGTTGTAAAACAAAATACTGTATTTAATAAATATCTGTTACAGAAGGTTATTTGTAGCAGAGATATCTGCAGGTGTCATGGGTTGGGATTCTATTACGAATTTTCTTTACATGGGTTGACACTTGAACTAAGAGTTTCCCATCTAGATCTTAAGTGGCATTCAAAAGAAAGATAAATGATGCATAAGCCCCAGTGGAGTGGCTATTTCCAGCACATGTTTGCAGGGAAAAAAAAAAAAAATCTCCTTTTAACTGCTAATGATTTTTGGGTGATCGGAAATGTTAAATCTGTGAAGGCTGATTATCTTGAACAGAGAAGACTGTAAAATAGACTAAATGCTTTTATTAAGAGCCTATCTATGTTGTGTATATGTACATATAATTTGATATTCCAAAATATGAAGAGCATGGCTATTAGTTATCAAGCCTTTTGGTGTCAATAAGATTTAGACTATTTTAAGAGTTTAAATTATAGGTATATTTAAATCTGCTTTCCTGCCATATTCATTACTGTACCATAGACAAAGTATTCTGTGATTAGATTTTTCAGAAGTACAGTAAATACACTAATATACTCAAAATCAGTATTTGTGGATAAATTAATGAGTCAAAATATAAACTAGATTTAGTCCATAGATGGATTATCGTAGCAGAACACTGTAAAATCTACATTTGTTTGCAGTTACAACTCGGCCAGCTGTAACCGTGTCAAATATGCATTTGTGACATTGAAAACTGGGTTGTAAAATTACAGCAGATTTGTGTTAAAGCTTAGTATCAGGTAAGTAGATATGCCATGTTAGGAAGCTACACTGTAATGAAGTTAACAAATCTTTTTCAAGGTAACTATAAAACACTGTTGGTAATCTTGGACTGTATCTTTGAGCTTATAGATATATTTAGTCATCATTTTCAATGAATCCAAATGTGCAAGCTTAGAAAGTGGATGTATGTATATGTCTGTCAACAAAAACATACCAACATATTTGTTCATCCACAGGACAGTTACTAAAATAGTCAGGAATTACTGGTTTGGGTCTCTGTATTGTAAAATATTTTAGAAAACAATAAAATCTGTTAATCTCTTAAATACACAGAATGCACCTTTTACTATTTCAGTGTATGTCTAAGTAGTCCTATGAAACAAATAATCAGTGCATTTCATTGCAATTCATGGTGACAAAACCTGCATTGTGTAAAAGAGCCACAAACAGGAGTGTGACGTGGGTGGCATTGTGCCATTAACAAAAAAAGGGAGGTGCCATGCACAGGAATTCTTGGCAAAACATTCCAGCAAAATCTTCATGGAAGAAGAGGAAACTGTCTTTTACGGGTATGCAGAGTCTACTGTGATGCTGCTTTCTGTGGTGTTGTCAAGTCTCAGATAGTGTGGGTGAGCAGCTAAGCTTTTTATTTCTTTTTAAATATAGTATCTGAATATTTTGTGCCTTTGAGTTTTCTTGTTGACTGGCAGTGATTAATGCGGTGCCATTTGTGAAGGCTGGCTGAAAGTTTTATCTCATCTCCCCCATCAACACCTGCTGAACAGCAGATCCCAGAGGGTCATAATCAATGGCACAGGGTCTGGTTGGGGCCCTGTCACCTGTGGTGTCCCCCAGTATTGTTTAATTGTTTGATTTATTCATCAATGCCTTGGGTGAGGGGGTAGGTGGTGACAGAGCTGGGAGGAGCGGCCGATTCCCCTGGGGCTGCACAGCCCTTCCCAAGGACCTCAGCAGGGTGGGGAGAGGGGCACAGGAACTGTCTGAAATTCAGAAAAGACAAATGCAGGGTCCTGCACCTGGGGAAGGACAACCCCGGGCACCAGGACAGGCTGGGGGTGAGCAGCTCTGAGGGGAAGGGCCTGAGGGTCCTGGTGGACAATGAGCTGTCCCTGAGGAGACCAGTCAGAACTCTGCAAGGTACTTTTGCAGCTGTTTTACATTTCTGTGATCATAAGTAACTTATTAAATAATCAATAAACAAACAACTGCCACCTTTCTACTTGACCTTTTAATAAATCTACAAGTCCAAACAGGAATCCATCTGGGGGACACACTGGTATCCTCCCACTGCTTGTTACTGTAGTCAATAACTGATTAAATGTTCATTTATTTCATGGCACTTTACTTCAGCTTTTATGAAGGACATTAGCAAGGAATTTTGAATATCCAAGTCACTCATTACCTCAGCTAGATCATCTTGATACATGAAATCTGCAAGCCTGTGAGGTAAAAAACCAGATCAATTGTGAAGTACTGTGGTGACAGACACTTCTAGAATCCCTGTGCAGAAAACACTGAAATCTGACTGCCCTGGCAGAGATGAAACATTGTCACGTGGCAAATGCAGGTGGCTTTTGCAGTGGGATGCTACATGCAGCTGGAGCTTTGCAAGTCCCCTGCACTGCTGGTGCAAACAGCATCCTCACGCAACTGAGTGTTGCTGCTTGTAAATCCCAGTCTATAGCAAGTGTTTGGCTTTGTACTGGGCAGTGGTGTTAGGATGTAGACACTTCCAAGAGTGGAAAGCTCCATGAAACCTCACCTGTTTGAAGTGGTTATGCTTCATGATAGTATCAGGACAAACACTGCATTAGTACTAAATAAAAACGTTGAACTGGTTTCATCAACTGGTTTTTAATGTAGATCCTAAACTTCATTTGCATGTGGTGGGAGAAGCATTTGAATGCGTGATCTTTCTCTTCTGGTGAAGGCTTTTTCTGTATGAATTATTTATACTGCAGTGATACATCTGTGACTGTGTTGTGCCTTTGAGGTTACCATTTGCAGAGGGCTGGCCTGAAACTTGCTGAACTGCAGTTGTCAGGAGGCAACATATTTACATATTTACAACATAGCTGTGAGCAGAGACAAACTGTGTTTAGTGTGACCAAGCTTTCCAAAGGGCATCAAGCAGAATTTATACTTACCTAAGGGACCTTTTGGCACTGAAAAGCAGTGAAGATGTAGCTGGCAGGACCTGGGACTGTACCTATATTCCACCATTTTTCAGCAGCACCACGAGGAGAAAGCAAACAAGGAGGGAGGCTTGATAATAACTGGAGAACAGCACTGATAGAATTTTACAGAACTAAAAGCTTTGAATGTTGGGAATGGCAGCAAGTGTTTTGGAGCTTTGAGAAAGTAGGTGTCCACTGAAGCTGTAATTCCACATAACTCCCGGCAGATGCAAGTGCCAGTTTCTGGTTATCAAGTCAGCCAAAGAACAGACTGTTCTCAAGAGATAATCCCAAATGGTTCTCCTTATTTGTATTCATATGCCCTGGGAGGGCTGTCTGGCCAGCTCCAGGAGCCCAAGACTTGTGGCAGTTGGATAGGTGAGAGTAGAAGAAAGTTACTTTGCCTGTGCTTCGTCAGTTCACAGAGTAGTCCTTGTGCCCAAAAAATGTGTATCCACCAAATAATCCAGGAAGAACCCCTCCATTTCAGAATGGCTGTGCAGAAAAGGGGGGATTAGCACAGGATCAATCAGGGAGGAAGGGCCTCCAAATGTCTTCAGTCCCATCTCCTGCTCAACACTGAACTAGGAACAGGTTGCTGAGTGTTGTTAAAAACCTCCCAGGACAGAATTTCCACAGCTGCTGTGGGCAAACTGCTCCAATATGTGTTTGTCCTCATCATGAAATCGTCTTCTCTTCATATCAAATTGGAACTGTGTTCTGGGTTAGTGTGAATTAAGAGCCCTTGGTTTTTGATTTGCAAACCAGCAACCCCCAACATCATACTCTGGCTGTGAATTGCTCTCATTTGCATGTGGTTAGAGGGCTCCTAATGCAGGGCATGCTGCACTTGCCAGGCATTTGTTTCTGAGCAGACCAGCTGGCATGGAAGCAATTTTTAAGTGATTCTCCTTGCTCTGGGAATACAATTGTGTTCTGAACATTCTTGGAAAGCACCAGCAAGATGTGATACTGCCACACTGAGGTACAATTGGCAAAGTAGCACTTGTGTGCCACTCACCCACCACTGCTGTTCTCTCACTGTGCCTTCCCTCTTTCTGCATTCAAATCACAAACTTGCTGAAGAAAGACCCACCTCTATTCCCTGGAAAAATGCATCACCTTTCAGGGTTTATTCTGTTGGCTTCCTTTATTTAGACCAGTTTGCTTCTCCCCAGGGTCTGGGCAATCACCATTAGGGGGAGAATAGGATATGGGGGCTATTTCCAAAATTTCTTGAACAAAGTGATGTTCATTCTCATGGCAAAAAAATGCCAGCACTATCCACATGTGGCCTGTGGATAGTGGTACCAGTGGAGGAATCTGTGGCCCTTGGATAGATTTTGTCAAGATGAAACTGCTGAGAGTTGAGGACATAACCAGTATCAGGCCAGGGGAGTCAGTGATGCTCACAGTGCTGGTCTGCTACTGGCTCTGAGTAAGGACCTGCATTGCTCACTAGAGAACACTCCTCATCAACAGCCACCCTTGAAGGTAAGCTGCTTGGGTTGAGTTGGGGCTTTTTTGTGTTTTGGTTGTTTGGGTTTGGTTTGGGCTTTTTTCTATTTACTCAATGTGCAGAGCAGCCAGTGAATTGTAAGTACTGCCTTTTTCTTGCTGGAGATGGACCAGCTCATCCCTTCCTTCATGTTAGCTTCATTCCCTATATTACCTGTCTTCCACAACCTGGAGGCTGTTCTGTGCTTGCAGGACCTGCTGAGGTCCTTCCAGTTCACAAACAGAAATGCTTTCATTCCATCTTGTCCAGAACTCATCTCCTGGCACTCAGCTGAGCTTGGAGTCTGCAGCAGGAATCTGTGCAGCATGCACAACCACAGAGATGAATTGCGAAGTGTGGCCTTAGGACAGAGGTGCTGTGTATTTGTGAGCACTGCCATGGGCTCCTTCCCCTCTTGCTGCCTGGATGCAGACCTCTGGGCTGCCTGCACAGCAGGGCTTTGAATAGCAGCAGCTTTTTGACATCCCAGCTTGGGACAGAGAGGAGCTACTTCCTGAGACAGAAGGCCAGTAGAGGATAGAGGAGCCAGCCCTCCTGTGGTGTTACTTGCCTGTGATTCCCAGAGATGCATTTTTGGGGTCTCAGGATGCTGCAGGGGCAGCACATTGTTTTTCTCATGTTAAATGTTCCAGTTAAATAAAAAACTTGTACCCCTCTCTCTCCTTTTTTTTAAATTCTTTTAAATCCTTGCCAGGATAACTAGTGCCTGACTCCCGTGGATAAGCCAGGAGCTCCAGGGTCAGGGCACACCTCTGGGTTGCCATGCTGAGTGCTCAGGGTGGGGACAGCACTGGGCACACGCTCCAGCAGAGATCCCTGTCCCAGTGCTCGGGGCTGTGCTCCTCTGGGGCTGCCTCAGGCAGTGTGGCCAGGACTGGCAGTGACGGGTGTCACCACCCCCAACAGCTTCCCCCGAGACCGGTAAGAACTGGGGCTTCTGAGCTGCTGGGGGAGACCGGGAATCTGCTGCATTTAAGGCACTGACGGTGGTGCAGGGTTGAGACTGCGGGAGCAAAGCTTTGGAATTGATTATTTAGACAGCTGGATAACCCAGGCTGTGGAGGGGAGGGGATCCCAAAACTTGTGTTTGCAATGGGGGAAAAAGTGTATCAAGGAAAGGGCCTATCACAGAGAAGGTGTTTTACAAGCTCCTGAAATTCACTGGCACAGTGTCTAAGAGAGCAGGTAGTTCTGTAAGGCCATTGTGATGCTTTTTCTGTATTGGTATCACAAGAGAATTATAAAGTACCACCCACAGCTGGTGAGGGCGGAAAGCCTGAGGATGGAGTGCCTCAGACAGTTCCCCTGGACTGAACTCACTCCCATGTGAGACTCTCGAAGGTGGATGTGGTGCCTGTGGTCGCTCAAGCAGATCTGTCTCTCCTTGTAGTCACAGCAGATGCCATGTAGGAATGCAGTGCTGATACCAACAAAGCCACATTAGCCCGTGTTGTGCTGCCACTCGCGGGGCGTCAGTGGGACAGAACCAGCTCAGCACAGAGAACTCGACAACACTGCAGGGAAGCCTTGCTGACCTGCAAAGACAGAGAGGAAGGAGAGTGAAAACATCAGCAGCTTTGATCTCACAGCTCGCCCGTGAATTGTAATAGTTCTGTATTATCCATGTTATAGACAATATAGCTCCCATCACCAACTTCAGAGCATGTTTCTCTTGACTGGTTAAATATCTTTAAAGGTAAGACACATGTAAGTAAATATAATATACCGTGTGCATTTAAATTGACTATAAGTTCCCCAAATGACACTTCGAAGATCTGTGATTTTCTTGCCTCAGTTACAGATTCCATCCAATTTTGTGATATGGATTGTCTATTTATTATTTTAAAATTTTAATAAAGCTACATTTTTAGTTATATACTGCAAGCTTAAGTGGTTATGTGGTATCTAAATTGCTGAATGAAATTATTCTGCTAATTTGACTTAGTACCAACTGTCCCCTCTCCTGTGACATGTTAAAGAATTCCTTGCCTAGCTTAGTGATAGTGTTGATTCGTGAATGATGAGATAAGCTTGTAACCTTTTTGATAGAGTTCATTATTTTTGGTTTTTTATCTTCTGCATGTAATAGTAAAAGCCTTGAGAGGTTATTTGCCTCTGGGTAATCTTGGAGAGCAGGTGATAGTCCTGTCCTTCACGGTGCTAAGAGTGATCTGTGTCCCAGTGGCACTGCCACCCACCCACCCTGAGAGCAGGTACTGCTCCAAAGCTGTTGGCATCAGGCACAACTCTGCTTTAACTGTAGCTGAGGTTTTTGGACTCTGAAATGAGGTGGGAAAATATGTCACAGGACCAGACCACACTGGTACAATTCTGAAAACTGTTTCCACTGACTGCGAGTGCTTTAGTTTCAGCTGGGTTTGGTTTTGGTTTGGTTTAGTTTTTTCTTTTCCTTTCCACCTCACCAGCCACATCCTTTAGAGCAGACAAACAGTAAAGTGCTCATAAGGAAAAGTACTTTTTAAAATTTTTATTATTATTATTATTCACTAAAGCACATAAGAAAACAAAGCATTTATGATAGTCAGGTGCTATCATTTCCTGTGTGCACATGAGTAGCAATAGCCAAGGCCCCTGTGCTGCTGCAGCATGGGAAGACCAGGTTTGCTGCTCTGTACTTGAGGGAGGGCTTGGGATCCACTTCCTGGAGGACTGTGCCAATGGAAGGCAGATGCCATCCTCGTCAGGGACATGCCATCCTCCTCCAGGACAGCAAGATGAGGAAGCACAGCCCTGCTGGGCTCTCTCTTCCACCTTTCTATTCCATCTTTGCCCTCCTCATTCCACTTCCCAAGTCAGGAACAAGTCCAAAAGGCTCTTGCACCTTATTGTGAGACCACAAAACCAACCCTGCCTGCAGAGAAGGCTTGGATGGCTCTGTTTGTACATGACACAAACATAAATGTACCCAGATGGAGACCAAAACCAGATGGTTTTGATACTTCCCTGCAGCTGTCCAGCACTAACACAACCATAAGGGTAGGATTTGCCATTCAGCCACAGCCCTTGTTCCAGCACTGTCAGCTAACCTCAGCAGATCCAATTCAAATGCAAACCTCGTAGCCCAACCCCAGAAAGATCTCCTGTAACCCATACCTTAGCCTGGTACTCATTTTTGACACCCAAGCCCTGCTGATCCCCAAACTTCAGAAAGCACCTGGCAAACAAAGCTACCTCCCCAGCAGAGAGCAAACAGAACCTGGTGACAGGAGACAAGACACTGCTGGTATTAAATATATCCCGGTGCATTCCTGCTTTATACACTGCAATTAATGTTTTATACAAGCACAATGCAAAGTGCAGGTCAGACATCACGTGGGCAGTAGATAACAGATTTTTGCTGAGCCCGTGATGGGCACAGAGCTGTGTGAGTGGTGGTTGTCAGAGAATGGCTTAAAGAGCTGCCATGGCTGAGACTTTCCTTGCCATTCAAGAGCTTTTTGGTTGTCCCACTTACAGGGTTTTATCAGATTTCTCAGCCCTAAAAGAAAATCTGAGCGATTTTATCGACGTTTAAAGTTAGCCCTTTAAACTGCTCTAAGCAGGGACTGGGACTTGATGACCTTCCCATGTAAATTTTTCTGAGGCTTTAAAGTGGTGATGGTTGTGAAAAAGAGAGGAAAAGAACCAACAGGATATATTTAGATTTTTAATGTATTTTAATTGCACTAACTATATTGATTCTATATTCAATATATAATAATAATTGTGTTTATTTTCATTGCACTTTATAAAACTATTACATATATCATAGCTGGATCATGATACTACATGTGATAAGCCAAGGATATTTATGAGGTGAAAGATGAGGAGAACAAACCAGAGAGTTCTGCTCCAAAAGGTTTGGCTTTGTATCAAAGTCCATGGTTTGGGCTTTGACCACCACACTAGCTCAAGGTGCCAGGATGTTTTTTTCTCTGTAAAAATCAATTTATTAATCCAAAAGCTGCTCAGACATCACTGGGGACCAGTGGGTTCTCAGTTCCTGAGCTGGCTGTGCACGTTCCACTCTTCCCTTTCTCCATCAGCTGTTGTGCAGCTGCTGCATCACCCCCACCAGTTACTGCTGAGGAGGAGTTGACTTTCAGCAGTTCGTGTGTGGTCCTACCTGTGGATTGGGTACTGTGCTTACAACTCCCCTTTAGGGAATCTTATTTGTGGGGTTAAACCGTGAAAGTATGAATTCAATGTGCAGATACACTGGAGTTTCCTGTGTGCCCAAAGCACCCAGGGAAAAAGGCATTGGACAAGACAAAAATGGCACTCCAAGAAACCATTCCTTTGTGGAAACAGGGCATGGCACCGGTTTGGGGAAGTCTCTGCAGTGAAAGGAGAACCCACTTGCTCATTCCCAATCACAGGTCTAATTTTTTTTCCTTATTCTGCATCTTTTACTGACATCTACTGGCTCTGACTGAATGGCTTCTTCGTCGGCCCTTGAGTAAATATCTTTGGTGTACTCTATTCATTTAACAGCTACAAGTTTTGACAAGGGACCCTCGGAGAGGGCTTTGGGGATGGATTAACTGAGAAACATAATTAACTGAGAGACATAACACTTGTGGAATGGTAAGCTCAGGCCGTAATTTGGAAGAAATCATGGATAAAGAAAGGAGAAGACAATTCAGCAAAGTCAGCCCTTAAATATTGCATTTCAGCATTTTGAAAACAAATAATTTTGGGTTTGTTTGTTATTTATTTTGAACAAAAGCTTTTGTTTGGAAAACAAGCCCCCAGAACCCTCCCAATGTTTCATTTAAAACAGGTCTTTATAAAAAGGGGCCAAAATGCATCTTGAGAGCCAATTGTATTTTTGTGGCCTTACCGGCAGCCAGGACTAGCAAAGTGGCTCCAAGAAGCACCTCAAAGCTCTCTCGGGTGAAGGAAAGCAACTGTTTCCTTGGACAGGAGTATCCTGCAGTTTGTGTCTCTCTGAATGTGCTGTCAGGGAACAACATCCTGCAGGTATTGGCTGTTTCATGGCTCCAGGAAACTGCAGGTAATGTTACAACTATCAGTGTCTTGTAAATGATCAGATGGGCACTGAGTCAGGCAGAAGCCATTCAGAAAAAGTCAATGCTTTGATTTTGCTGTTGATAAAGGAGGGAAACATTGGAAGGGTTTTTATTATGCTTGGGCCCTGATGAATTTCTTCTTCTCTCCTCTTACACACAGCCTCTGGGTAAACCCAGAAGACACTGGTGCCCCTGCTCTCAGAACAGGGAAGGAGAGAAGGCTCCAAATCCAGTCCCTTCCATGTTGCTGCAACACAACCACGTAAGGAACCACTTAGCTGTCAGCAGGCCTCCTTCTGCCAGGAGCAGAGTTGTGACCTCCCTCTGGGTAGGTACCCTGTGGGCCAGGATTATCTTTTTTATTCCAGTACTTCCCTTCCTAATTATAACCCCTTTGTACTGGCTCAGATAACTCCCCTTTTCACTCGTCACTTCCAACTTTTAAAACTTTTAATGCTACAAACCCTTGAACTGACTATGTCCTGTGTATCTGCCCACTCATTTTCCCTGTAGAATGTGCTACATTACAGCTGGTTGGGAACAGGCTCAGAGGAAAAGAAGAAAGCTCTTTCCAGAAGGGCAGGCTTCAGATTTAAGAACTGAATCACAGTATCCAAGACTGCTTTGACACATACCTCCTCCATTAAACTCCCCAAGGACAAGAAAGAAAGAAATCTGATTCAGGAGCAGAGAAGGAACTTAACTCTGTGGTCTCCAGTCACCACAGGAGGCAAGAGGAGAAAACAGTGCCATAGGGAGATGTCAGAGTATCCTTAATCCCACAGCATCCTTAATCCTGGCATAGTATTTACATAAAACTCACTTTCTACAATATTCATGGGTAGAGGACACTCCTCAGCAACAAACACCCTTCTCTGAGTGCATTATTTACACTGTGTCAGACTCGTTTACATTCCTTTTACACTTTTCCACACAGAGCAATAGTGAACAGGACGTGATTATTCAACCCCACGGCAGGGTAGCACAGTTCTCGCTATTGCCAGTTCTAAAAACAGTTGTGAAAAGAGGAGGTCCACCTCAAGTCACTCCTCTTGGTGGAGATAAAGGGCTTGGATCCACCAGTCTTAATAATGGAGCCAAAGGCCAAATGGCACTTTTATTTGGTGCCACCTCTCATTTTTTACGGATAAAACCCTCTAGTGAGCAATCAGAACAGAAGTGGGAAAGCCAGGAGCCTTTGACTTCCACAGTGGACCTAATTTCCATTTCTCTTCTCTTTCAGGACAGGAAAACCCACTTAACTCGTCCCATCTTTACCAAAAGCTTTGGTGTTTGAGCAGCCAAACCCAAGGGGCTCTGGCCCCGCCGGCCTGCACTGGAGGGCCCCTGGTTCTGCCCATGGTGTGGGGTGAGTCCCCAGTTGTCCCCAGAGTGCTGCAAATCCAGAGGGATCTGCCCTGGTTTCAGGCTGTCCTTGCCCTGGTCCCTGCAGTCCCCTGAGACACAGAGAGAGCCCTGGCCAAAGGGGCCTTTGGCACCTTGTCAGGAATGTGGCAGCAGCCCCGGGAGCAGGCTGGAGGTGAGAACTGGGGCTGTGCTTGAGACTGATCAAGGTCAGGTCAGTGTTTACCTGNAGTGAGCCAGGGGTGGGTAGTTTTTTCCGGGGGGGGGGGGGGTTTGGCCTCACACACTGAATTTAATCAGGATGAGGATGAGAGATGCTGCATTTTGTGTACCCTGAGAGTTTCTGTCCCCCCTGGAGATTTCTTGCCGGGATGGGGCAGTGCAGGGAGCAGAATTAAACCTGCACCTCCCGTGGGCATTGCTGGCCTTTGTCCCTCTGTTGTGCTGTCACACTGTGGGGGTTTGCAGCTGTCACTGCCACCCCACCTGGGGGCTGCGTGCTCCTGGCAGCCCTTCCCAGCTCCACACACGAGCTCCAGAGGCACCTCTGTGCTGTGTTGGGAGTGTTTGCTGGGAATTTGCCTCATCCCTGGGAACATCCTTTTGTTCCTGAGTGGCCGGACAGAGCTTTTGGGCTTGTCAGCTTCAGTTTGATGGCAAAAGTCACTGAAAAGGAGAATGACAATGAGGTTTGACAAAAGTGGTGCTGTNCCCCCCTGGAGATTTCTTGCCGGGATGGGGCAGTGCAGGGAGCAGAATTAAACCTGCACCTCCCGTGGGCATTGCTGGCCTTTGTCCCTCTGTTGTGCTGTCACACTGTGGGGGTTTGCAGCTGTCACTGCCACCCCACCTGGGGGCTGCGTGCTCCTGGCAGCCCTTCCCAGCTCCACACACGAGCTCCAGAGGCACCTCTGTGCTGTGTTGGGAGTGTTTGCTGGGAATTTGCCTCATCCCTGGGAACATCCTTTTGTTCCTGAGTGGCCGGACAGAGCTTTTGGGCTTGTCAGCTTCAGTTTGATGGCAAAAGTCACTGAAAAGGAGAATGACAATGAGGTTTGACAAAAGTGGTGCTGTCAGACCCTACCTAACAGTCTGTGCTTTGTGTTGGAACTGATCGTGAGTTTGCCCTGCACGGAATGAATGTCCCCTTCCCAATTCAGCCCAGCAGGTCCCAAGGGCTCTCACAGGAATATTTATTCTTTACTTCCCTTTGTGACAACTTAATCTTCACTCTGCCATGAGCAATTTCTTGATTTCTCCTGTAAAAACCACACAGCCGAGGCAGTTTGCAAAGGAGGCGATTTCCGGGCTCAGATCCCCTCGGCCCCGCCCCGCGCAGCCGCCCTGGGGCCCCGCGCACCTGAGCCGGGCCCGGGCCCCGCCCCTGAGGGAGCGCCCCCGGTACCGCCCGGCCCCGCCCCGG
>VXAD01003974.1:586652-611362 GCA_013399195.1 Dicrurus megarhynchus
CCCCACAGCCCCTCAGCACCCCGCACCCCCTCAGCGCTCCGCACCCCCTCAGCGCCGCGCTCCCGCCGAACACCCGCACCCCAAACCCCCTCAGAGGGGCCCGCCCGCCTGCGCGCCCCCGAGCAACCTCCCCCAGCGCCGCGCCCGCGCAGCGCCCCGAGCGGGGCCGCGCACACGCAGACACCGAGACACAGACACACCCGTGTGCACCTGCGGCCACGTGTGTCCGCACCGACAGGCACGGACAGGCGGCCGGACAGCGCTCACCCACGCCGTGCTATGTCATGTCCCCGGATCACGGAATATGCCCTGAGTTGGAAGGGACCCACAAGGATCATCGAGTCCAATTCCCGGCTCCGCGCAGGACCGTTCCCAACAATCCCACACCTGTGCCTGAGAGCGTTGTCCAAACGCTCCTGGAACTCTGGCAGCCTTGGGGCTGTGACCATTCCCTGAGGAGCCTGTTCAGTGCCCCACCACCCTCTGAGGGAAGGACCTTTTCCTGATATCCAACCTAAACCTCCCTGACACAGCTTTCCTCGGGTCCTGTCCCTGGTCACCCGAGAGCAGAGATCAGTGCCTGGCCCTCCGTTTCCCCTCACGAAGAAGCTGTAGATTGCGTGCGATGTGTTGTAGATTGTAGATTCTCTCCTCGCGCCGTGCCATTCCGTGCCGTGCCGCCCCACGCGCGCCGACACAGGACGCGCACCCAGCACCGCCCTCTGGCTGCCGGCGCGGTCCCTTTAAATGCTAATGAGGCAGCGCGCGTGCCGCGCCGGCCCCCGCTGACTGTGTTAAAACTTCGGCGGGGCCATTTTGGGGGCAGTAAGACCGAGCGCGGCCGAGCACCCAACACCTCCGCCCGGCACCATGANGCCTCATCGGCCCGGACCGTGCGGGACAGCGAGTGCGGCACAGCCGGGCTCAGCCTCTTCCCGGCACCTGCCGGCGGCATCTCCTCTGGGAAGGGCTGCTGCCAAACCCTCTGTGCCTCTCTTTAATGTTAAGGTCCCGGCACAACTTTTCTATTCGTAAAGAATACTGCTTGAGTAATTCTTCCACGTTCAGCGGGGTTTGCTTGTTTTGAGTTTTTTTTGGGGGGCGGGGTTTAGTTTCTACTTTACTATCAGTAAAAAAGTAAACAAAATGCTATGTTGCCATCTCTGTGCTCAAGCCCGGTGCATAGCAAGTGTGACTCTTTTTAATTGTAATTAAATAGGATCAACCTGTTGAAAAGGACAAGACTTCAATTTGCAGGCTACTGCCGATAGGGATCTACTGTTTATAACTTATAAACTGTGTGTAGCTTCAAGTGTTTGGTAAAGGCAGAGTTGAAGCTGACTTATAGTGTAGAGTCCCAAACGTCCCTAAGGGGTAAACAGGACCTTCTCTTCTGAAGGATAAAACTGAGATCTTACTGCAACGGAGAGAGGAACCAGGTAAAGGATTTCTCTGGAGTGAAGTTAGGAAGAATTCTAGCAAAACAGATCAGAGGCACAGCTTGTGTGATTCTTTTTTTTTCCCCGTTACCTCATTTGTCAGTAATTAGTACACAGGAATCAGCACATTCATATCTGCTGATATATCTGGCTGCTTCTTGCCTTAATGTGGCTTCTTTTGTTCCTGGTAATGTTTTTACCTTGTTCACCTATTTCTGTGGCTTTGAGGGAAGGGGTGGGGGAAGTGAAGGTAGAAGTGCCTTTCCTGAACTAGCAGGAAAATGAAAACCACCGTGGTGATGGTTTTGCACAATGGCCTTATTGCTAGGCAAGCTTTTTATTAGGAATGATGAGGAAAATGATCATTGTAAATGCTAATTGAAAATGGACTTATGTTAAAGTCCACCACAAGTGTCCCTGTTAATGGTCACCTGTGTAATTATGTTCACTTAAGCCTTCTTTTACAAAGATCCCGTTAGAAGCACTGTCTTATGCTTGCTCAGGCCATCCAAATGTCTGACTTCTAGGAATATGGGTAAAGGTTACTCAACTTTCTCTTTTCTCCTGGTCACAGGAAGCTTTGGCTCTCCTCGTTAAAAGGCTATTTTGTTGTGGGTAGGAGTGGCTGATGATCGTTTCCTCTGATAGCATCAGAGTACAGCATCTTGTAGAAATATGTGGGCTTCCACTTGCTGGTGGGATGTACGTCAGCACATCAACTGCTTTCTGTGACTCATCAGTGTAACTGGTTATTGTGTTTTCCTCTGGGCTTGTCCTCCTCCTTGCCAGACTTCCCTGCTCAGGCTTGCCAGTGACTCTGCCGTGGATGTTCAGTGTCCTGCTGTTGTCTGAGGGTCCACAGTGGTACTTAGAGGAGACTGTAAATGTCTGCAGGAAACAGTATTTCTTTAGCACACTGTCTTAGGGGGATTATATTGGAGTTTCTCCCCTAGAACAATGTTGTTTTTAAACTCTTTGCATACTCATCCACTTAGCAGCAGCCAGCTGGCCACAGAGTAAGTTTTTACTACCTCTCCTTCCCCAGCCTCCTGACCCTTCTGAGAGTATTTGTCATGCTTCCTAGGCTTCTTCCTAATGTGGTTCAAGTAGGCCAACAGATTCCAAAGCTGTTTTGCAGGGGAGGGAAAGGATGATGTTGAGGGAAGTAGTGGTATTGGCATTGTTTCTCAAAGCAGGCTGAAACGTGCAGTTACTGTTGGCACTGTTTCTGTGTTCCCCCGACCCCTCCTGTTGACTTTAGTGAGTGCAGGGAGCTCTTGTAGCCAATGCCTTTGTGGTAGCAGGAAGTGTCTGTGTGTGGTGATGTCCCTGTGAAACTAAACCTAAAAGCACAGCTATAAATACTGGTGCTGAACACTGTTTACTGAATCAGTGTTGGGCCCTGAAACAATGTTTTTCTGTTCCTGTAAACAAGAATTCCTGGGAATGTATGTTGTACTAGGCAGAGTCCTTTTTTCTAGGTAATGGCTCGGTCATGTTAAGACTTCACTGCTTCTGAATAAGAACATTTCCTACTAAAAAGTGTATTAAAGGAGACCAAAAACTTCACTTCCAAAAGGGCAATGAGAAATGGCCTGTTATTGAAAGTAATAACAGCAGCAGTGCTACAGTGCACTGCTGTTGTCAGACATTCTTACTTCAGGGGTGTATGAGAATGGCAAGACTACATGAGACTAAAGGTCTGTCTGGCTCTGTCAAATCCATGTGAATATTTAGAAAAGAATACAGGTGTAGGGTAGATGAAGGTAACAATTTACAGTGTGCTCTTGCCTCTAGCAGAGCGGCTTGGACTTGTAAACTGGAGATTCTCTAGTCTGTTTTCCTTTTAATTGCCTCCTGGGTTCCTGCCACCCCCCAGAACATGTATGTGAGGTTTTTAGCAAGCAGTCATCTACCTGTAGGTGACTGGACCCTTTTCAAGTAAGTACTGCACAGGTTGCTTAGATAGTTGTGATCAAGCTGTGGTAACAAGTAACAGCTCTTAAATTACAGAGGCTAAAACTCTTATACTAGAGGTTTGAAAAGTACAAATTTGTGGTGTCCACCCAGTTGCTGTGAGGTAAGGAGGGGTTGAACTGCCTCCATCACTGTCGAGTTCCTCCTACACATTCCTGTAAGTTGGAGAAACAGGTTTTGCCAGATCCTATAAGACACTGCAGTGTGGCTTTTAAGTAGATGCTGTTTTACTGTTGAGACAGGAGCTTGCCTTGATCCTGAAAGCCTTGGAACATGAAGTTGGTCACTTTGTAGCTAAGCAGTCACAGATCATCTTAGCAGTAGGAGTACTAAAAAAATAAACTGTCTTGTGGGGTCTTACTTGGTTTGCATGATGCTGACAATGCAAGAAAGAGCTTTTCCAGAATAAGGATGTGCTGCCTTTCCACTTGAGGAGGGTTGCACAGTACTTGATACTGCTTCTTTGGGCAGTTCTGGTTTCCAAGGAAGAAGGAAGGGTAACTGTAAGTGAAAGAGAGGAATTTTAAACAGCTTCCTTCAGCTGTGTTTCATGTCTAGCTACTAACCTAAAGAGAACTGAAGAATGGCAGTAGGATTTTCAGCTTTGCTGCCCATTTCTGGGATAAGAAATAAAAAAGGGATGGATGGTCAATTCTGAAAAATAGAGCTAGGCTTTGTGCTGTGTGGTAAACTTTGGCTGAAAAACAGTGTGTTAAAGCACTGTGTCTTGTTACTGCATTAGAATGAACTGAACTGATAGGTGAAGGCACACTTTGAGTGTTAAGGGAACAGAATAAGTCTGGTTGCAACTTTATATGCAATTATAGAAGTATTTTTATAACATTATTGTGCTTTCTTATGTTTTAGATTAACTTCTTTAACTTTCTTTCCAGCCACCAAAGTTCTTGGCACAGTCAAGTGGTTCAATGTCAGAAATGGATATGGCTTTATCAACAGGTATGTTTAAATTCTGATATGTGTATTTATGCTGTACTAAGACTCGTGGTACACATGATAGGCCATTTATTACTAATTGCAACAGAGCCCTGAGGACCTGACTTGTTGACAGTCAGCTTAGGCCAGGCACTCAGCAAACTCTTTCTTAAACACCTCAGCCCCCAATCAAAGGTTGTGCGTATGGGGAGAAGACAAAAGGGTCAAACTCAGTACAAATTTGGTTTGTTACCTGTTTCTCATGTTTACTTCACTACACTCTTAATGAGCTGCATGTTCTTTAGTGACTGCCTGGCTTTTTTTGAAGGCCTGAGAAAGGTAGGAGGATGAGGGGGAGATACTTTTGGGTAAACTTAGTGTTAATTGATTGGTCAGAATACCTCCTGTGGATACTCATTGAGAGTCTCTGATAGTATCTCACTGAAAATATGCCAGGCCTGGGTTTCATAGAAATTCTCTCTTTGTATCTTTTGGTTTTTTCCTTCTTCTCCTCTGGGTACAAACAAACTTCTGAATAGCACTGAGAATCCAAACAGCTGTAGGAGAGGTTGATCACACTACAACCTTATGTGCAGAAGACCCATGCTTCCAATATACTGGAGGAAACACTGGCTTTTCAGGCTGAAATATCTTTGGGGTTGAGGGGCTTAAATGTCTTGTGTGCTTTTTTGAGGAATAAAACTCCTCCATGCTGAACACTTTTCTTCCATAAAACATACCTGGGAAGTTATTTCACTCTACAAGTCCTTGAGCTGTTACACATCAGGTAGATTTGGGTAAGTTGGACAGTGCAGAAAGGGGTAGAAGACCCCATGTTCATGGATCTGAAGCCAATTGTGGTGTGGTATTAATCTCAGTCTCTGGAGATTATTATCCAGGGTTACATAAACTTAGAAGAAAAGTTTTAATTAGGAAGTCCTCTCAAAATCTGTAATAGCAATTGATGTAAGAGCCTTCAGCTGGTTATGATGTAATAACTTGTTAGCGTTCTTCTTAACATGAAGTCTACTGTTGCTTCAATCCAGGACAAGTGTGGGATTATGCATTATCTTCACAAACTCTTTGACCCACCTGTTCTGTTTGCAGAGAAGGAATTGAATGAACAGATGGCAGGGCTTAGGCTCTTTCTTGTTGTATGGGAACACAGATTCAAGGTCTCAGACTTATCTTTGTGTTTTGCATGTGGAAGCCTGAACTGTCTGGCCTAATCCAGAAAACCTCACGTTCATGTCTGGATCCTCCTCCTGTGGACTCTCCTAACATCTCTTATGCCTGGTTGCTTTGAGTTTCACTGAAAGGAGATCTGTTAACAGCTGTGGCCAGTCCTGTTTGATAGTCTTGTTTGACCTCTGGGATAACAGCTCAGGTTGCAGTCCCTCTGGAAGTGTTTTTGGGGAGTTAGAGTAGTGAAAAACAAGCAGTCCAGTCATCAACTCTGCCCTACATATAAAGAAAACACTGAATGTTTGCCAGAAGATTACAGAGAACCTCCCCCGTCCTCTCATGCTTTTGAAGGCCCAGGAGTCCTTTCTGTTCTCAAGCAAATGACCATACAAATTCAGAGCAGGGTTTTGGTAGCATAGGCTTAGACAGAATGTATGGAATTCAGGGCATGTGCTAAAGGCTGAGAGAAGGAGGGTTTCACTTGAAAAGCCAGGAATTTCTAGTTAAGTCTCCTTAGTCTAAACTCTCACGACTTCTCACTTTTCTTTTCACAGAAATGATACCAAAGAAGATGTGTTTGTTCATCAGGTAAGACAGCAGTAATTGTGCTTAGAGATGTGTACTATGATAGGTTTCTAATGCTTCCTGCAACAGCTACCCAACCTGGCTTCTCCTTAGAATATTTTCTGCAGATAACTTTAGTGGATGTGTACATTGAAATTTTCAGGGAGAAATACTAGGTTGTTTTCCTTCTCTGTGAAGGGCTAGGTATTTTAACCTTTCTTAACCCTTTTTTGTCTGCTCCACTTTGAACACTAAAGGTGTTTTTGGTGTGGTTTTTGTTTGGTTGTCTCCCCTTGGTGAGGTGACTACTCTGAATACCTTGCTACTTGTTGTCTGTCCTTCCCCTTATTTCCTCATGCTCCTTGTGTCTTTTGTTTCTTCCTACCCTCTTCTTGCAGGTCTGTTCTGTCTGCCCTCCCTGGTATTGGAGAGAAAGTGATCTAGTCTGGCTCTTGACCAGCCTGGGTTGCCATCAGCTGTTTCTGCATGAGGCAGCTGCTCTTAGGAAGAAGAGGAGGAAGGCTGCGTGCCAAGTGTGCCCAAGCAGAGAGAGCTTGCCCAGTGGCTTGTTATTGGTTAGCTTTCCTTGGGCTGTCAGGAGGCTGTTCTAAGTTTATACTGTGACTCTCAGGTTGCAGGCAAATAATGGCAAGACAGAGGATGCTGTCTCCATGCTGATGTCAACTGATTAGTTGGCTTAGATCTGGTTTTGCATCATTCACCAGAAACTGCAATCTTGCCCCTAGAGTTTGTCCCATATAAAATGTCTGCAGGCTCATGTGATCTTTGAAATCATGAACTTTCTCTGTGGCATAAGTGACAGTATTTCTATCAAATGTAACCAGGAAGTTTGTTCCCAGAGCTGGTCACAGAGGATGGGGATATGTACATGTATCCTTAGCTGATGAATCAACACTGAGAGTGAGTTTAGTTCCTGTGTCTTGATGACTAAATAGTGGTAACTGTGGTAACTGTTTCTCTGGGTCATAGGGTGTACACCCATTATCTGAACCTGGCTGAAGCCGGGAGGGGATAAATCTAGTGCCTCTTAGGAGTGAAGGTGATGTTGGTAAGTGTGTACAGTACACATTCCTGGTTCAGCTGGTGGACTTGAGAGCAAGAGCTGTCAATGCATATACCAATTTTTGATGGTCATTTTCCTTCCTTAGCAGCCTATGCTGTGGGCATGCTGACACATCTGTGGTCTGATGGGATTGTGTCCAGAGGAGGGTGGGAAGAGTCCTGGAAGAGAAACGTGTTCTGGATAGGCAGCACTGCCTTAAAGACAAGTGAGGTTTCCTTGATACTTGTGAGACAATATCCTGGAAAATGGCTGTTGTTCTGATGACAGATAATATGGATCAGTATTGTTCTGCTTGGGAAGGCTGCCAGCTGAGACTCAAACAGAAAGCTAGTGTTATCTGTGCTGTTTTGTCTCCTTCACCTGTAGAGAAGATTATTCCCCTAAATGTAAACTGGTGGGTGTGTGTGGAGGGGGGTGGAGGTGGGCACTTCCCATCTCCTGTGGCTGAAGTCCTTTTGGGGTGAGCAAAACTGGCTTTGTTTCAGGAATACCACATCATGTGCAGGCTGCATCAGATTAACCCTCTTGGCAGGCTGAGCATGGCAGAGTAGATGCTTCGGGTGCTGCTCTGGCTTGGCTGCAGTCAGATGTTCCTCATCCTGTACATGGATGTGCTCACTCCCAGAGCCTGGGACGTTCTGGCCAGAGCTCCTGATGGGGCTGTTCACAAGGGAGGCAAATCCATGCTGTGAGCAAACATCCTGCTTCAAGCTCCCTCTGCACCCATAGTGCCTGCTCTGCCCCTCCCTCGTGCCTGGGAGGGGCTGGATTACACTCCTAATCCCTTCAGAATAAGGCTGACCTAGTTGAATAGACAGAGCTTCCTCCCTGCCTCCCCTGCGTGCATCCGCTCGGGGAGGGAACGGGCCGGTCTCATGATTGGAATGGGGGTTAGTGCTTGGTGTCTGGCTATTGGATGCTATTTATAACTAGTACAGATTAAAATGCTTTTCTTTTTAGAGCATGCATGGCTTGCTTTGAGTTAACCCTTTGTCTTGCAGGGGCCCCAGGCAGTATTTTTGGGAAGGGCAGTTCTTCACCTTGCCTGGTTGGTTGGTGCAAGGTGCTGTCCAGGGCACTGTGTCAGTCAGCTACAGGTGCTGTGAGCAGCAGGGATCCATCTGCCTCGTGGGCTGCTCTGTGTCCTGCAATTTAACACCAGGAAAAGTGTCAGCAGCCAGGGGAGTTCCATTTAATTAGATAGAGTTTAAATACACGAGCAGTGAGGAGTTGTTAATCTCTCTTCACTTCACTGGACTGTGTTGATCGTGCACAGCCTGGAGTGCCTGCACCAGTAATTGGTGTAACAAATTCTGGCTGTTACTGGGACAATGCTGGATGTGCTGATGATGGGGTGGTATGAGCATATGGAAAGAACTCTTTCAAACAAGAACCTGAACTAGCTCTGGAGGCTCTTGTAGCTGCCTGTTCATCAGTGTCCCCATGGGAAAGGAAAGGCTTTGTTGTTGAGTGTTGTCTGTTAATATGAAACATCTGTCTTCTGAATCAGAGAAGCTGGAGCCTGCAGGATGCTGGTAAACAGTAACAGGGAGAATAGTGCTCTCTCCCCTCTGGATACACAGAGTAAAAGTCTTTTCATCAAGCTTAGAGCTTAGGCTTGTTAGAGGCTTATTTCAGCGGTGTTTATCTGCAGCTGAAGTAGTAAAGCTGTATAGTTTCTGCTTGGATTTCTAGGATTTACATGAAATTGTCCTGATTGCCTTTATAAAACAAGCTCCAGCCTACTGCAGCCTCTATCTCCTGTTGGCAATTGTAGAGCTGGATTCTTGAAGTTTCTGCCCCTAAAGCTGGTAACAGAACATGTGGAATAGTGTTGCTTTTATCCTCCATTATGCTGTTTGAAGGATATTTGAGGAGCTTTATCAATCTTAAGTAAACCCTCTGCTGAAAATAAATTTGTTAGTCCTTAACTTCTTCTGTGCTTAGAAGGAAGGGGAAGAAGTTTGAAATACAGCTAATTGACATCTCTGTCATATGCAAATCACAAGTCTTTTACGAGTTTTAGTCAGTTGTTTCAGTACAAATAGTGCCAAACCATTAACTAAATCATTAACTTTGCTGCAGATTAAGTGCTTTAGTACTAGTATAGAACATTTATGGAAAAGCAAACACCTCTATCTGATTTTTAGAAATGGGATGGTTACACTAAAAGGTCAGCAGAAAGCAAACAAAGTTATCTGAGCTAATTGTGGAGTCTCTGCTTGCTAAAGTAATTCCCAAAGGAATTGACTTGAACAGTTCATTCTCTTTCTGTATTAAAAAAACCCAAAACCTCTTGGGATGTTTTTGCTTTGCTAGTGGTAGTATGTGCACTCTTGCATCCTTTCTTAGGCTGTTCAGGGATGCTGCAGTATATAGGGAAAGCTATGGCTAGAATGAATTGCTGGTCTGTTGCCTGAAACACAAAGGAGACTGTATTCAGCAGCAAGGAAAATAGGTTGCCTAGACTAGTCAAGATGAGCTTTAAACTGAATAAATTTTTCTTTCAGGTGGAAATATTTTTGGGCTGTTGTTGACTGAATGTTGTTGCTATGCAAAGGTGACAGCTCCACTGATGGTCATTCTGCAGTTGTTCTTGAACTGCAGACAGATAGGACAACTGGCTCTTCTGTTTCTGCCCTACATCCCATTTCTTAAGCCAGATTGATGCCCTGTGTTTCCATATGTGTTTCTCTCTGCTGGCTCTGCACCTCCCTCCTTTCTGCTAACTACAGATTCCCAGACCAGGAAACTTAATGTGCATTGGTATTTAATAATCTAATGCAAGTTAATAATCTTTCAGTAAGAAAATAGCTACTGGATTAGCCTGTACAATGCATGTCTTGCTCTTTTCTCCCTGACATCTTCCAGTTGGTGAAGCTTTGCCTAATGAACAGATTGTAGGCTTATCTTGCTAACAGCCTGTTGTGGAATCCTAGAAATACTCCACAAGAGTACAACATATTTGTAGTTGACAGACTGAAAATTGCTCCAGGAGGTTTGAGTGTTCCTGTGAGTCTGAGGAGGTGTACAACTGGCTTTGATCCAAACCCATGTTGTTGTTTTTATATAACAGTAACAGTATTATTTATAGCTATTATTGTAGTGCTTTGGGGTTTCTGTCCAGGAGATGGCTAAGATTTTATTTGTCTGTTCTGGTGCTATTCCTGTGTTATATAGTAGGAACATATAACCTGAGTTGTATTTGGGGTCTCCTTTACAGTGCTTAGATAAAATGCTAATTCATGTTACACCAGAGTTACAGTAATTCTTTTCTAGTTACCATGACTTGCCATGGTACCATATAGTTAATGCTTCTACAAAAATGCTCTGGGTCTTGAGTTCTCTCTAGATGGTCTACAGGTCTCCTAATGACTGAAGGCAGGGGTCATGCTGCTAGAGCTGCCTTGGTACAGCTTGGAGGACATCAAACACTCAGTATGAACTCTGTTCATGCAGAGATTTGTAATAATTTCCATATTCAGTGTGCTGGACAGAGCAGATCCTGGGGCAGCAGCTGATTTATAAACTCGTAAATAGTGAGAAAAGAGAAAACCTTGAGCTGAGTATTGGTGGGCCTGTGAAATAAGAGACATCAGTGTATTTGAAATATCTTGGTGTGGTGACTGCTCTGGTGTGTAGAGTTGGAATTGTAGCAGAAAAATACTGCCCTTCTCTCATCTGTGGGGCTATGAATGTGTAAGATAAATAACATAATATATTTTTATGTATCTTCTTCCTTTCAAGACGGCCATAAAGAAAAACAATCCACGGAAGTACCTGCGCAGTGTTGGCGATGGAGAGACTGTGGAATTTGATGTGGTTGAGGGAGAGAAGGTGAGAGATCATGGAGCCTCAGGGTGTGGTCCAACAGAGTTAACATCACACAGAACCTTAGCTGTGTCTCTGGCTGATGTGTTAATCCCTGGGTAGATGGCATTCATACAGCTTTTCTGGGGGAGATCTGTTTTTTAAAGGCTTCTTTAAGGCATATTTCTAGATATGTATCAAAACTCTACAAGTAAACTGCATCCTAGTGCTTCTAGAATCTGCAATTGTTATTTGATAGAACATTTGAAGCCTACAGCCTGCCCAGTAATTACTAACTGAGGCATATATGGCCCTGAAGAATTTGTCTTGGAGTGTGGTAGCTTAATAACTGTAAGAACTTTCAAC
This sequence comes from Dicrurus megarhynchus, assembly GCA_013399195.1. NCBI lineage: Eukaryota > Metazoa > Chordata > Aves > Passeriformes > Dicruridae > Dicrurus > Dicrurus megarhynchus. The sequence continues at coordinate 598,011 of VXAD01003974.1, forward strand.
TTCCTTATGCTTCTTTCTTGAACATTTTTGAGGGTTGTGAGGTTTTGGGGTTTTTTTTTTTTGTCTCTGTAATCAGTTACTTCTTGCTTCCTCCTCTGAACTCAGCCTGTTGGATAGGATTTCAGTATCTTAACTCATGATGATACCTCTTGGTTAAGGGGTTGGGAATCACAAACCTGCTTTTGCACGATGTGGGAGAAAGGAATCACTGTAGCTTAGAACTTTGGCAAAAAAGCCTCTTTCCTGTTTCATCTTCTCTGTGTAGCTGGTTGTTCTTTTCTCACACCTCCCTGGCTGCCTTTCTTTTGTCCTTCTAGGGTGCAGAAGCAGCTAATGTCACTGGTCCAGATGGAGTCCCCGTGGAAGGCAGCCGCTACGCTGCAGACCGGCGCCGCTACCGACGGGGCTATTTTGGCCGACGCCGGGGACCACCTCGGAGTGTGAGTTCGATTTCCCTGCATTGCTACTGCCGCACACAATACTGGTAGGGCTGTTCCTCACCTGACTGCCTGAGGCACTTCTGACCATGCAGCATAGGTCTAATAAACTTTCAAGTTATGGTGTACAAAGCATCTTGACAAAACCAGAACAGATTGGTGTTGCCAAGTGGATAAGTAGTATAAGGCTGTCGTAAACTGAGAAGTGTAATTTTTTTGAGTTCTGAGTCTCTCAGTTATGCCTTGACTGCTGTCAAATGCTACCTGTTCCTACCATCTATCCTAGTTCCTTCGGATATTTAGTTATCCTGATCAGTTTTATACATGAGAGAACATCACAGATGATTGTGGGTTTTTTAATTGAGTATGGTCATGGTGGTTAAAATTGCTGTGCAGAATGGGAAGGATATGTGTCAAAGTGAATGTAGACTACCAAGGGCTGTCAGGAGGCTACGGCTTTTGCTTCCTGCTGGATCAGATGCAGAAGATGCACTTCTGTTTCTGGAGCTCTTGTTAAATTCCTTCTTTTAAAGGGATGAATACAGTGGGAACTGTAAGTCATGTAACATTTTATTAAACAGACGTTACTGATGGCTGGCATTTGTAACGCAAACCACAAACAAAAAACACCACCCAACATGCAACTTTATCAATTAACAACTAAAGGGGAAAGATAATCACTGCATCTCTGAAAGATTGAAAAGACTGTGTAGAAAGAGTGATGTGAGGTAATACAGTTTTTCTATCTTAAAATTTCTTGATGTTTTTGTGGGGGTTCTCTCTGGAATGGGGCTTTGTGTAGAATGTGAAGTGATGTGTGGCAGGTTTCTGTGATGTCTTTGTTAGCTTTCCAAATTCAGAAGTGTCCTGATCAATAGCTGCTGCTATTTACCCCTTACAGTGTATTGTCATGTACTGAAATGCACCAAATGCATATCGGAGAGAACTGTTTCTAAGAACAGCTTCTTAGTCTGTGAGGAGCAGGGGCTGCACTGTTGGCTCTTGTTTTGTCTTCATCTTAACTTTGCCAAATTAAAGCCTTTTGAGAATCTGCTGCTTTTTACGCAATATGCTGGGGTTTCTCTACTGATACATTGTTTTTGAGCTTGCGTTCAGGGTTATGGTTAATATACTGCCTGTCAAATACAACACTTCTGTTTTCTTTTGGTAGCAGGGAGGTGAGGGAGAAATCAAGGATGGGGTCACAGAAGGAGGGCAACTTCAGCAAGTGCACAGGAATCCTACCTACCGTCCCCGCTATCGCAGGTCTGTACAGTTCCTCTGCTCAGTTATTCAGATGCTTTTGTGTTCTATACAGGCTTCCAAGTGTGGGAACGCCTATGCAAATGGTAGGGACAGTGAGAAGCATTTTAATTGCTTGGAGAAATTTGTCTCGTGTCTTTGTATGTTCAGAATCATAATGGCCCAGAAAGGGCAAAGAATTCTTTGCATGCCATTACTTCTCACAACTGAGCAGCGTATTGAAGTGAGTTGCAGGGTCCATGTCCTCCCAGCTGAACACTCATCCTTTCCTGGACAAGTAATAACCCAAATCCTTGATCTGGAATGGTGCTAGGGATGCTCGTGGGTGAAAACTGTGTGTGAGCTGGTAAGTGTGGAGGTGCAGCCCAGAAAGCCACCCACATCCTGGGCTGAAGTCAAATTCCAACATTGAATTTAGAGATGAACTACAAAAACGATGTAATCCTCATTTTTCACGTGCATGTCTGTTCAAAAACAAAGAGGTAAATAACAGTGCAAAAGCAGCAACGAGCTGTATTTGATAGGGATAACAAGATTGTTCTTAGTTGTAATGAGTTGCCTGTTCCATGCACAATGGATCCATCCTTTTGGAATCTGGGTCTAAAACCACAAGCCTTCCACCTCTACTTGGAGCTTTTCTGTTTATGAACATTCATGTTCAGTTTGGCTCTTTTATCTAGGACTGTGGGAAATGGGATACCACTGATGCTTGTTGGCATTCAGGCTGAATAAATTTAATTCCTGAAAGTCTTCATCAGCCTGTGTGGCTCAGAGATTGCACCATAGCAAGTCCAGTGAGGCTTTTGCACGTCATGTGGTTGAATCACAGGCTGAGTAACTTGTCCATGACTAATGGAAACTTGTGGTTTTCTGATGCATTTTTCCTATGAGAGGAATGATACATCCTATCAGTGCGAAATGCTTCTGTTTGAGTTCACAGGTATTGCTTTTGTTTACAGGCACTAAATCCAATGACACTGGAGCTTTTGTTATGTTCCTTTGGAAAAGCTAAATTGGATTTTGGGACTAGGTAGCTGTGGATCAGATACTGGGTGTTCAGCTGTGTTTGGACAGTTTATAAACATACTTTGTTTATACTGGAAATGAGGTGAAATGCTCTGTATGCATTGAGAACATGGACTTGATAGCTTAGTGTTAATGAAGTCCAGCTCACCTGTGATAGGTGCTTTTCCTAAATGGTTAAGAGGGGCAACATGAGGCAAACAGGAAAGATCCAGGAATGGTTTGCAGGTAGAAGTGAGGAGGATTGCAAAGACTGCACCATAAATGAGGAATAGGAGTGGGCTGGTGTATAGCCATGCCAAGGCTAACTTAGCACAATCAGCCTGTGTGGCCACTACTGGGTTGTTTCTCCTAGCCAGCAATTCAAAGGGTCTAACTGCATCTTCATTGCAGGATGCAGTAGAATATGGTGTGATGGCACTTCAGCAGTGAAGAGACACCCACCTTCCTTGTCTTTCCTTTCCAACCATATGCCAGCCAAACCCCAAAGGGGATGGTCTGTCAGCACTCAAAATTGTTGAGGATGATACTTGGTTATGGAAGGTTTTGCTGGGCTAAAATTACTGTATTTTAACCTTCTTTGGGCTTCTTTCATACTTAACACCTCTTTCTGCCCCCTTCAGAGGGCCCCCTCGCCCACGCCCTGCCCCGGCGACTGGAGAGGCTGAAAACAAGGAGAACCATCACGAGGCCAACGCCATGAGCCAGCAGCCGCTGCGCCGCGGCTACCGGCGCCCCTACAACTACCGGCGCCGGCCGCGCCCTGCCAGCGCTCCGGCACAGGAGGGCAAAGAGGTAGGGACACCAAGCTGCTGAGAGCCACGAGCTCCTCTCCTGGGAGGAAAGGCTGGGAGAATTGGGATGGTTCAGCCTGGAGAAGAGAAGGCTTCAGGGTGACCTCATTGTGGCCTTGCAGTGCCTGAAGGGAAAGATGGGGCAAGACTGTTGCAAGGGCATGGAGTGACAGGACAAGGGGGAGTGAGTTAAAATTGAAAGAGAGTAGGTGTAGATTGGATATGAGGAAAAAAATTCTTCCCTGTGAGGGTGCTGAGGCCCTGGCACAGATTGCCCAGGGAAGCTGTGGCTGCCCCATCCCTGGAAGTGTTCAAGGCCTGGTTGGATGGGGCTTTGAGCAACCTGAGGTAGTGAAAGGTGTCCCTGCCCATGGCAGGGGGTTGGAATGAGGTGATCTTCAAGGTCCCCTTCCAACCCAAACCATTTTATGATTCTATGTGGCAGAGACTGCGGTTTTAAAGGGTGAATGCTCAAGACCTTCTACCCTGTGTGAGTTTTTTAATAAGTGAATTCATGTACTGGATAAGTGTGATGACCAAATCTGATGTGCTGATTTCCTTGTCTGCTTCTTCTGAGCTTCTTGGAGAATAAGCACCTTATCTTACAAGGAACCAGCATGGGATAGGTATTGCTTCTGGATAGTTCTTAATTGGGGGTCAGACTGTAACAACTTTTTTTGAAGTGGAAACAGTTGTGTTTTCCCACTTCCTCAAACTTTAACTCTGTATGTAGCATGAGAGATGGATTTGAATGCTCTAGGTCTATTTCCTGAACTGTTTGAACCAGATAATTTCAGGAATCTTTTTGCAAATACAGCTTCTACTTTATTGAAGAAAGATTTTCTCATTCAGTGTCTACTTCAGGTGTTCCCTTGACAGAATCTGCTGGGTAATACTCAATTACAGAAAATTCAAGAAAAATGAATCTCCAGAAAACATTAAATTTTAGTGTTTCTTTTAAAACCTGGGTTATGCTGGCTGTACCACTGAATAGAGGAAGGGTATGGAGGTCAGCCTTTTCCTATAATAAGAGTTTGTTGTGTCTCAGACAAAGGTAACTGAAACACCTGCTGAAAATCCTGCTCCAGTGACAGAGCAGAGTGGTGCTGAGTAGTGTCCGGCTCCCCAGGCACCTTTACCATCACTCAGGTAAGGAGTATGGATAGTTGCTGTTTTCCAGCAGAACCAGTGTTGTGTATGCTCCCAGGGTTCTGGCCACATCCCCTTATGTATGGCTTGATATTTGTGATAATCTCTGAGAGTGCTGTATAGGCAAACCAAGATGCTGCTTTTCTCTTGTTTCTCTCCTCTGCTTCTGTATTTCTCACAAAGTACGTTTTGCTTTATAATTGATTTCTTTTTTTTCTAGGAAGCTCTCTGGTCTGTATAGTAATAGCATCTGCTGATGAGTTATTTCATTTTAGGAAGATCCTGATTATGGACAGGATAAGCCAGTTGTGCTTATCCTGCCTGTTATAACTCTTTTCATTTGACATCTCATCTATGTAATGAGAGAGTGAAACTTAAACTGCATTGTTTTTTTTTTAAATTTGGCTCTTCAACAGGTGTCCTAAAATACAACTCAAAAGTAACACCAAAGAAACACACAAGCAATAAATTGTCAACAGTGATGACGAAAGAAAAGATTTGAAATACCAAAATGTAAAAGAAAACAAAATTTACCAGCAGCTGAGATCCAGGGAACGCCTACAAGATAGATGCATGAAGAGAGAAAGAGAGCGAGATTCAGAAAGAACAACCTCCCTAGTTTCAACAGCAACTGTGGGGCTTTTTGTTTTTTGGGTTTTTTTCCCTAGAATTTCACTGTTTTGCTAGTATTGATTTTTTTCAATTTTTCTTTTGGTATCAAACTGAAAAGGGAAAAAAAACCAACCAAAGAACTAAAATTGAAATAAAATGCTTTTTTTATTGGATGCTGGTGCTAAACCTCCCAAGTGTGAGTTTTTTTTTTTTTCTGTGCCAGTCCTGTTCACTGCAGGACGTGGGGAGGACAAACTTCCGCTTTCCTTGTTAAGATCTATTTGAAACTGTGCAGCATGGGTGACGTTCCTCACAAATAAAAGTGATTTCAACTACCAAAACAACTCTGGTTTAGTGTGTTTTTTCATGTTTGCTTTTAAAATAATTCATTGTTTTAATCTTGTTGCTTCAGCATTTATATGTGAAAGAGAGCTGCCTCTTTAGTGTGTCTTGCTGGATGATATGTGAGCATGTTTATATGGATATACTTCAATACAAAACAACTTCTGCAAAGAAATCACAAAACAGAGCTATAATTTACATCGTCCCCTCTGCTCTTCTGGCTCTAATGATGTTTAATGGTTGGATTTTCCTGTTACTGTCTTGTGGCAGGAGTTTGGGGGATGTGGAGTGAGTTCCTGGAATATTTTCTTCCTCATCTGTTTTGCTAGGCTTTTGTGTTCTGTAAACAGTAGAATCCAAGTTTTGAGACTCCTCTGCTCAAGAAGGACACTGGCTTAATAACTACCACTTTATCCAAGCTTCTGTTCTGAATAATGTTTGACTGGCTTCTCCACTCTCTTATTTCAAACCAGTAAAATTTCTGTACCTGTGCCATCTCGTGTTAATGAACAAAGTGCTGAGCTGTCTTGCTAACATCAGTGGTTTTCTAATATTCCTCCCTAAAACTTGGCTGTCTTCCAGGTGTTACGAGTCTATTTCCGGCTCTTGAATAGGGGTGCATATCTTGTGTCCTTCATTGTCTTGTCCAGTGTTTCTCACGTTCCTGTCTTGCAGTTGCTGTTACCCAGACCTTAGATAAGTAAATTTGTTTCTCAAACAAATATTTCTGGTACTCTTCAGGAAATAGGCAGAGAGTGCGGGGCATAATTGCACTCAAAAGCCCTTTGCTTCCAGCTTCTGGGAAGGTGAGGAAGGGCCCTCACACCTGTTGCCTTTGCCTTGGGCAGAGGGAGGGTAGGAAAAGGCTTAGTGGTGCATGAGTTGCACTGCCTGCAGCTGACTGAATTGCAAGGGATTAGGAACCTCTAATGAGTTGTGAAGTGAAAGCCATAGGCTTGGTTGAGGAAGAAATCTTTACTTGGAAGATGAAGAAATATGTCTGTTTTGACACAAAATAAAATGTAATAAGGTGAGGAAAATATAAGTAATGGTAACTTTTAAAAATTCTTAAGCAAGATAGATCTTACTAGGCTTAAATTTTGTTCAGAACTAAATGTTCAGGCATGTTGGGAAGAGGTTGGTAATTTCATCATAACAAACAGATGCAAGATATTCATAAATACTGAAACATTACTGCAGAATTTGTCATAAAAACTACTTGAACTGCCTTCAATAAGTGTTTTTTCTTAGAGAGATTTGACAGGCTGAAGAGTCTTAATCTCTGCCAAAATGTAGATCAGATTCTATCGAGTTAACAAAAGTACCTAACTAGCCATCTCTTTTTTTATGAAAGGAGAAACTGAGGGAGAAGTGCAGGGAGTGTCCTAGCATTGAGTTCTATTTGTTACTTCTGTCCTGCCTCTGTAATAAGAATGTTTGCATAAAATAGAAGCTAGTGACTGACATAACCTACTTCATCCCTCAACTCCCTGGTTATGAAAATACAAGATTAACTCTAGCAAAGTTTAAAGCACTTACTAAAGTTACATTTTAGATGTCTTGGGCTGGGTATAAATTGTTTCTTTTTTAGGCCACTTATGCTCTTGTTAGCTGAATTTGGTAGAAAAAAAATATAAAGCTGTGCTCAATAATAAGGGTCATTTCTCTAAGCAGCTGGTGCTTATATACCTGTAAATAAAGCTATAGGTTATTTGCCTCAAGCAGAATTGCAGATGAGGGCTTAGTTTGAGTTTTGTTGGTTTGGTTTCTTGACAAGACATTTAGCTCCATGGATTTTGAATTTGCAGAGCAGCTAACATGCTGCAGAAACAGTCCCTGTGGCTTGTGAACTTTTGAGGAGGATAAATAAAGAAGAAAGTTTTGTAGGCCTTTGTCTGTGCACTGTTTCATTTGAACATAATTGCAGTTCAAGGCATTCACAGTCTGGAGGGATACACGTCCTGTAAGCTTCTGTATCCATGGGAGGACTACTACACAGGTGCAACAAATGCCTTGGAAGTGAAACATCTTCTGTTGCAGTTGGAAAAAACTTTGGAAATAAAGCCCACACTACATAGCTTGCTGTAAGGGCTGTGAAATCAGCTGTGCACGTCTGACTGTTATTTGTTGTAGCTTTTTTAGAGAGTCTCGTTGCAGATCCCGAGTTCAAAGCCACAGCCTTAGACATCATTCTGCTTTCTGCTGGTTTGGCTTTTTTGGAGAACCAGTGAGCCTTCAGCACCACAGTGATTCTGTAGAGAGGAAGTGCCTGCTCTGAAATGCTCACACAGAGTTGTAGAGAAAGCAGCTGCACAAGCCAAGTGGCAGTGGGATCCTTGCTCAGGTGTAAAGGGGATGAGAAGATTTTGGAGACCATGTCAAACAAGTGGTAGTTTGAAGTCTCTATTTTGTGCTGTTTGCAATAGTAGAGCAAGGCTGCTGTGATTGAATTTTGAGTCCTAGAGCAGGACAATGATGCACTGAGCAGAAAATGAATCTTGATGACTTAATACCACCAGCTGATGAGATGAATAATTAATATCTTAAGGTTTTAAAATGTCATGGAAATTACTCAGAGCTTCATTATATTTCCTGATTACTGTCAAAATACATTATTCTTCAGTGTTTGGCTGTAAGTTTTGACTTGTAAATGGTGACTTTAATAGGACCACAAAAGTCCTTACTATTAATCAATTATACACTCCCATGCCAGTAGTGCCTATGTACAGTTCTTGTTCAGAAAAAACCCCACATTATTTTAATAGTATGTGTAAATAGAGGTGTTACAGATTCAATTTCAGGAAAAATTGCTGCAAGAATCTGGACTGAAATTTTGAAACTATGCAAAAAGATAAAACAGCTTGTATGGATTCTTGAGCCTTTCTGAGATAACCTGAGTTGGGGCTATAATAAAGAACTAGGGAGCAGTAGTAGTAAATTAAATAAATATTCTAAACAGAGCTGTAGGTCATGTTCTGACAAGGTCAAGATGCCTGAGTGCATGTGTGAAATGTTCCCATTTCAGCCCCCTTTCAATTGTTTTACATTGGAGAGAAGGGCACAGTTTCAGCCATCAGAATTTCCATCAGAATTATACAGGAGGCTTTCTGTGTAAGTCTCATGTTTCTTGGTACTAAACTGTTCATGGAAACTCCAAAACAGAGTATTGAGCATATGTATGGCTCCATTTGATGGCTCTTGAATAGGTTACTCTGGGGCATCAGCCTCTTGACTTGCCAACAGGTGCAGTGCATAACTAAGATCAATAAATTCTGCTGTGACATGGATGGTAAAAGCATTGCAGTGTTACACACCACACGACTGCTGACACTCTTCATCACAGAAGAAGGGGGCTGGGGAATTAAGAGATGTCAGCAATTCAGTTTACTGGTACAGTTATGTGAGCACTAGATGGGGCTGTTAGTCCACATAAATCTGTCTGAAAATTCATGACACACACCCCCCTGGGACAGGAAATAAAAGTGTTGTAATGTGGGCTATCTGGGCTCTGCTGCAGGCTCTAGGGGGGCTGAAATGGGGTAGATGGTGAATAATAACCAAATAAATGAAGAAATTCAACCTAAAATTAAAAAAAACCAGCAAAGTAAAAGTATAAATATCTGGCTGTATAGCTTTTCTAGGAATAAGCACTGCTGACTATCCGTAACTTTCCTCTTGTAATCATCACATAACCGGGAAGCAAATCCTGCGGAGAAGTGAAGACCTACCCCCTGGAAAGTCAAGTGTAGAGTTCAAAGTTTGTTCTTTACCATTTGTACCTCTAGAAATACTTGGTGCCGTTAAAAAAAGAAACAAAGTTAAATTGCTTACATATTTTTTACTTCAGTGGATAAACATTCTGTCTGAATTTAGTTCAACCAATCTCAAAGAAATACATAGTCTAAAAATTGGCAAACTTTCATAGATCATTTATATGTGATTTAAATCGTTGAATACCTCTTCAGAGGAGATGGGATGCTCTCACTTGCTACATGGTACTTTCTAGTTAAAAGAGACTGATTTTAATGAGAGGGAAGATCCTTAAAACTTGTTGCACTCACTTCCATCTCAGATAAATTACTCATTTATGTATAACCACAAGCCATGAGGTAGTGCTCTTAATCCACATCCTGACTAAAAAAGTAATTTTTTGTCCTTTTCTAATATTGCACAGTAAGAACATATGGATAGAAGCATGTTTTATAACATGGTTAGTTTGGTTTCTGCAGCAATGCCACCACACACACTGCAGTCTATAATGGTAAAAAAATTTTAATTCAATAAGTCATGCCACCTTCAGAGGGTTTGAGAAGAACAATCTTTCTGGGGAAACCAGTTCAAAGAAATGGTTTAAAATCTAATGGAAGAAAATAGAACAACTACAGAGGATCTATCTGAATAATAAAACTCTGTAACTGAACACCTAGATGATCCTAAATAAAACCAATGCAATCTATCTGCAAATCTAGAATTTCACCTGTTTTTCATTTGGAAAAATAAGCAATTCTTCAGTGTTCTTTGAAAAGCATGGGCTGGTGCAGTGCCACTGTGATGGTCCTCTACAGCACCCCTACTCCCCATCCCTCCAGTTTGTTCAGGTCTCAAAGAATTCCAGTTACACTGACCATGGAGTGAGTATGATCTTCCAGGGAAAAGGACAGAGGGTGTGCAAGCACTACAGGGATTACTGATGGGCATCATACGAATACACACATTGCTGCCTTTTACCCTCAACAATACAAAGCTCTGTGTGTAATCTCATTAAAATACTTGCACAGATGTACACAAGTAAGTAGTTCTTAGCAAGAGGAAAGCCAATCCATTTCCCACTGTGGCTGTGAAACCTCCACGGCTGGAAGAAAAAAAGACCTAAGTGATTTTCCAAGGGATGTTGTTCTGCCAGCGTGACCAAGTTCAATCTATTCCTTTTTTTGCCCTTCACCTGTAGACTCCATCAGCACCTCTTGCCCTTTCTTCTCCATGTGCTCTTTGCACCTCAGGAAGGCACCTTCCAAGTGTTGCGTGGCGTTGGTCAGGTGTGGGTTGGTGTAGGTGGCTATGCACTTGTAGACCAGCAGGGTTGCACGCACTGCAAACACAACAGATATTGCTAAACCAGGAATTCTGGCCAGAAAAAAAGCAATGGCTGATTCAATACACAAATAAAGTTAATTATTATCAGTTCAGATCTCAGAGAAGGCTGTAAGATAAAATGCAATCTGCCTGCAGTAATAATCAAGATTAAATAGACTGTTCAGTATTACTTCTTTATAAATATCTCAAAATACTTCCCAATGGAAGTATACTGATGTAAATTACAAAAGACACTTCACCTAAAAATCACAACAAAACAGATAATCAAATAGAAAGAGTCAAGAGACTGTTTTAAAATATATGAATATTATAGAAGGAACCCTCTCTCCAGACCAGTTACAGCTTGTGTTAGATGAGGAAGAGTAAGATCAAGGAGACTGCAATACAGAGATGAAATATTTTAAGGACAACTTAAGTAATGAAATTGATCTTGAAATAATGAGTAACTTAAATAATGAAATCGATTTTGAAATAATGAGTATCTGATAAAGCTGAGAAAATAGTTTTAGCACTTATGTGCTAAACTTAAGTACTTACATACATTTACGTACTTTCCCTATTATTTTACCAATAATTCACTGTAGTGCACCGACCTGGGAGGTGGTATGTATCCATTTTTCAGAATTAAGTCTCATTTTATATACTTTATTTTAATAATTGTACATAAAACACCTTAGTTGTATTTCTGTTTTTAACCAACACTCTGAACTAAGCATCCATCACCTATTGATTTTAAGTTCTGAGCCATCTGAACCATCTAAATTATTTGCATACTTTTTCACAATTAAGAACAAGGGCATTAGTTGATGGTGATTGTCTTCATTTACATTTCTATCACACAGAAGTTTACAGAAGAAATAAAAAAAAAAAATCTTCAGCGTCTTTAGTACAAAAATCTGTATCATTCTTAATAAAGACCCGTACCTGTTAGATTTTCCATTTTCTCCAGAAGTTCCTGCATGTCCTTTATAAAGTTCTCACTAGTATTTCCCTTGTCATCATAGTTTCCTTCCTGAAATTCTGATTCAGCCATCTATAAGGAAATCAGGAATTTCCTACTTTATTTTACTCTAAAATGAGTTGATTTTCACAGTTGAGACAAAGTAACATTGCAATAAAAAATAAAATAAAAATAAGCATATACATTTTAGATTTATATGTGAATTCAGCAAGAATCTGACCTTAAGGTTACTGGTCATCACCTGTATGCTGCATATTATTTTCAATCCATTTTGAAATTAATTTAAGTAGAAAGAATTAGCTCAAAAATGCTGTGCTTGTGCCAAATAAAGATTTTTGGTATCAGTAATAACAGATCATTGTGTCAAACCCTTCACTAGCAAACTTCATTACCCTGTTACAGTTGTCTTCCAGCTTCTCTCCCAAATACTCTGACCCAGGGCAACTCCTAATTTTCCAAGTTAGCTGTAAAATCCCCATTTGTAACCAGTATTTATTTCACAATTGCAGGCTCCAGCCATGTTAAGTGCAAACACTTAAGTTCTGTCAGCATAAAGGCACATAAGTGATTATAATTCCCTAACCTCTGCTTAGTTGTAGGGAGTGAAATTCTAGGATGTAAAAATGCTTGGGGCAAAAATAAAGCTTTAGAACCTCAGTGTTCACCAAAAGTGTGACACAAAACATTGCCTTTAATTTCCTTTTCCGAAAACCACCAATGGATGGGACAGAACTATGAAAAAAGAGATGGAAGAACTTCATTGTAGTGACTTCATACATCACACTGCATGGTTTTTATCCTATGGTTTCTCAGACTTAGTGGGTATCTGTTTTCCAGGTTTTATTCCCCATATGTACGGAAGGAACGCGACGGGTGGTTTGTAATGACTTGACAGCATTTTAAACCGGTGCCAAACCTCAGACGCTGGGTGTTCCATGTGTCTCTTCATACACCGAGGTACAACTGAGGTTAACCGAGCAGCCCCCCTGCCCCGGAGCCCTCGGGGAGCCCAAGCCCCGGTGCTGTCCCACACCACGGGCCCCTTTCGGCCGCCGCCAGGGCCGCGTCCCGCGGGGCGCCGCCGCCGCCGCCACCCGCCCTCACGGACAGAGCGGGCGGTAACGGGACACTAAACCCGCCCGGCGGCCGTGCCGGCCCTCCCGCCCGCTCAGCCCTCGAGCTCGCGAGCTCGGTTGATTCCGTGTTTCACGAAAACAAACGCTTGGAAGAGCTCGGCGGCCCGGGGAGCGGCGCGGTTGGCGCTCCGCGGCGCCGGGTTGGGGCTGTGTCCTGGCACCGTGTCCCGGCTCCGTGTCCCGGCTCCGTAACCCGGCTCCTTGTCCCGGCTCCGTGTCCCGCCTGCCCCTCGCTTCCAGCGCCGCCGTGGCCGGCTCTGTGCGGCATCACGGACCGAGCCGTGTGGGTGGTTTCTAGGTGTGTAATAGCTGTCCTGGAGATAAAGGGGATGGTTATGTTAATAAAACTGCCAGTCTGCCGCCTTTCAGTGGGCTTAACCATAAGGAAAAAACAAAGGATAGAGAATGTTAAACAGGACCACGCCGGCCACCCCCGCCTCGCAGGCGGGCCGGGCACGCTGGGCAGCGCCGCGTCCCTCCGTGCCCTGCCTGGCTCGGTGCCGTCCCCGGCGGCCGGAGCGGGGCAGGGAACGCCCTCCCT
>VXAD01003974.1:611514-633941 GCA_013399195.1 Dicrurus megarhynchus
CCGGCCCCGGCCCCGGCCCCGGGCACGGCGAGCCGCAGGAGCTGCAGCCGTGGCGAGGCCCGGCGCACCAGATGGCCCGTGGTGGTTTCAGGAACTCTCCTGAAAGTAACGCAGAAGGTACATCTTGACCCCTAAGTTTGAAAGCTGGGTGGTGCTTCTGCTGCTTTTCTCAGCAGGGAGAAAGAAATAACTCTCAGGAGTTTCCTTCAGGATGGAGGGAGACGTCAGATCAAGGTCGGCAATAACAGCACAAGGAGCAGCAGGTTCATAGCTGAAGAGAGTACGTTTATATTAGATATAAAGAAAAAAATACTTGACAGTGAGGATGGTGAGACATTGGAACAGGTTGCCTTGAGAAAGTTGTGGATGCCCATCCCTGGAAGTGTTCAGGGTCAGGCTGTATGGACAAGTGGAAAGTGTCTCTGCCCACGGCAGGGGGGTTGGAACTGGATGGTCTTTAAAGGTCCATTCTCAAATTCTTCTGTGATTCTGTGAACTTTGCCTCCATGTAAAAAAAAAATAACAAAAACTGGAGAAGGTGTTTACAGGACTAGGCAAAATCAGGTTAGAAATTTTCTGGAGAAAGAGCAACAAGACTACAAGTTTGTCAAGAGTCTGCTGATACTAGGAATTATCTGGTTTATAGCAGAGTGAGAATCAAGTCCCATTTCTGAATTGTCCATGCTCCAAGTCATGTCCCATTCCAGATCAATATCCAAACCTTGAATGGTTTGGGCTGTCTCTTGTTTTCCTTTTTCATCCACACAAATTTAGTCCTGTTTTTAAATTATTTGGTATATTAGTATTCTCATTATACAGCAAACTTGCTCATCACTTGCAACCGCCACTCATTTCACTGCCAACCGAGTAGCTGGTTTGAAGATGAGAATCCCTCTTCAAAATAAACACAAGTTTTTATTTGCCCAAGTTGCATGAATGCTGTGTAATTTATCAGAGAGCATTGTGTTGCTAAAGCTTTGCAGGAGTTCAAAAGCAGTTGAGTAAAATCCGTGAATAGAGGAAGTGCTAGCAAATTACTGGACCTTCAGCTGGCTGATGAAGATTGATGCCTAATCATTAGGTCATTTCAGTTCTCTACTTTGTATCTTTTCATGTAGTGCTACCTTTGGAAATTTTAAATAACAAATGCTGCGGGAACGAACTGAAAAATCACAAGAGAATTGCCATAAAAAAAATAGGCTTGTAATTTTTCATCATTAAGAAAACCTGCTACCTTGAGAGGCAAAGGTCATGAGGCAGAACAGAGACTTGGGATTATGATAGGAGGTTTTTTTCACTTTTAGATTATTCCTTTGCTGTGCCATGTTGTGCTTATCTGCAGAAACTACATCAAGGATGTTTGTCACAGAAAAGTGCTGCCCTTCCTCCACATGGCCCCTTCCCCAGCCACATCTTGTTCTTTCTCACAGTTGTGTTCTTACCAACAATTCTTGGTGGTTACCCACACTCCTTGGCTGGCTCTGCAGCCGTCTGGCTCTTGCTGTTTGAGACTCACACATCAGCCACTTATCTTCTGAGTTTTTGTACCTCTGTGGGCTTAAGCTGACCAAAAGATCACTCACAGTCTATCAGTTATAAGCCACAGTTTTAAGTCTTATATTAGAATGTGAAAATAAGTCAAGAACTTTACTGCTTAGTCCCAGAACCCCATCTAGAGGCTATGGTGCAGCAGCTGTGTGTGGTTAGGATGGTTTCTAGGTGGGCTGTAGCTGTCCTGGAGATAAAGGGGATGGTTATGTTAATAAGGCTGCCAGTCTGCTGCCTTTCAGTGTGCTTAATCATAATGAAAAAGCAGAGAAGGATAGAGGATGTTAAACAGGCAATGTTTTCTTTGTGGATGCACATACAATACAAGACGTAGCAGGAAAAGTCTGTTTTTCACAGGACAATAAATGACTTATGTCACTTTATTAAACAGGAGGAAAGGCTTGTTGATGAATGAGGAAGATTATCTAGGCTGAAGCCTGAACTCTGAACCATTAAAATATCTTATCCAACCAGTCAGACTGGGAGCACTACTGAGAGACTGGTGGGGGCAATTAAAAGCAGCAGCCATTGCTGCTTTCGCATATGCTTACCCTGAATATTTAACCCTTTGCCTTTCACACTCTCTTCCACAGTAGGGAGGTGTAGAAACTGAAAGAAGGGGAAGATTTTCAGTTGTCATATTTTTAAACAAGAATCTGAATAGGTTTTCCCAGGTGCCCTTGAGGAAGGTGCCTGTGGAATGTAACTCATTTAAATGAGGAACTGTAATTTGCATTTTACATACTGTTTAGTGGAGAATGAGGTGTAAGACATCCCCTGCTCCTTCTTGGAGAAAGTACTGCAGAGAGTCAATGCAAGTTAGTATCAGAATGAGAGGAAAGCTGAAACCAAAGTCTAAGCCTAAACTCTGCAGCTGAAGCCATCTTTCTAATTTGAGAATATTTTTAGTCTAGAAGATGTCTCTCCTGGTTTTTCAGGGAATGAAAATCCACATCACAGGACTATTTCACTGATGCTATTTTGCCCACTCCTGCCAGTCTCTGTAGAGAGATCAAGCAATGAAGAAATCACTCCTGGTTTTCACCATTTTGCACACCTGGGTAGTAAATGCCAGCTAGAAGAATAATGCTAAGGAGAAGTCTCTCTTAAATTAACTATTGTCTTTTGATACCCAAACTATTGATGGTTGCACAACTAAAATTTTCCCCTCAATAACATAATTATATGCAGCACCGAAATGTTAACAGGAGTAGGTGAGTTTGGCTAAAACAGTTGGCAGAGATCACATCATCTGCTGCATCTTCCCAAAGCCACCTGCATCGAGTTGCTGACTGTGAAATAAAGTTTGTCTCTCAACAAGAAGTAGGTCTCATGTTGCTTACTCTTGAAGTGCAACTGCCTCTCACTCCTATGAAGCAGGTAAGCAAATAATCTTGTGTAGACTCATATAACCAGGACTCAGGAGTCTGAAACTCTTAACACAAGATTTATCAGTGATAGGGGAGGGCAGGCCAACAGCTGGGACTTGCATACATGGGTTGGTTGGGAAGAAAGCCCCCAGAACTAAAATGCTGAGGTGCAATGAAGATTATACTCTCTGGCTGCTGAGGACACCAGCAGAGCACAGTGGAGACCCCAAGGGCATCACGGCAGCAAAAGGTCACAGGGAAGTTCAGGAATATTGTCCAGTCTGGTTGGGGAGCTCACGATGGTGTGAGGAAAGGGCAGAGGGAAGCTGATGACAGGGCTCCAGCCATTTTCCAAAATGCTGGCAGAATGCATGGACAGCCTGAGCAGGAAGGACATCAAGGGGCAAGGCAGAATGTGAAAAAACCCTATGTTCCTGTTCCCTGCTGTGGTATGTTTTGATATTATTAATCTTTCTGTATCTCTTTCTTCGTTTGCACACTGTGTTCCCAATGGAACACTCTTTCAGCCTCTGGAGTCCTGGGGGTTTAGTACTGATTTTCTGTTCCAAGACCCCATTTTTTTCAACCATGAATCGGTAACCAGAAGTGTACGAATTCTGTTTGTTACATAACCTATCCCTCTTGATCTGTTTTGGTCTGCCTTTCCACTGCAGGTGCCTGCCCCAGGGCTCTTTGCTGTGCCTGTCTCTGTACTCAGCCCATGAGCAGCTGGTGTGTGGAAGCCAGGCAGACCCGTTCTGCAAGTGTGTGCCTTCCTGTCAGCTGTGTGCTGGACATCCCTGGGGAGACAGCTGAGAAGACCTAGAGAAGCAAAGAACTGAAGCTGGGCGGGACTGGAGCAGAAAAATCAGTGAGGAGGAACTTAGTCATAAGCATTATCAACCGTACCAAGGTAATCATCAGCGTTATTGGGAGTGGCCTCACAAACTGGACGCCGGCAGCAGGAGAGCTCCAGAAAAAGACAACCGCAGGGCAAGGGGAGTGGTGTCATTCAGGTAAGTGAGAGAAAGCACTTCTGGAAGATCAAACCATGAATATTTATTTTTTAAAAGACTTTTATTAACATAAATGTGACCTGAATTAGAAGGTAGCTGTACTGTAAAGTCTGTATGTCTGTGTATGTGTGCCTGTACATATGTGCATGTGCTTACTGCTTGTAGTGAAGCAGCTTATAGTCATTTCTGTGATCATAATGGTATTGGGGTTTGAGAAAAAAATAGAAGAGGGATGTCCTGAACATGCTGGGTCATTTGATTGAAATAGCTCATAGGCATTTTTTTAAAGAGGAAGAAATTAACAAGGTAATTAAGTTTTGTATAAAATTAGTCTCAGTTCACTGAAACAGGGTGATGCTATGCATGTGTGTATAAATATGTCCAGCCTTTAGTTAAGTACAACATGCCTAGGGCTGAATTTAGGACTAATTACCATTTTACTCCCATCACTGTTGCTTGATTGTAGGGCAGTGAACTCCAGCCCAAAGTGGTGCAGATATCTAGATTTTCCTGTATTTACCTGTGTGTGCATGAGCTACTGATTAAATTATAAACAAAATCTGTGTTAAATCCACCAAGAAACATCCAGAACTTGGGAGACTGAAACTAAAGTTGTCTACACAGCTTCAGGTGGCTGTGAATTTATGAAAGCAGATTTATGTTGGATTTCTTAGGCCATTAAGCAGCAATGTGATGTCATGCAATATTTTTATCACATAGTAGGTTTTTCACAACAAGAGCTATATGTATGCGTGGTCCTTTGAAAAAAAAAATCCTTCATTCTTCTCATGTTCTGTCACAGCTTTTGCTGTGACAGTTTTTCAGAATTTCTGTATTTGTGCTGGGGTATGATACAGGCAGCTACCAGCAAAATCAGAGATCAGTCAGCAGGGAGATGTTTCGAAAGTAGGGTATGATTTTGACTTCTTAAAAGGAAGCCATAGGTGAGAGTGTAGTGTTGAAAGTTTGGCCTCTAGACTTTTAATAGCCCACTCATTAAGGGCTTCAGCTAAATGTATTCCTCAGGGGTTTTTTTCGTCATTTTGATTTATTCTGCAGATTGTGTGTGAGGAATTACTTTTGGTAGTTTTAACTGAGTGGGAGTGACCAAGATGTATGTTAGTTTTCCAGAAACTATAGTAGGCCACATCTGCATTAGAAGAAATATTTTTGTCTTAATCTCCATTCAGCTTCTGTACTATTTCACACTTCTGTACTTAGATTTCCTTATGCAGCACAAATAAATAAATTTGTGTAGATGATCTGAGTTTAAGCAAAACCCAGCATCCTAAAAACTTGCATATCTCCACTGAAATGAAATGGTGCCAGTTAGGACTAACATTTTTAGCATAAAAGCACAGCAGCACTGAGTCCTCCTGACTCGTTTCTCAGTGCAGTAGTGACTGTTAGCTTTGCCTGGTTTTTCTGCTATATTGAAAAGGAGCCAAGTTTCTCCTAAGTAACCACCTGCTCAAATAGCAGCATGGGCCTCATTATTTGCTGTTTTCTCCATGGTCTCGCTTTTCAGAAGTGGTCAGCCTAATTTTCTTTCACTCCCTTAATATGCTTCTGTAGCAGCTAGCCTAGGTCTGATACTCAAATTTTGGACCAAGAGAAAATCTTGTGTCTCTGTATGTCATTTTTGAAATACTTTGTTTCCTTACAGGGTGTTACAGCTACCAGCTGTTTCAAAAGTGAGTTATACTACTAAATCTTTATAACTGAGACCTTCTTTACAAGGACAGAAGTGACTCTGGTGTGGCTGGTCAGAATTTCCCATTCTGCACAGTCAAAGATGCTGCTTGGTAACCCACATGTTACCTTGTAGTGAGAGAGAAGATGACTGCAGGGGCGAGGAAAACCTTGCAAAGCTGTCGTGGTCTGCCAGGCTGCTGGAAATAGTCACTAAGGTCTTCTGCAGGCAGAAGAGACAGAATATGTAGTCTAACAAATGCATGGCTGAAACCCGTCAGGCTCGTTTTTTATTTGTTTTGGATGCTGCTTTTAGTAAATGGTGGATGTGGCAGGGGGAAAAAAAAAATCTCTTTTTCACTGTTTGCTTTACAATGGTGCTTTGCTCCTCCTTCTTCTCTCACATTCAATGTCCACAACTGCCCACACCTGGTGGTTTCCTGCTGTTTTGGCTCCTGCAATTCCCTGGTAGCTCCTCTCCCTTCCCGCTGCACAGCCAGCACAGTGCGCTTATGCAGTTGCCAAAGCCTTGACTCTTGACCATGTTCAAAGGTCAGATAAAAGAGGAGGGAAATAATAAAAGCAGCAGCGAAATGGTGACTGGAACAGCTGGAGAGCAAGGTTCTGCCACTGCAAGAAATTAAGTAGAAGACATCATGTTTACGGATTTATTTTGTCTTTTATCAGTCAGGCAGTGTGCTGGACTGAAGTTACTGAATTGCTCGGCTGTTCTTTATGAGCCTGTAGTCATATTACAGGTGGTCCTCACAATTAGTGCATGAAAAAGAAGTGTAAGAATATTTTTGTAATAAAGTGGTGTGCAGTTAACATGGGACAGGATGTCTGGAGAAATAACTGCATTAATTCTGTATCAGCTCATAGCACTTTTTAAAGGGTCTAATGAAGATCCAAATGAATCTTAGCCTTTATTTTTGTCATGTAAAGTTAATCAGCTGTTTCTTTAGACCTTTAGCTAATCATTACACAAGGATTTAGACGTTTGCACTGATGATGGGAACTGCTGGTAGCTCACAAGTCAGACATCCTCAGTGGCAAAACTGTGTATTTGCTGTGAATATGGACAACTTGCTCTCCTGAACATGGCAGGAGCAAGCAGCAGGCAGCTTCTGTGTGGGCAGTATTCAAGCTGTCTGTTCCCATATATTCCATGGGCATAATCAGTCTTGATATTTCTCTTTCAGTCTTCACCACAATGTTTGTCACTCAGGCTTTTTAAGTCTTAGTCCTGGCACTTTAAATAGCATAATTTGAGCCTGATGAAAACTTTATTGCCATAAAATGTGAGAGAGGATTGATTATTTTAGGGCAGATCACCTTCCTGGTTCAGTTTACCCCATTGCCATGTGAATGCTTCTGCTATTGCTAAGGGGACAGTACACATGTGAGAATGAATGACAGAGGACTGGAAAAAATCATGGTAAGGCTTCTGCTGGCACACAGTGCGTGTGGATCTGTGCTGGCACAGGGAGTGGTTTCACAGTGCAGCTTTAGATGAATTAGCCATTCACCCCGACTAATACCGACTACTGAAGTGGCAGGAAGTCACCATGGCAAAAGAGGAGTGAATTTTTCCTGCTAGGTTAGTGGTTTGGATCAGTTTACCGTGTGATCAATTGCACAACTGAGAGCAAAACAAACAATGAGAAGACAGCAGAGAGAAGAGATAATCCCTTCTTTTGGTATTGGTGAGCACTTAATTCAGCTCAGCTACATTCACATTCAGTGTTTGGGCTTCCTGAACTGGTTTAAGCAGCCCTCACAGCTGCCATCTTCCAGCTGCTTATTCCTGTCCCTCTGTTGCCCTCTGTGCTTTGTCTGAATTGCCAGGGCAGCAAAACAGCTTGGCAAGCAAACATGGGTGGAAACAAAATGCCACCTTTCCCCAAGTGTTCATCCTGTTGGCAAATGTGCACAGAGGAGCAGTGTCGGCGTAGGGCAGGTATGGGGGCTAATTAACCTGGCACTGCTGTGCCACATGCAGTGCACCAAGTAATCTGCTAGGAGCAGTTTGCAAATGCTGGTGACTGCAGTTTAACTTCTGCTAAGGTTTTGCCTTGTATTTCCCATTGTCTAAGAGCAGCTGCTTCTGCTATTTTTAGGTACCATGGTCTTCATTGTATATTTAGCTTGGACGTCAGGCTTTGTGTTCAGGCTGAGGGTCAGAAGGCTCTGCAGAGGGATGTGGACAGGCTGGGTCCATGGGCTGAGGCCAGTTGTATGGGGTTCAACAAGGCCAGGTCCTGGGTCCTGCCTTGGGTCACACCAACCCCTGCAGCTCCAGGCTGGGGCAGAGGGACTGGAAAGCTGGGAAAGGCCCTGGGGCTGCTGGGGACAGCGGCTGGACATGAGCCCAGGGGTGCCCAGGGGGGCAGGAGGCCGATGGCACCTGGGCTGTGCCAGCCATGGGGTGGCAGCAGGGCCAGGGCAGTGACTGTCCCCTGTGCTGGGCACTGCTGGGCCACACCTCAGATCCTGGGGCAGCTCTGGGAACCTCAGGGCAAGAAAGACATTGAGGGGCTGGAGCGTGTCCAGAGAAGGGAACGGAGCTGGGGAAGGGGCTGGAGCAGCAGGAGCAGCTGAGGGAGCTGGGACAGGGGCTCAGCCTGGAGAAAAGGAGGCTCAGGGGGAACCTTCTGGCTCTGCACAACTCCCTGACAGGAGGGGGCAGCCAGGGGGGTCGGGCTCTGCTCCCAGGGAACAAGGGACAGGATGAGAGGAAACGGCCTCAAGTTGTGCCAGGGGATATTTATATTAGATCAGGAAAAACTCCTTTGCTGAGAGTCATTAAGCATTGGGATAGGCTGCCCAGTGAAGCTGGTGGAGTCACCATCCCTGGAAATGTACAAAAACCCTGTGGATGGGGCACATGAGGACATGGTTTAGTGGTGAACAGTGGTGCTGATGGGCTGACTGTGGGACTTGATGATTTTAATGGTCTTTTCCAACCTTAATGATTTCTTTGGTTCTATGAATTCCAGTGAGTGGGATTCAGTCTATGCAAGAGGGTATTAAAAAACCAGTGGAATGAATAAGCTGACATTTAGTTGAAATTGCACAAATTCTCTAATGCAAATTCTAAATTGAAGTAACACAGTGTATGTGTGCACATGATCTAGATAACACTGATCTTGGTACAGTGTAATACACAGGCAAGGAAAATCAGAATGCCAGTGAGGTACAGGTTTTGAACCTTTTAAGGTATTTTTGTCCCCTTTATCCTGGCTTGGTGCTGGAAAACTGTCTTCATCTAATAAAATAACTAGTTGAGCACTGTCAGTAGTCCTGCTATGTGCTGAGTATGCACATGAACATGTGAGTTCCACAGAACTTTCATGTGTCTCGCATTGCAAAAAATATTAAATGTATAACGGGAGTTCTGTGGATTTCTGAGTTACCATTCTTGTTGTGAGGATAGAAATGTAAGAACTGCAGTAATGTGACTTTTAAAAAAGTAAGTTGCAGAAACAGCCTGGTACGGGAACTTATTTGCTCTTGACCTGAAAAGTAGCTCTGAAAGGCACTTCAGAATTATCTTTCTGAGTACAACTTCTTTTTCTGCTTGCTGAATTCTGCAAGAGGATAGACATGTGGAGTGTAAATGGGCTTCTCTAGTCAAGCTTTTCCAGTGATAACACCTCCATAAGCAAAAGCAGCACACAGCAGTGGCAGGGCAAATAAAGTGCCAACAGCTGCCAGTGTTTTCATTCCTGGATCCCATAGTTCTGCCCTGAGCGTGGTTGGAAAACATGGGTGCCACCCACTGGCGTCACTGCTGGGAGGCAGATAAAGGAGTAAGGAGAAATTATTTTTACAGACAGGGACCAGTGTAGACATGGCTGCTGTGTCAGAGCCTTTTCCATGGATCTTTGCTGCTCTCTCTGTAAGCACAAACTGCGGTGTGCGTGCTTCTGTGTGCCTGTGCATGGTGTTTAAATGCCAGTGTGCGTTTCTAGTAAGCCATTAATTAGTTTTAAGATGGAGCTTGGACTGTTCATGACTTAGATTATACAATCTGATTGCTGGCTAATGGTCCTAAAGTCTGTGTGTACCTGAGAACGAAAGCAGCCAGGACTGCTGCTGTGTGTTTGCGTGTGTGTGTTAGAGGTGAGGTGGGTTGTTTTAGTGTGCTTGCTTTCAGAGTGTACCTGAAAAACTTGGTATTATTGCTGTGTTATTACTCCTTTGACTGGATTCATGGTGTAGCCACACCTTGGAACCAGATAAATTTGCTAGCATATTAGGAATGAAATTAAATAAAAAAAGGAAACAGACTTTTTGTGATACCTTAAAGCACAGATATATTCCATTTTCCTCTACTGCCTCTGTTGTGCAGCTGGTAAAGAATAATTTCACTCATTAATTTTAAGCATGAGAACAAACTCTGTTAAATGTTTAATCACCAAATTCCATAAAATCAATGCCCTATATTTGCCACTGAGGTTAATTGCCTTAAACTTATAGCTGAAAACAAAGTAGGTACTTACAGGGTAAAAGTCACAATTCCTATAAAATATTCTAGATAATACTGTTTGTGAAGCTGTTAGGTCTTAAATTTTAGCAATGTTTGTAAGAATCAGTGGCTAAACAAGGTGCATGCTTGTACAGGCTCTGGATTTTCAGCTACAAATGCGAAAGAGTTGCAGATGTTGTGCTTCAGAATACCTACAGACTTGGCAGTGCTCAGAAGTGGGTACCAGAGAACCCTAATGACAGCTCTTTTTTCTCCTTGTCTTTGTGCAGCAACAGTAGGAGTTGTGGCACGGACTGTAGTCAAGAATGACATTTTCTATGCATGCTGCTGATCTGTTCACTTGTAATGGACCAGAAGATAAAATTCTGAGCCATTCTGGCATCTAAAAAATGTGTTGGCTAGGAGTGTATTAGCTGTTCTTTAAATTTAATTAAGTTTGTAACTATGGATTTTTGTACCCCTAGGCTTTAGGCCTAGGGGTCCTCATTTGCTTGTGAAGCACTGTAGAACAAGCTTAACCCTAAATTCTCTCTGGTCACGCAGTGCATCATCCACAGGATGTGATAGTGGATGTCCTGTGTCATTCTCTAGACCTCCAAATCCCAGTGCTGCTTCATGCAACGACTGATTGTAAGGGGTAGAAAGCTCCATATTCACTCGTTGCTTCATCATCATCCTTTCTCCTAATAAATTTTGTTGCTATTCTTTATGTCTGTGCAGGAGGTGGGGGTTGGAGACCTGCTTGCTTGTAATTGATCATGGCAGGGGATGTGAAAAGACTCTCACGGATGCTGCTGGAGTGCAATAGCAATGACAAGCTATGTGGTAAGATTCACACAGTCCTTTAATAAGCTTTCACATGCTGGGCAAGAAGACCAGCCTCACTAAAAAGTGTACCAAGCCCTTTCTCCTCCTCCACCTGCACCCCAGTCCACACAGAAAGACTTGATGGAGCTTTCCCTGCATTGTGTTTCAGGGGAGAAATGTTTTTGGACATGCAGCCTCTGTGGCAGGATTCATCTCACAGAATTTCATCCATTTTAGAGAATTTCTACTTTGAATGAGGCGTACAGCAGTCATTAAAGATTCCCTGCAGCTTCCCAAAGGACCCATTTTGTGAGATTCTGATTTCATGACTTTCTGCCATCTTTGGGAACTGAAAAAATTATCTTGAGCACCTCCAAATCTGGGGAACATGAGAAAGATAGTTACCTTCACAAGCCTTGCTAATTGCAATGTCTTTCAGTCAAATTCCAAAGGTGACTACACCCTGTTTCCTTTAAAATGCTCTGTATATTTTACTGGAAGGAGCTGGAGTTGTAATTGCACGTGTATTTGTGATGACATAGCAATATCCAGCCCTTCCCATCTCCCTGCTGTCCTGCTGCCAGTGCCGTTTCTGTTTCACCGGTGGATGGTACTTCCAAATGGCTACAATTCCTGGCCTCCATATTAAGGCATCTAAATAAGTGACCTTAGGTGGGGGAATCTCAGTGATTTCATGCAGTTTAGGTACTCAGCACCTTTGAAAAATAGGGTGGCAGCACTAACAGTATTCAGCTATTCCAGAGGATGGAACACATGCTTTTGGGGTCAAAAGTTACTGAAATGGATTGTTGCTGCGTGGTTATACAGAACCAATGTGCTGCTTATTCCTTGGTTTTCCATTTTCTTTCTCTGCTGATAGTTGTGCGTGAGCATCAAACGGAAGTGATCGTTGTCCCAGTTCTCCTGGTGGGACTTTTTGTCATTGTGCTCACTGTAATCCTTTGGCTCCACTGCCGTGGCCTGCGAGCAAAGCAGCAGCAATCAGCACCAGCTGGGACCCAAGGTAAAAAAAGTGGTTTTCAACCAGAGGAAAGAGTATTGGTCTCAGTGGCTAGAAGTCAATTCCATTTCCCCATTGCTTGAGCTGTTAGGCAAAACTGTTTATGAGGATCCTGAGTGGTATTCAGCAATCCAGTAAACATTAGAAAAATTGGGAACCCTGATTTACTCCACTTTGCAGCAGCAGTAGTGGAATCTGTAGAATAGGTGGATCTGAGAAAATCTAAAGCAACGTACAACGTAGGCTGTTTAACACGCTGTGGTAGCATCACAAGAGCTGCAAAGTGTATTTATGTAACAGCCTCCTGGAGGCTGCTGAAAAGAGAGGTTTACTGGGGTAGTTATGAATGATAGTAATTTTGATGTAGATCACACCTAGTTAATCCATTTTCTATACTGCCATTTAAGAAATTTAATTTCAAGCTGCTTCCCTCTTCCTATGGAGACAACATAAAGTAGAACAGGGACTGGTGAGGAGGTAGGGAAAGGTTTGTTGATACATATGTGGCTGTGTGGAAATGAAAATACAGTTCTGAACGAATTTTGGGTATGTAGAGGGAAAAAAGCCTCTTGAGCCTATATTAAGAGAAATAATTGAGAACTGGTAATAAAAAAAAATGTTCATTGCTTCAGCACATGAGAATGAAGTCCAAATGTGTCTTATCTATAAAGATTATGTAGTTAAATATGGGAGAAATTTCTAGTTCTTAGAAATTTCTATTTCTGGTTCTGTCTTTTCATCAAATAGTGTGGGAGATAAATCCTTTCTCCTCTTCAAGGGCCAGGTTAAGTAAGCTACAATAGCAGTTCCTTACTTTGCCCTGATTTCCAAAACACTGGTGGAGCAAAAACTAAAGAGGATAGAAGGATGAGCATTGCCACCTATTACAAGAGTTCATCTGTCTGTTTTTATGTATCATATGTATTTGCTTTTGTCAGTGAAGAAAAAGAATCAGCAGGAACCCTGCTCAACAGAGAACCGCTACATCCAGCTGAGTGAGACATCTGTGGAGAGCCTGCTAAATTCTGCATCCTTGACTCTGAAAGAATTAGAGATACCACGAGAGAAGCTCTCACCAGGCACCTTGCAGCTGATAAAACATGGTACCTACGGGAGCATCTACAGAGCACAGTTGGAAACTGGGAGCTGTGGGAAGACTCAGACTGTGGTATTGAAAGCCTTGCAAGGTAAGGCCCATGGTCAGGATCCTCTTCGGTACAGTCTCTGTATCCCAGACATGATGCTGGGCAGAGCTTTGCCATCAGTACTGGGCAAGAACAAGCTCTGTTCAGTGTAGTAGGTCAGAGGTGTTCTTGTAGGAATGTCTTTGTAGGGTTAAAGATTGCTGACCATGTTGATTTTAGCTGTCAACCTGTTCTTTGCTGCTTCCATTTGTTGTTGTTTTGTTTTTAATTTGTTTTCTTCTGTACTTTCAGACCTGGCTAGTCCCCAGAAAGTAAAGGATTTCTTGGGAAGAATTAAATTCCATCAGAATCTTGGCCGTCATGAGAACCTGGTTGAATTGGTTGGATGTTGTGTAGACCAGCTCCCACTTTATATGATCATGGAAGATGTGTCTCTAGGTGATCTATTGACATTTCTGTGGACATGTCGGAAGGTGAGTCAAAAGAAGTGATGACAGAATAGCTTCTTATATTCCTTAGGTACCTACCCAGCCATAAATCATAGATGATTCTTTTCATCTCTCCATGCATCCCTCTGTATCAGTCAAAACTATTTCCATACCCCAAAGAAGTTCTACACAAAGGTCCTACTTTGCAGACCATTGAAGGGCATAGCAGGCACTGGAATTAGAGTGAATTCATACAGCCATCTGAATTTCTAAAGTTTTAAATCCTGTCTCACTCCAAATGCTTTTAAGAAAGCAGAGCAATTACAACACAGGGGGAAAGTCATGGGATGATAGGAAGGTCATGGGATGATAACTAATTGGTAAAAGACAGGAAATAGAATATAAGATGAAAGGTTGGTACTTGCACTGGAGGGAGGTCAGCTATCTAGGACATGGTGCTGTTCATTGCATGTATTAATAACCTAAAAATGGGATGACAGTGACGTGATGATATTTGCTGATGATTCCAGCCAGTAAAGGCTGACCCAAAGGAATTGCAGAAAGATCTTCCAAGATTGAAAGACTTGCCAATAAAAAGAACAGATGAAATTCAGCATAGTTAAAAATTAAATAATGCACAGGTAGAAATTTCACGTATGTGAATGATGGCTTCATGTCTGCCCATTGCTGATGAGGAGTAAAATCTGATGGGATGAGGTCTGATAGTATGAAAATATGCAGTCCATTGAAAATGTTAACTCAAGCTAAAAAAGACCCCAAATATCAGGGGAGGTTTAGATTGGATAGCAGGAAGTTATTCTTCCCCCAGAGGGTGCTCAGGCACTGAACAGGCTCCCCAGGGAATGGTCACAGCTCCAAGGCTGTCTGAGCTCCAGGAGTGTTTGGACAACGCTGTCAGGGATGGGGTGGGAGTTTTGAAATGTCCTGTGCAGGCCCAGGAATTGAAGTTGATGATCCTTGTGGGTCCCTTCCAACTGAGCTGATTCTGTGATTCTATGACTCACTGTTACAAAAGGCACGGAAACAAAACTCTGCCATGTTACTGTGTGAATCCATCACTCTCCTACATCTGAAACTCTAAATACAGAAGAATTGCTTCCTGTCCTATTCAGCAGAAGGTCCAGGCGGTAGCAAATAAAGCTAGTACATGTCATGTTCAAAACAAAGAAATGGAGTTGGTTCTTCATGAAGTGAGGAGCTGACTAATGGAATGTCTTGCCACTGACTGCCGTGGATACTGAAACTTCATATGAGGTCAAGACATGATGGAATACAATCATGGAAGGTAGCCTTCCAGAGGTCGCTGAACATGTTGAAACCATAACCATCTCAGGAAGTTTTTAAATAGAAGGTATCTGTGGTCTGTACAATGCCACAGGAAGAACATTGTGTGCTTACCTTCTTCTCATCTGGGCATCCAACTAGGGTTGCTGTTACAGGCAGGGTGGTAGGAGAGATGGACTTAGTCTCATAGCAGATGGCCATTCATATGTTAGAAATGTGCTTTTCTACTCAGCATTTTAATTTATAGTATATCTCTCATTCACCTGTGTGGATTGTCACTCCTCACTGTGATTCTGACAATTTCTGTCTAACCTATGAATTTTTTCCCCACCCTTCAATTTACCCACCAGTTGTCTCTAGTGAACTTGTCTTACTCAACACAGCATCGACATTACCCATCCATATCCTCTTACATTTCAGTCAATTTATGATCAGTTGTGAGAAGGAGGAGCATAAGATTCGATAGACTAGAAGGAAACATTCCCCACTATGCTGCTGCTGTGGCATTTGTTTGAACCAAGGTCTCCTGTCTTGTCTCTAGGATGTAATGGCAATGGATGGTGTCCCCTATGATTTCACTGAGAGGCAGGTGTATGAGGTTGGACAGCAGGTTGCAGCAGCTCTGGTAAGTCTGCTCACATTGGCTGCATTTTTTCCCTCTTGCTTGATTGCAACACAAGTTTGCATGGTGGCCAAAGTCTTCTTGGCCTAAGCACTGAGAATGAAGGCTTTGTTAAAATGTGCTCCTATTGTGTTGGTGAGCACATGCCTCTACTCCACAGTGTGGAAGACAAGCATACTCAGTGAAGATTTATATAAATTAAATTTCCTTTTAAAATCATCTTGTTTTCTTTCTTTCTTTTCCAATTTCCCAGGCTTATCTTGAAGAAAAGAAGTTGTTCCATGGTGACATTGCCGCCAGGAATGTCCTCCTTCATCACAACTTCACTGCTAAGCTCTGTGGTTTGGGCCTGGCCTACGAATGTCACACACGTGGTGCCAGCTCAGTCACACGGAAAGTGCCAGTCAAGTGGCAGGCACCAGAGAGGCTCCTGAGCAAGCCCCCTACCATCAAGGCAGACATGTATGGCTTCATTTTGGGACTAGAAGTTCACCTGTCTGTCAGACCTGTCTCTTTCACTCCTTTATATATCATTTCATGTCCTGAAGTTCACAGGAAGGCAGATCTAGTTTCTGCATGAAGCTCCTCTTTTACAGCTCATACTTTCTCCTGTCTGCAGGCCATGCCTAGTTGTCTATATGTATTTAAGCCAGCAAACAACTTTGCTTTGTTTTCTTTTCTTGCAGATGGTCTTTTGGAATTCTACTGTATGAAATGATTACATTAGGTAAGAAGACTTAATGATAATAACAAAAAAAAAAAAAAAAAGGAAAGAAAGCAGCAAATTAACAAGACCCAAAATCTTGAATTTTAGAATGTAAAGTTGGGCCATTTAAATAAGCACCCTGGTTTTTTTCCAGCTTGCAAAGTCTTGCCAATTCCTTTTAGACTTTTTGTTATTGTGAACTGTGGTAGGAAAAAAACAGATTTTGGTAGGGCAGGAAGCCAGTCTTGCACAGAAGCTGCTATCTGCAGCCATTGCCATAGCGTTTTCTACCATTGCTCCTTTTGCCCTTCCAGGTGCTCCACCATATCCTGAGGTGCCAACTTCTGACATCCTACCATACCTGCAGAAACAGAACATTATGAAGCAGCCTTCGAGCTGCCAGCAAGCCATGTAAGCCACTTGCTTTATGCACAATTGAACAATGCAGCATTAAGCAGGTGCAATTATGCAGCAATGTCACCATGAGATTGGCAGAGCTAAACGGAAGTGAGACAGAGAAAACAAGATCTTGCACAATATTTCTAGGTCTAGACTATACTAAGAGTAACCTGTTAGCTGAGAAGATCTGTGTCTGCCACATCTCCTTACTGGCTTCTGCTGCATAAAACCTCTGTGGCCAAAACCCTTCTGTTTCCTTGTCTTGAAAATGACACTTGTTTCTGTTTCCTTCTCTTGAAAATTACACTTGTTTCTGTTTCCTTAAGTGTCCTTGCATTTTGCTGCTCCAATGCTTCCTTGCAAGGTGCAGCACTGCTGTGGAATGATTTTTCTCCTCTAAGTTGTAGGATATTCTCTGAAATGAACAAAGCATCCACAGGGAAGATCTAAGGTTAATTTCTTTGTGTGAAGACATAATTTCTTTTAATATTCAGAGCCTTTTTCCTTCCATAATGCTGTTTCAAAAGTGGATTTCCCATACTCACAGTTGACATCCTGGCAAACAGCTTCATGCCCACAGATCATTATGTGACTGCAAATTTCAAAGGGTCATTGAAAGAACTTCACATGAAGGAGAAAAAGAGGATTTCTCCAGACATTTTAGATATGAGACGGTTCGACTGTAGCAAAACTTTGTGTTGGTCCTTCTCATTCTTCTCCACCTTACAGGTACTGCATCATGAAGTCCTGCTGGCAGTGGAGTGCAGCTCACCGGCCCTCTCCAGCACACCTCTTGTGCTCCCTGAAAACAGCTATGAAGACCAGCAGTGGGCACACAGTGCTGCAGGTGCCTGAGCCAGTGGTGCCCGAACTCTATGCTGATGTTGCTGGTGTTGATGTGCACAGCCTAGTGAGGGAATACACAATCCTCTGAAGGGCCCTTTTGTGTTTTGGCAAAGGAGAAGTCTCAGAGTTTTCCGTTTCTAAATATTTTGCAAGGTCAGAATGAGGTATGCATATCGGAAGGGATCCCTTTGTTCTTCAAACATATATAAAATCTCTCCTCCATGCCAGACACAAGAAACTGTTATCAATATTGTTAAATCAACCAGTTGGGGTCATTCTGCCAGTGGTCATTTGGGAGTTAAGTGTATTTAGGAAGCTGTAGAAAATGTAATGAGAAACTTGAGTTAAAGGAGTGTGTTAGGTTTGTGTAGCAAGGTTTTGGTGATGGGGTGGACTGCAGGGGTGACTTCTGTGAGAAGATGCCAGAAGCTTCCCCCAGCTCCATGATGGACCAGCTGCTGGCCAAGGCTGAGCCCTTCAGCAACACTGGTAGCACCTCTGTGATTATGTATTTAAGAAAGGGTTAAAAATACTGCACAACAGCAGGTGGAAAAGAGGACTGTGAATATGAGAGGAACAGCTCTGCAGACACCCAGGGCAGGCAGAAGGAGAGGCAGGAGCTGCTTCAGGCTCCAGAGCCGAGATTCCCCTGAGATTCTGTGGTGCAGCCCATGGAGAGGCAGCTGAGCCCCTGCAGCCCCTGGAGGAGCCCATGCCAGAGCAGGGGAATGCCTGAAGGAGGCTGTGACTCCGAGGGAAGCCTGTGCTGGAGCAGAGTCCTGGCAGAATCTGTGGAGAGAGGAGCCCTCATTGGAAAAGGACTGCATCCCATGGAAAGGGACTCCTGCTGGAGCACTGCATGAAAATTAACCCTTGGGAAGACCTCATGTTGGAGAAATTTCTGAAGGACCTAGTCTCCTGTGGAGGGATCCCTCACTGGAACAGGGGAAGAGTGTGAGGAGTCCTCTGCCTGAGGAGGAAGGAGCAGCAGAGACAATGTGAGATGAACTGACCACAACCCCCGTTCTCCCTGCTGGGTGAAAAGAGGTAGAGAAATTGGGACTGGAGCTGAGCCTGGGAAGAAGGGAGGAGTGGAGGCAGTTGTTTTAAGATTTGGTTTTATTTCTTGTGCTAAAAACGAGACAACTCGCTTTTGTTGGTGAAATTAAAACTGGGTTTATTATCAACAAAAGCAGAAAACCGAAAATCCTTAAAAATAAAAAGTTAAAACAAAATCCGGGCGCGGGAATCAAACACCCAGGCAGCCGCACGACCGCCCAGAGCGGGGATCTGTACAGCGCCGAGGAGAACCTTGTGAGTTAAGGCTCGAAATAATTTTATAAAAGCTCTCTGTAAGAGAGGGGAAGGCCAGCCGCTCGGCACCGGGCTTTCCACCGCTAACTTGTTCGGGAGCAAGAGGCAAAAAGCATGGCACCTCCCACTGCAGGTGCTTATATACGGTGGTAGCTCCTCCTCTGACCGCCCCTGTCCTGCTTCCATGCCCCAGCAGGATTGGTGGTATTATCCTGTGAGGTAATCTTTCCCGGCCTATCATCTGCTGTGTCTAGGGGGAGATGTTACATGTGGCTCGAAGGCGGGAAAGTACCTCATTAAAATTCTGGTTGGCATGGAGCCAAGTTACAGGGCTGGCAGAGGGGAGCTATTTTTAGCAAGTGACGGTTGGGAAGCCCAGTGGAGCTGGCCGAGTCTTTGATTTTACCAACTTGAATCATCAAATAAAACCTAAGTTGTACAATCTATATGAGAATTCTTCTTCCTTAATAACATCACATATTCAAGTACATGTAAGAACACGCAACTTTCAACATTCATAAACCTTTGAAACTGCTTAAAACCATTGATAACTCTTTAGAACTGTAAAAACCCTAAAATCCTTATAAAATGGGAGAATGGCCACTCCAAAGGGGTGCTCGGGATCAGCTTCAGGGATATGGAGTGGCCTGGGAGAGGAACTGGTCACTCCAAAGGGATGCTCGAGGTCAGCTTGTGACAATATGGAGTGACCTTTAACCTTTTAATATTTAATTAACATTAAATAACCATAACAACTTTATTTCAGTAACTTTAGGTACTTGGAGATGGAACTTGGATGGACGAATGGATGCAACAAGCTAATTTTAATTCGTCATCTATGACAATTCCCCCCTTTTTCTTTTTCACCAGGGATTTTAGCTTTTTGCATTCGTCGAGTTTACACAAAGGTGGTTAGTTCTTCGGGAATGGGGCTTGGCTCCTCAAAGTCCTCTAGCAATTTTCTTGCCATGCTCTTGTTCTTTCTGCCTTGTTTATGAAGAGTCAATTCCATGATTTTGGGAGTGGAGTTCTGAGTTTGTTGTAAATGTTGCTTTTGTAAATCCTGGATCAAAGGCATTGACTGCACCACTGAGGTGATCAGCCTAACGAAACATGGAAGTAAGCAAGGCAAGAAGATCAATCTGGCTAGGGAGGGCCTGAGGATAATCAACGCATTTTTCCACCATTGGCCTGAGAACAGTCCCTTCCACCAATCCATGGTGGTTATGGATTGCCAAGTCTGGACTGGGACATGAGCCAGTTTTCTAATGTTCTGAGTTACTTGAGTTATCGTCTCCCCATGATCGTCTATATGTAAGCAGCAGTCTGATGAGTTGAATTTCCCGCACACTCCCCCCTCCTCTGCCAGAAGATAGTCCAAGGCAAGGCGGTTCTGGTAAACGGCAGCTCTAGTTTGCCTCGCTTGCGTGTTCAAAAGGTCAATGGCTAGCGAGGTCTGGTTGGTGATGACCTCTATAAGGGCTTGCAACCTTATAATTCTGTTCAACATATAAATGGGAGTCCGATATCCCCAACTTCCGTCCTGGGCCCAAGTAGCCGGTCCATAGGTTTGCAGGATTCGCTCTGGTGGCCCTTCCTCATCCTTCCACTTCTGAGTTCCCCCAATGACATGTCTCTTGGTCCGCGAAAGGTCATCATAAAGGGGGACCCCCAGATGGTTTCTGGCGTTCTCAGCCAGGAGGAAGAAGTTGGGCTGTATGGCTCCCAAGGTGCAGCTGCCCTTCCAGTTTGGTGGTAACCTGGAGTACGCCTTGGAACCACACAACCAGAAAAGGTCTTTTGGGGCTTCCCAGAAGTCTGGCAGAGTGTTGGCAGCGGACGTCCAGTATTTAGATAGCTGCGGTAGGGCACTGTACGGGTTCCCAGTGTCCCAGCACTGGTAGAGCTGCTCGGTGGTGTGTTGGATGCAGTTTTTGTTCTTGATCTTATTGGGAGACCAATAGACGTCTGGCTCTTTGGGGATCCACCATTGCTTGCGTCCATCCGTCACCAAGTACCTTTTACAGGTTGTTTCTCCGACTTCCTCAGCGTATCTGGCTCCTTTTCTCCAAATACACTCCTCTCCAATAATTGAATTCCCTAGCAGCCAAATGTCATTGTCCTTGCGGGTTGTTGGAGAGAGTTCACTCAGTTTCAAGTAACCGAGGGGCCCAATACTGACCCCTCGCCAAGGCCAATTCTCTGAGGTCAAAGTCCCTCCGCAAACCCAACAATTTGTTAAATTTAGTTGTCGGCTAATCCGCTCTGCCAGATCGATGAATAGATTTTTGTCCGAATCAAGGGGATTAGCCTCTTTTTGCTTCTTTCTTCCACCACTACCTCCTGAATTAAGTCCAGATCGTAGAATTTCCTTTTGATCAGGTCCTCCTTCTTTGTAATATATTTAAAATTGAAACAAAACCAATCCTCTTGGGAGGGGCATTCTCCCCTAGATTTCTGTAAGGAAGTCCCGATGTTCTTACCTGCCCAGTAGTGGTGGCCTTTTTCCGCGCACTTCTCCAAAGCTGTGATGTTATAACAGCTTGGGTTTACATAGGTATGTGCCCGGAAAAAGTGTTTTATCTGGAATGAGTCCCCTTGTGTTCGGTAGACGGTTTTATAACACCAGTTACACCGAGGGGTGGTCATCGTGTTGGCTTCAGTCAGGGGAACCCAGAACACCCACAGGGCCAATGTCCAAACGATCAAGGTCCTTCTGAGACTGCCTAGGTCGATGCCATAGACCCAGGGCTTCCTGTCTCTCGAAGGCCGAGCTGCCCCCTGCTCCATGGGTTCTGCCCCTGGCCTCCTCACCTCGGGCGGTGTCTGGCTAATTCCGGACCCAAGAAGGCTCATTTCCAAATTGGCCTTGGATATAGTTCGTACCTTTATTATTAATTTGGGGTCGAATTGGACAATTATTGGAGAGAAGTGTCGGCTGCTGGTGTGAGCTCTCAAAATCTGCGAGAGTCAAAGAAACAAAATATTAATAACTGCATCAATTAAATACTTTAAACTTGAACAATAAACTTGTTATAACCACATTAACCGAACTAAAGTGTTAACAGTGAGGCAGAAACAGGGACAATTATCAACTTTCTTGGAGCGACTGGGATCGTCTTCCACTAGGCTTCATTTTTATCTACGGAGCCAGGAGGTGAGTCTTCAGGTGGTGGTGCCACGGGTCCCTTCACTCTTCGGATGTGGGTCCACCCCTTTTCAGCTGTCCTGATTGATGTTTCTGTGGTAAGTTGGACCTGAAAAGGACCCTCCCACGAAGGGGTTAACGATTTCTCTTTCCAAGTTTTTATTAGAACCCAGTCCCCAGGACTGTTGTTGTGTAAATTAAAATCTAGCGGTGGTGACTGCGCTAAACAACCCTTTTCCCTTAGTTGATTGAGATTCTCGGATATAATTTTAACATATTGTTGCACCTGGTTGTTTCCACACTCTCTGACATTGATTTCGAACTGGCTGGCCAAGTAGGGTAACCCGAACAACATTTCATAGGGAGAGCAATTTGTATCTGAACGCGGTTGCGTTCTGATACGCAAAAGGGCCAATGGCAGGCACTTTACCCATGTCCATTTTGTTTCGAGCATCAATTTAATTAGTGTAGTTTTGATAGTCTGATTCATACATTCCACCCTCCCAGAACTCTGAGGATGCCAAGGAGTATGTAATTTCCAATCAATACCCACCTGTTGAGCCAATTG
>VXAD01003975.1:0-40552 GCA_013399195.1 Dicrurus megarhynchus
TGCTATAGGACAGCAACATTTCTCCCTTAAAAAATATCATATTAAATCAGATTAATGCTGATTTATTTTCTTTCATTGAACAATTCACTTGGCAGTTCATTAAACTCAGAATATTTTAAGAACTTTAGGGAATTTTAGAAATTCTCTAGTTTCAAAATAAGTGATTTTTTAAGAATCACTGAACAGAATTGAGATTTTCACATTGTGATTTAGAAGACTTTCCATCAGCGCTTTCTTACCAAGGGTCAGTCTTCTAGGACTTTTCAAGGAACAACATCTGTCTAAATGCCAAAGAGAATTAAACCCACTAGGCTTCAAGAACCTTCTTTTTTTGTTGTTACCTACCCATCAGTGAACTGCTGTAGAAACAGAGGCCATGATTGTGTTAATCTGCTATCAAATGGTGTCATTTACTTTTGTCATAGTTGTCTATGTAAAAAGCTATGTAATAAAAACAAATATTCAGTTTGGGCAGCATTTTTACAGCTTTGTTTAATCTCTTTATCACAGCCTGTTGATGCATCTTACAAAGCAATGCATAAAATACCAAAGGAAATGCTAAATTAGTATCTTTTAATAACTAAATTTTTAAAACTATTGAATTAAACATGCCAACAATTCTTTCTTAGCTGAATTAATGTTCATTCACGCAGAAAATTTTGACTGTAACATTATTTAAGCAATTTAAAAGTGAATTAAAGATTCATCCATTGTATCAGGTATCTGACTTCAGGCTAACATTTTAATCTCAATCATTGTTACAGTGTTTGCCATCCAAAAACTCTGAGAGATAACGATGAAGGTTAATTCATGCAGAACAGAGACTCAGTTCCTCGTGGATAAGTATGGCTGGCTACCAGGGAACAGCAAAATATGCTAATAGAGTTTACCTTAGCATATTATGCAAGTTACACTTGTTTGGATAATTGTTTTTAGGTTTTGCATTTTGGATTTATTTTTTGTTTTATGTTGTTTCCATAGCTGCTCCACTGGCCGTAGAAGGACTGCATTTTTTTCTCTGTTGTAAGCAAACCCACAGACTCTATTAGAACCCTTCGTAAATATTTTTGCAACAGCAGATCGACAAACTTTTCTAGGGGGACTTGGTTTAAAGAACAATAGCTGTCACTCTTTAGCATTTTTCAATTTGCTAAGTTATTGTCCTTCTCTGACATCTTTTCATCAGCAGACCTGATTCATCTCCAGGTTAAACATGTGTAATTTCTTCATCCAAGCTACTCTTGAATTTTAACTAGGAAGAGTGAACTTGTAACAGATTCATTAGATCATGTTCAGACGTACTGAATCACACTGAGAAATACTCTTAATGGGGTTCTGACTTGGTCAAAAACACCTTGCTTCTTGGAACAAGCAAGCAAAAATTGTCCATGACATGATCAGAGTCTTCACAATGGATCAAACATGTGAGGAGTCTGTGATTAGGATATATGTATAAAATGGAATGATGGAACATGCAGTATATAACTCTGCACCTGGAGGAAGTCCCTACATCCACAGAGTGTTTCAACAGCTTGGAAGCAGAGGGCAAAAACTGCATCTGCCACAGGGAGCGCTTTCCTTAATTCCTACCACCGAGGTCAGGTGCTGTTTGTAACACAGAGGTTAATTGTACGTTGGAAACATTAATTCTATAGCTGTGGACACTTTAAAGTCAGGCAGTGCAGTATTTTTTTGTATCTTGGCAATATTTCATAGCAGGTGCTCACTTCTCCCAGGTTTACACTTATTTTAATACCTGTTCTAAATAAAACAGTGCTTTTTTGATGCAGCAAGGAAATAGTGTCGGTATAAACCGTACACTTAAATATCACCACATATTTGTGGTGATCTTTTCCTTTCCCTTGCCCAATTTAGAAGTGAAATATTCTTTCCCTTATGCAAAGACTAGCAAGCCTGTTTCTCTAGTGTTCTTCTGTACTTACCAACAGAAACTGGCTCTCCGAAGAACTAAATGTAATGACCATAGTTCTGCTTACTTTAATTAGTCAAACAGGTTAGGAAGCCAATTAGTCATTCCCTTTAGTCTAACTACAGGCAAATTTCATTGTATAATTGCATACTAATACACAGCTAGGTATTTTCACCATGTTTTTTCAGATTCTGAACTGCCACGTCCTGTTTATAAAAAGTCCAGGTGTAAAGATCAGGACCTTTTTCTTTCTCATAAGGGAGAAAGAGCAAGGATTATGTATTAATCCACAGTATGGGAAAAAAGCTGGAGAGATATCAATGAAATCGGATGATGCTGATATTGCTTAGCAGAAAAAAACCAGTTTACAGCATTGTGAACTTCTTCAATTGATCTAATGAAGTCAGGCTGTATTAAGATGTGCAGTGATAATAAAAAAACCCACCAATCCCAACATTTAATTGTGAAAGCGTTATAAGTAT
The DNA here is from genome assembly GCA_013399195.1 of Dicrurus megarhynchus. NCBI lineage: Eukaryota > Metazoa > Chordata > Aves > Passeriformes > Dicruridae > Dicrurus > Dicrurus megarhynchus. Next base: position 2,413 of record VXAD01003975.1, read on the forward strand.
GCAAAAAAACCTTTCTTTATATTTTTTTTTATTAATGAAAGGTTTATTAGAAACTAGTTGAATTTCAGTGGGTGGGGAATTACACAGATCAGAAGCTACAGGGGTGATTGATTGTTATCAGTGATTACATGGTCTGACTAAATACTTTCAGATTCCTAGTGTTACAGTTTCTTGTATCCAAGAGATTTTATTCCAATTTCTGTGAAAAAAAAGGGAACAAAACTGAACAACAATAAAGAAACAAAACCTCAAAACCTTCCCACAAAAGCTCAAGGTTTAATTTTTTTTTTAATGTTTGGCTACACATATAGAACATCTTTAATTACTGATTGCTCATAGTACATAGAACTGGCAAGAAAAAAGGTCATTGAAGTTTTCCTACTCTCTCTTGAGTGCTTCTCTATAATAGTCCTAACTTACAGCAGGGAATGTGAGTGGTTGTTCTTAATATTTACTGTTCTGATCTTACTCAGAATGAGTTCTGTCTGCTTTTCACATGGCTGGAAGTAGACTTACAAATGAAGATGCTGTGCCCTCTATTTTCAGCATTGAAGAGGCTGTGCTGCAGGCAATCTGTTCCAGGAGGCAAAAGGATGAGTGCCACCTTTGTGACGGTAAAATCTTTTCCTTCTCCCACATACTATATGGACCTTATTGGATAAGAATATGGGAAGGGAATGTACAACCACTAAAAACAGAATAAGAAGTGTTGTGTCATTCACAGAGACAGGCAGTCCCAATTCATATTCGGAGCACAGGAAAGCTTCTGGTCCAAAGAGGCAGAAGCCACCAGCAGCAGGACTGGTAACACACCTGTCAGTTACTGGCAGCTCCAGCTGTTATTTAAGGGTGCAGTATAAATATTTTAGAGGTACCTGATCCTGTGGTTAGACAATGGCAGCAATAAAAGTATGTGGAGCAGTTACTTAAAACATAAAATATATCTAATACAAAAACTGAATAGAAAAGGAATGTATTTTTTTCCTTTGTTAATCTAGAGATTCCAGTAAATTAATAACTTGCATGGGAGTTGGGAATCAGCACATAGACACATAATGTGAATACACTATGCAAATAGCCAAGTCTGGCCATTGAACTCAAATATAATTTGAACAAATATGTTCAAATTGACTCAGAAAGTACTAAATCAAGAAAAAAAACCTTGGAATTAAAGAAGATTTAAAATTAACTGGTTCAGGATGAAACAATCATTAAGGTATGAGGAAGGGAGGAAGAGAGAAAGAGAGAGAGAAAGAAAGAAAGAAAAAGAAAGAAAGAGAAAGAGAGACAGAAAGAGAGAGAAAGAGAGAAGGAAAGAGAAGAAAGAAAGAGAGGAAGAAAGAGAAAGAAAGAAAGAAAGAAAAAGAAAGAAAGAAAGAAAGAAAGAAAGAAAGAAAGAAAGAAAGAAAGAAAGAGAAAGAAAGAGAAAGAAAGAAAAGTACTAGATTTACAGTATGCCTGGAAAAGAGATGGTGTTAGCCTGCCAACATTGCTCTATCAATTTCATACCATAAATTACATTTTCTTAGATGAACTAGTGGGGAATGCAAATGGTTTCATGTCTTGCAGTGTCTTAAAACAAGTTGTATATTAGGTACTCAGCACTGCCATTGAATTGTATTCTTTTTGAAGCTCTCCACCTCTACACTACTGAACAATATTTATTGCCATCATAGGCCTTTAGAAGTTAAGATGTATTTCAAAACAAAATTATTACTTGCTCTTGGATTTTGGATGGAGGTTTTTATTTGTTTAAAAAAAAATAGATGAGTATCTGCTATCAGACTTTCCAGGGTTATCGAGAAAGGCTTACTTTCCTATCAATTTGAATCTTAAGCATCTACCATGAATTTAAACTGGTTCTTAAAGAAGATTAAATTCATTTTTATTGCAAATATGGCTCTTTTCCAGCACCTTTGGGAGAAGAAAGGCAGATGAAAAAGAGAACATGATGTGAGCACCGAAAAGATGAGAGGCACACAGAAAATGTGAACTGCTGAATTTACTGCCTAGCTATAATGAGGTATTGCTTAACAATTAAGTTAAATTATGCAGCTGTTTCCTAGTATATTGTGCTAATGCATTTGAGAAATTAAAATTTTCTGATTGGAAAACGTTACGTGGAGGAAACTGTAGCATTCCCCATTCCTGCAACAATTCATTTCATGATTAAAAAAGGAAGCCAGTATTTTTGCAGCTGTCAGGAATAGGCAATAAAGGATGACAATCCAAGGGGGCCTGGTAGTCACTGACACAATAAAATAATCCCAAACAAAAGCTGCAGAAGGAAATAAGCTTTGAAGGGCAGCAATGACTCGCAGGCACAGCTCCTGGGTTTCTGTGGTGAAGTGACTACAGAGCCCACACTGGCAGGAACAGGTTTGAATGTTTCAAAGAGAAGTGATGCCGCATGTGATACTTCAAAGACAAGTGCTCAAAAATTTCAGGGAACTGTGAACTTAATACTTTAAAGCAAAAATTGCATGTAAATCAGGGGTATGCATCAGCTTTTAAAAAAACCAAAAACAACAACAACAAAAAAAAACTATACAAAAAAACCCAACAAACCCAAAAAAACCAAGGCAAACTTTACTAATCGGTAAATCTTAATTATCTTTACATTAAAAAAATTAATTTACTTGAATGAGGATTTAGTGAAAATTGAAGATTTGTAAAACTAAATCATATTGAAAACATAAAAAAAAGGAAGTACACTGGTTTTCTAAATTTTGCATGTGGAATGTGCTCATGGGAAAAATGGCTGCATAACACGGAAGAAATTAGGTATGTTAATTGGAGCAGGTGGCTTAGATTTTATTACTTCGTTTTTGACCAGCTTGAATTCTTGAGACTATTTAAAATTCCAGACTAACAAATTCATAGATAAATCTGTATTACCCATTGTTTAAACTTATTTATGCAAAAAATATCACAAACCCAAAAACTCTAGATGAAAACACATAATAGCTTTTGAGTAAAAATGAAAGCTTTTCAGTCAACATCCATACTTCAGATCATCCTTTTATTCTGATCATCTGTTTTGCATGATTCTTTTGTTTTAGTCAGCATTTCCTTTTAAAAAGGTTGAATTGGGGGAAAATATAATTTTATTTCACATTTTATGTGTCTGAATAAAGTAAAATGAGGTTGTGCCACGCTTCATGACCATGAATATTTAAACATTTTCTATAAATACATTTACTTATTTTTGTTTTAGTCCTGTGAAAAAGCACTGCCTGGAAATGATAATGAAGAAGCCTAAGAAAATACCATTTGGAATCATTCTTGCTTTTGTTTTTACCAGTTGTTCCACAAAGGCAAAGAAGATTTGGCCTGTTAATTTCCTTGAGTGACCTAATTCTTTAAGCTTCTACTGTACTTTTTATGTTGAGTTATATTATTATACATGAGGAAACAGAAGTTAGTCTATGATCAAGTGAATGCCAAGATTTTTTTACAGTCTTGTCCACTATTTATCTAATCTGTGGTTACGAGGGCGAGAAGAGTGATGGCACCTTTCTGAGGCAATACAAGGTACTTTTTGTCTGATGGTAACTTTTATCCAATTGAGAAAAAATCCTTGCTCTGCTCTAAAATATTCAATGTCCTTCCCTTGTGGAGGACCACTGTGAACCACTGACCCCTCTCCAGAGGTTTCCTATTGTCCCTTTCTCCCTGCAAGCTAAGGAACAGCAGGGCACGTAGTGGATTGTAGATTTAGCTTGAGCACCCAAACTGTGACACAAGGTAGAGCATTTGTTTCGGATGTATCTGTTTATTTGGTACATTTTTGAGCTGTCATTGCTTTTGTGCACTTTTTCATGAGCCCACAAGCCAGCTTTGTTCTTTTGTTCGTGCCCACTTGTGCCTGCTGCAGACATGGAAGAGGCTTGGGCTTCGCAAGGGCATGCACTTGGCAAAGAGGGAAGAGCTGAGGGGGAATATACTACAATAAAGCCAGGTATTGTTGCTCTTAAGTGAGTATGTGTAATTGGAAAAAAAAATCAGTATGGAAAAAAAATCAGGTGTTACTACAGGAACAAACCAGGGAAATGTTAAATTAGTGTACCTCAATTCTGAAGTACCTTTTCTTGTCAAAACTTTTTCTTTCTCTCCTCTACTAAACAGGAAATCTGGAGCTAGTTTGGTGAGGATAAGTCAAGTATGGGAATGCCAAACTAGACAAGGAAATAAACCACTGCCCTTGCTACCACAGCTCTTATGCTTCCAGTGACAGTATTTCCTCTGTGTTACACGTTTGGTTCAGAGCAGTGTTTAGACCCTTGGCTGTACATTAAACTCTCACAACTTTAGCTGGTTGTCTGCTATAAAAAATGTCTTCTGTTTTTGAGGGTGCCACCTCTGTGAAGCCAGGTCCTTCCAAATGATGGAGCTGAATAAAATGAATGCATGTGAGATGCACTTGACTGTAGGAAGTGACGAGCACAAGCGTTACCACTGCATTGCTGTGTCCATAAATGCAGTGGTAGCAGTAGGTGTACAACCACGTACATGTCACACGTGGTGTCTCTAGTGTAAATGTACCTTTTTATTGAGACACCTGAACAGATAGAAATGTCTATAGCATGTTCATAACCACCTTCTAAAAGTAATGCAGTATGTGTATTGGTATTACAAAAAGCATAAATAAAAAAAACTCTTTATGTGCTAAGTTCAATTCTAAGTCTTATAAATATTGTAATATTTTACTAATTACTTGTGTTGTGGTCCTATAATAACCACATCTGATTTATGCTTCTCAAAATGGGAGGTTATCACAAAAGTTGTCACAGACTCCTAATTACTGTCATAAATATTCCATTGTAATCTATACAATAAGAAATCTTTCACTGCCTCTCCCCTGAAGGTATATTATTCAATTTTCAGAGTTATAGCACAGTGATAAATTAGAGCTTAATGTTGTTGTGCCGCTAAGCTAGCCAAGACTTTTTATAAACAACTCTCCGAATGCTAAAAAAACAGAAAGCAGCCACAGTAGTGTGATATTGACTCCTTTCTTTCTTGCATTACCTTGGTTGTTTCTCTTTTTTCCAATAGAAGTTTTTATAATTATTACAATTTTTCAGCATAGATCATCTGAATTTCTCAAGCAGTACTTGTGGAAATTACCTGTGCCTTAGGCTCAGCTTTACAGTGAGCACAATATTCTAGGGAAACTCACAATACATAACAGCTTTTTGACACAGAGTGGTGTAGAAGTGATGTTATGCCATAATCTAGAAGACATAGCCCTTGAAATAGGTTTAATTTTAAGTGAAGTAGGCAAAGCATCAGCCTGAGAAATGCTGATGTCAATAACCAGGATAAAAGTCAACATTAAAAAGCAAATTGTAGCAGAAAGGGATGTGTAGAAACTTCAGACTTTCAATACTTACCTGTATGTATAAAGGTAGACCAAATTCAGCTTTTTTTTTCCTTTTCTTTTTTNTTTAGGGGCTAATTAATTTTATTAGAGAGTAAGTAAATTCAGCTGCGAATCCTAGAGAATCTAATGACTTCCAGAGATTCAGAATGAATTCAGCAATAAAAGCTAATTAGAAGGGAAATGGATGCCTAAAGTATCCCTGGTGTGCATAAAGAAAGAGTATAAAGACCATTAATTGAAATTAAAATTTAACAGTAGCCTAATGCTGCATGACATAAAATTCCATCTGTTGTGCAGAGCCACTAAACAAAGATACATGGGGAATATTGCGTGGAGTCTCAGCTCTGCAGCCAGTCAATGAAAGTATTTTAATGTCAGATCACTCCACACAGTGAGAAGTCCAATGTTCAGAGGAGTCAGTTTTAGGGCGTGATGATTTCTGTAGCTACTAAATTAGAGAGAAAAAACTAAAAGTGATGGTGCATTAGTTTATTTTTTTAATGAAGTAGGAGGGGGTTCTTCCTGCTTTTTTTTTATCCTTACAAGTGCAGAACAGGTTTCCATGCATTTTAGTACACACAGGCTATAAAATCTTTATCCAAACCATTTCTTAGAGGTGCCTGTGTGGTGCAGGCACAGAAGCAGGAACAAAGTCAGAGTCCCTTCTCGCAGCATGTCGTCTGAAATGTCATGGAAATTTCTGCAGAGCATATGTAGGGAAGTAAATGAGAGCTTTGAATAGTTTCTCCTGGAATGTCTTACTTGTGCTGTTCACAAAATGTCTGGGAGTGTCTTTTCTGTTGTTTGTTTTTTGAAGACTGATTAACAGTGATTGCTGTAACCACTTTCAGTGCACACATCTCTGGCATGAATTCCCCTGAAACAGTTTTCAAAATGTGGACTGATCTATTGATGAAAGGTGGTTACACTGCACTTGCATTTCCCTAATAGATGAACACAGCCATAATAATTCCATTTTGATGACTAGAGACATGCAGCAACCAAAAAGCAACCATTTAACCGTGTTTGTTAAATGACATATGTATTAGTTTATTTCTGGAGGATTTATAATTACTGAGAAATTTCCAACACAATGATTTTGCTTTCAGGCTTATGTGTTGGACTGGAAAAACAGCCTTTCTGAGAGTGAGTCTAACAAAATGATTGTGTGGTTCTTTGCACAACATGACTGTGGACTGTGATTGTTATGTGAATATTGTGCATGCTGAATAGGCCATAATGTCAAATTAGATGCTATTTGAGATTCATACGGTACATTTTCTGAATGCCTACACGTGCATTAGTAATTCAGCACCTCCACTCTGGGACATCTCTCAACGCAGAGCTAACAGCTACCACAGAAAACACACAGTGAAAGAAAATAAGAGGTTGCATGGAGAGTCACCATCATGTTGTGTGGATCGAAAGAAAAAAAGATCCTTTACACAAAAAAGTTATCTAAGCAGAGATCGAAACAAAGGTTGTCTGCAATAGAAAATTCTGTGAGTTAGCAGTAGGGGGAAGAACTAGAACCAAAGATAAAAACAAATTCATATTCAGCAGTTTTAGGGGTATTTAGCTGAAGGTAATTAACCATCAGATGAAGCAGCAGCAAAATAAAAGGGTTTTTACAAAATTGATAATAAAATATAACAGATATTTTAGTCTGAGACTGAGGTCCACTGCTGTTTGGGACAGTCCTTTTAATCACTAAGAATACACAAAATAGAAATGTAAAAAGGTTGCTAATGAGGATATTTCTATCATGGATTTGCAAATTTACACAAAAGAAGAGCAAGGTTTTCACACAGAGTAGAAAAATGCCTTTATAGATTTTAATGTGCATATTTCTTGAGGGAGCCAGTAGTTAATGCAACAGTAATGATAAACAATGGTATTAAAATGTAAAGAAACAACAGGTGTATCAAGCTCTGGCCAGGTTTGCAGCCATGCTCTTTGCCAGGCAAAACCAGGTAATTCAACTGCAGTATGTTCTGTGAGTTAGAGAAGAGATCACCTGGCAGATGGGGTACCAAGGCAGGAGGTGGGATAAAATTGCCTGCCTTGCATCTCCCTGCTCCCTCCCTTGCAGGCCACTCTGTGTACTTGGCTCTTGCTGGCCCAGCAGCCTGTTCCTTTCCTCCCATTGCTCTTGCCCTGTGTATTTGTGATCTGAAAAGTACTACAAAGACTTCACAGTTAGTTTGTTAACAAGAAATGGTGCATCTCTTAAGTCACCCTACCCACGTCTTTTACTAAGCACCCCTGTAAGAACAATTCTCTGGATGGGCAGCTATTTCCAATATTTCCTAAAGTTCTTGTCATTGCAGCCCTTAGACTCAGCATTTGCTGGAGTATTTATTTCATTTTTACTCTTTGGATATCAATATTTGATTCAAAGTACCTGTCACAGTGTTTGTTCTATTCCCAAAACATTAATTTGGGATAAAAGAAGTGGCTGGCTATGTACTTGCAGCAGCAAAGTTAGGTATCCACACAACCTTTCCTGACTTCCCAAATTGTGTTTAGGTAGTTCAATCCATCTATATGTAGCCTGTGACACTGTGCTAAAGCAACTGCCTTTAATTCTTCTCCCAGTAGTAATCTTCATCTGTAATTAATTGTAAGGTACATGTATAAATAATATTGCCCATTAGTGAAATATCTGACAGCTTCCATATGCAAATGTCCCTCTCTTTCAGCCTAGGTGTAATCATTATGTACACAGTATTTATAAACATATGGTAAATCATTTTATAGAATTCATTTCAGTATTGCAGGATACTTGGGAAAAATATTGTAAAAGCCATCTGCATGCAAGATAATGAGAGGTGTGACAGGCAGGCTGCTAACTGTGAAAATCCTCAAATCTGCTGCATTGTTATTGCACTTGTCCTTTATTATCATGCAGACAATGACAAAATAAGAAATCGTTCCTCCTTCCTAGAGCTTCAACTTTTGAACTCCAGACATTATCAGCATAAAATGGACATGTAGGTAAAGCTAATAGTGTTTATTTTTCCATTTACTTTGTTTTTTAAAACATATTGACAGATTTAGGTACTTACAAAAATTAAAGAAAAATGAGATACCGCTTTAAAATTTGACAGCAAGATAGTTAACCTCAGTCTGTCACATCTCTCCACAAGATTAAGTTGCATGATGGAAGTATTTTCTGTGTCATTATCCAGAAGGAGAACTGCAAAAAGAATACCAATTTCCATCATTGTTTTTCCCCCAAATATCTCGTATAAAATCAAAATATATTGGGACATAGAAAACTTAATTGTAAAACTGCAAAAAATCCCTAAGAATGAACATGAGTAGCAGAGTATTTCACCTCAAAAAAGTTGTAAACATGATCTGCGCATACTTCTTGAGATCTTGTTAAATTGGATTCTATGGTAATGTCTACACAACAATCTTGTTTATCAAATAATTTTATCTTTTAAATGTTTGTTTGATACTTTTAGATACTTTACTTGTTGAATTTAAGTGTCACATATGGAATGATGGCAAAGTCCAGTTTTGACCTCATGGGTCAAACCTACCATTTTCAAATCAAATTTTTACCCTTTTTTGTATACGCTGTACTGGTGAGAGAGCACTATTGTCTGTGGCTGCAAAATTAAAACAATGAGATATTTCACCAAAAACCCTCAAATATCTGAAGCACCAGGGAGAGTTAACAAGTTTTTTCCCCAGAAGATGTAGTCTTTGTGAAAAGGCAATCAGCTAGGCTGTTCTGAAGATTTATTCCAAACAAAATCTCCTTTCTAAATTTATTTTCTCCAGCTAAATCTATGGCTAAATTTGGTATACTGCTAAAGAGATTTAGATTTTATACCCATGTTTTAAGGCAATTGAGAGACCCATGGTTTAATATTTTTTAATGTTCTTTCCTGAAGCAATTGTGTTTGACTGTTCTTCCAGGAATCAATTTTCGGGGATACACAGAGCTCACTTTTATTGCAACCCATTTCAGCCATTAAGCAGCATAATTTTGGCTACCATGGAAATGCTGATTAAATGGACTGGGTTTTATTTTGACATTTCAGCAGCTCCTTGACAACTAATTGCTAGTTTGGTTAGGCGTCAAAGGGACATGGAATCTTTGGAGTGAAAAATGGAGCAAGACCGCATCTCAGAAAATCATGGATGGCACTCACCCGCGCCTGGGGCTTGGTACACCAACATCCATGGTTCCTTCATCCTCTGAGAATGGTGGTGGCCAGTGACCAGTTAGAGAAACACTCTGATGGCAAGTGTTAACACCATGATTTAAGAGCAGCTTCTGTCAACACGAGGTTTGGGCTGAGGGGCTGTTTATTGGTGTGGAGAGAGGGTGGGACAGGGAACCTCCCGCCTTCTGTGGGCACCTTGGAAAACGGCTTGGGTAGTTCCCAGTGTGGCACTGCCCAACACCACTCGCTCAGATGAGTGCAAGGTTTTAAAAGTGCAAATATTATGGGTGGGATGCAAGTTCCCAGCTTGGCGGACACCATAGCCCTCGTGGTCTGTGCTGGGTCTGCACGGAGCTGGGGGGCTGCGATGGCCCCCTGAGCGGGGTCAGCACCAGGGCTGCCCTGGCCACATCCAGCCTGTTCCAGCTGGTTCCAGCCTGTTCCTGCTACCCCCAGAGCACAGCCGAGCCCTCAGCCATGGGTGTGGTGCCTGGGGTGCCACCTGTTTGAGTTGTGCCCCTCAGGCCGTGAGGAGGGCAGGAAAAGCACCTGGTGGGAATAAGTAGGGAGTGTTGCAGCAGGGATTCCTCTGTGGGGATGTGGAGCCTGTGCAGGAGCAGTTTTACCCTGAGGGAGCTGTGCCCTGTGGGGAGAAGCCTGTGCTGGAGCAGAACCCTGTGGAGAAAGGAGCTGCAGAGAGGTACTGCTGTGTGCTGGCCCTCACCCCAGTGCCCCTGCACTGCCCAGGGAGGGAGGGGAGCTGGGAACGAGGGAGTGAAGTAGAGCTTGAGGCACAGGGGTGAGAAAGGTATTTTAAACTTTGTCTGTGTTCCTTGCTATCCAACTCTATTTAAATTGTCAAAAAAATTAGTGGGTTTGTTCATGGGACAAGCGCATGTCTTTCCCTTTGCTCTGCCAACCACTTGGGTGGAGAACTGTAACCTGGGCATCCCTCAGGGGAGGAGCTGATGCTCCACCTGAGTGCAAAAAATACTGGTTTAAGGATTCTTTTGGTTTCTTCAATTTCCTGAAAGCTTTGAAGCAAGTTTTCTTTTTTTCTTGAAGAAGGAAAAAACCCAAGTCTATATATTTTGTCTCCCAGGTATTGTCGTGAATCTCTTTTACACTTCAAAAGTATTATTCCTGTCACCTGAGGGGTTTTGGGTTGTCTTTTATACATTTCTATTTGTAACTACATGTAAATGGGATGTAAAACTAGATTGGTATTAGTTTCTCTATTGTGATAGTAAGCTATCTTTAAAATTATTCGGAAAGGGTTTTGACTTGACTTTATCTTTCACTCTGCCTGCTGAGAGCATGTTAGTCAATTTAAGAGAACTGAGAAAAGTGTAGCTCTATCAAATATTTCATGTTCCTCTAAATTTTTATCACTTCTGGACCAGAATATAATCTCTGATACATGTAACCTATTGCTTCAGTGTTACTATAGTAAGAGATGAGGAGGCTGGAAGTTTGTTCACTTTGGGGTTTTTTATTTGTTTTAAGCAGGTCTCTTCAGAAGTTTGACTGTTTGCTCGGTGCCAGGCATTTGAATGAACCTGTAGTCAAATTGCAATTTATTTTTTCTGTTTGCTTCAGATGCTCGGAGTCACTTTCTAAGACATCTCTGTTGATCAGCACTGGAGTGCCATGGTATAAAAAAAAATACTTGGGGTTGCATCCAACCATGTATTTTACTATGTTAATAATGTATTTTGCTAGACTCTGTCCCACAGTCAGTGTTGAAGTCAAAACAGATGAGTGTATTGAAAATACATATTCTGATATCTGAAATATTCTTTCCTTCCTCTATCTATTCCTGCCTGTTACTGCAAGCTTTTGACCTCGTATTTAATACTGGCACCACTTTGTATCTACTTTTTATTGCGGCATTTGTATGACCTCTAAGAAAATGATTTGCATTTTTGTCATGTTCTCTACTGATCTTGCCAAATAGTGAACAATCTCTAGTTAAACCTCACTTCCATCGGAGAATGTAGAATCATTACAGTTGGAAAACACCTGCAAGGTGAAGTCCAACTGTTAACCTCAAAGTCTGAGACATAAATGTTGAGTTACTTGTCCAACGCTCAGTAAAATTAGTGACCAATATGAAGAAATAATGTAAAAAAACTGGCTTCTGGTCATAATTTAGTTTTTCAAAGCAAATTGTAAATACTGTATGTATTTAACACAACGATATAGGCGTTTTAAAACATGGAGGTGTTACTGATGTAATTTATTTCTTTGTACTGTGTGATTTTTGGCAAGCCCTATTGCAGGAGTCTGACTTGGTTGGATGCATGGGAGAAAAGAGGTGGCCTCTTAGCTGAACACAGCAAACAAAAGTAAAAGCAAACATTTTCATGGCCTTAGAAATCATCTGATGGAGAGGGCTGCTAACTTAAATCTCCTTCAGCCATGCTTTGAACCCTCCTGGCATGGTGCAGTCATGTTATTTGTATCATTAAGTACTTGAGTACTGTGTGCTATGCTCTTGTATTTAACACCCACTCATTTTTGAAATGGAACCTGCATATTACAGTAAAGTTGAAAGGCATATAGTCTGTTCTGAAACATGCAAATAATACCCTTTAGTGCTGAGAGGAATTAAGCACATATATCAAAAGAATACATCCTAAAGGCTAATCTGTCTAGCTGTTTTCTCTACAATAAATTGCATTTTATCTGAATCAGTGTTGTTAGTTTTGCCAGTAGGTATTCTGAAACTTGATACTATGAAAGTTCAGGGCAACAGGAATTAAAGCACTTTGGCAGAGTGAAATTTTGGATTTCTAGAAGCCTCACAGATTTCTAAATAACACCATGTGGTAGAACTGTTTCTTGAGCCAGTACATTTATGGATTACTTAAGTACTGCTTGCTGTGTTTACACATAAAAACTCCTTTCAGAAATTTAATTTACAAAACATTAAAACCTAGCGAATATTATAGGAAGATCAGTAGCTGCTGGCTGGCATTATTTTTACTTGAGTTGTAGATATATTTTCATTTCCTTGTCCCATTTGCTGTACGAGGCCTTTGACCATTTTGGGTGGTGATTTCTCTTCTCAAAATATCCTCAGTATGTTTACATCAAGGAATAGAATTTAGATGATGGGAAAGATTAGATTCAAAGCGATAACATGGCTGTTTTGTGGTTTTGGTGTTTGTTTTTTTTTTTTTTTAAACTGTGATAGCAAATATAGATACTGCTGCAGCATCACAGACCATATGTGCACAAAAATCCCTCGCTGTTGAAATGCAGCTCTGTATATTTCTGGCTTATAAATACAACTCCAAGCTTCCTTTGATGTTAACTCTCATGGTTTCTTTCTGTTTGGTTTCACCTGTCAGTTACCATGTTATATTGGTTTTGCACAGCCTGGTTTTTGGTAGTGGGGGGGGGCCACAGAGGTGGCTTCTGTGAGAAGCTGCCAAAAGCTTCCACCATGTCCAGCAGAGTCAATCTCTGATGGCTCTGGAGATGGGCATGCTGCTGATTAAAGCTCGGTCAGTTAGAGAGCTTGGTCATGCCTCTGTGATAACGCATTTAAGAAGAAAATCAAAACAAACTGCACGCAGTTTTTTCCTAGCCAGAGAAGAGGAGGAGGTGAGAACATGTGAGGGGAACAACACGGAGACACTAAGGTCAGTGGAGAAGGAGGGGCAGGAGCTGCTCCAGGCGCCAGAACTGAGATTCCTCTGCAGGCCGTGGTGCNAGCAGGGGCGGTGTGGCTGCTGCTCGTGAGAGTGGGCCCACGCCGGGGAAGTTCAGGAGAACTATCTCCCGTGGGAGGGACCCACGGCCTCACAGGGGAAAACTGCTCTCCTGGAGCAGAGGAAGAGAATCTCGGGGATGAACTGACCACAAACTCCCTGAGCTGTCGGTGGGAAGGAGGGAGAGGCTTGGGGGGGGGGAGGGGTTTTAAGGGCTTATTTTACTTCTCATTATCCTCCTCTGATTCTGTTAGTAATAAATTCACTTTGCAACTTTAAGTTGAGCCTGCTTTGCCCTTAAAGTGTTTTCTCCCAATCCTTATCTCAACTCATGAAGCCCTTTTTAATTTCCTTTCCTCCTCTGCCCAGCTCTGGCTGGGGAAGGGGAGCGAATGGCTTTTGTGGGTGCCTGATGCTGAGCCAGCGTCGAACCATGACACATTTACCTCTGACACGACTTCTGCTTTGGAATGAACCTTCCACAAGGCAGTGAAAACCCTTTTCTAGCTGGCTTATATACTGTAAGAAAGACCCAGGAGTCTGGATTTTAAATGTTTCCTAATGTTCTGTGTCTTTCTGGCTTTTTCATTTAATACTTGCTATAGTCCTAGGAAGCAACTACTTTTCCTGAAATACGATGGCAAAACTCTACCCTTTATTCCCATATTTCACTGTCTTCCACCATCTATATGATCTCTGCAGGGTTTCAGCCTTGCATCAGAATATCTGATTCATAATTTAATCCTCTGAATTAGGTAGTGTGATGGGTGTAAAAAACTTGGACACTTATATTCTCATTGTTGGTTTAAAAGCCCCTAAACACACATACATACACCCATGCCTATCCCCCTAAAAATACCAGACATCCAAACAAAAAACTCAGAGAAATGGGTTCTTTGTAGAGCAAAGCTAGAGGAACTCTTTTCTGACCCAGCCTCATCCTTTTTTGTTAGTTTGGAGTAGCTGTAGTGTTCTAGCCAAGGCTTCCCTTTGTCTCAACTGATTCCTGAAATGACAATGACAGTGTTAGTAGAGGAGTACTCCCTTCTTCTGTCTGTACTCCAAAGGCATGTGCCTGCCTAATTCAAAAGGATGCATGCTAATCACTGTTCTTGGGAACAAAACAGCAGCCAACTGATGAGAATGAGCAGCGTTGGGTTATTGCTTTGAATAAGTTGTTAGATAGGATTTTTCAGTGTTTTTCTGAGGGTGGAAAACCTGACTGCCAGCCCAAATTAGAGAAGCTAGGCACATGTTCTTCCCCTAATACCAAATAATAGAAGCTTGAGTTGGTTCTATCCCTCCTGTGTGTTTCCACCACAGTTAAGGAAAACTGGAGAAAAACTACAGGAGAATAGATTTCTCCTCATGCTTTCATTGCCCTTACTCTCTGTCCATGTATGAATGTGTACGTGCTAGGTTTTTAACAGAAACAATACTGGAAGGGACTTTCAGAAGTACTATGGTAGCATCTATTATACCTTCATTATTCCTAACAGTCATTTCTTTCACCTGTTAAAAATATCAGCTGATATTTTAAATGATATTAACATTTCAGGTGATGTCCACCTCACTTGTGTGGACAGGGAGGGTGAAGGGCTGGAATAGAGGCTTCTTTTCTGGAGAGGAAATTGAACCTCTATTATTGCAACTGTAAATTTGTCTTATCCAGCACACCATGGATGCAGATTTGTTCATCACTTCTGTTTGACAAAAGAGTTTTGCATACTTATATTCTATATCATTGTATTCACTGTATTCTACTCTTTCAGCTAAACAATTCCAAATACTTTTGTCTTTTATCATAGGTAATGAACCCTGGCTGCTTCAGTGCCCTGTTTCCCTCTCTCCAGTTAGTCTATATTTCTTGGAAATCAAAGTGAGGGGCTGCATGGCATGCTCCAGCTGCAGCTTTATTGGCCCTGCCTGGAGGGAAAAGATTGCCTGATGCATCTTGACTCTCATTTCCAGCTGTCTGATGGGGGTATTTGGCTTTGACTCAACAGTGTAACATTGTTGACTCATGTTCATCATTGATGCATAACAAACCTCATATCTTTTGCTGTAGAGCTGCTAACTACTTGATCCACGTCCTACATTTGCAGAGCTAATTATTCATGCTTAGGTACAGAACCTTGCCTTTGTCCCCACTGAATAAACACCCTTTGTTTTTCAGCTGCTTTCCTACTTGTTAAGTTAATTTGAATTCCTAGTTTGTCCTCTAGCTTATTTGTAGTCCCTACAAGGTTTGTTATCTGCAGATTTAGAAACTCATTGAGATTTCACAAATCTGTCCTGAAGACAAAGGTCTTAATATTTGGTACTCATCCAAATCTTGAAATGCAGTGTAATCAGGAAATGCGCTCAATCCTTAAACAATGTCTGGCTTATTGTGAAATTTTAAGTTGCCTATTCCCAAGTGATGTGAACATTAGGGGACCATGTTAGTTTAAGAAGATGAAAGAAGAATGCCTGCTCGGTTTCATAATTTACATTAAAAGATTTCTCTGAAATAATTAGTAGCTTGGACAAGTTTCTTGAAACAGCAAGAAATTTTTAACAGATTTTTATGAAAATTAGAGGTCTCATTTTAGGCAGACAGGTGAAAAATCTGTTAATTAATTTGCAAAGAAATATGCATTTGATTATTTCAGTTAAAGTGCAAATTTAAGATGTTTCTGTAATTCAAAAAGTTTCAGGTTGGCTTACTATCTCTGTACAGTGCATCTGTGCTATTAAGGGCAAAGACAAGCCTTTGGGGATACCTTTTAAAAGGGTTAATAATGGGGGTTTTGGGGGTACTTTTGTTTTCTTTCCTTGATGGTTTTGTTTTGGGGTTTTTTTGTTTGCTTGGGGTTTTTTGTTTGGTTGGGGTTTTTTTTGCTTTTGTTTGGGGTTTTCAGAATGTGAGCTGAATATTGAAATGTTTTCAGAGTTCAGGCCAGATACAACTGAAAGCCTTAGAAGGGAGTCCTGTCCCTGCAGCTTGAGACACGTACAACCTATTCCTGCAAAGCTTTACTTTTCTGTGGATTGAATTTTAACACTCAGCAGATGTACCTGTGCCACAGGATACCCTCAGTGCTGTAGCTGTTAAAGATCAGCTATGCCATTAGCCAGAAAAATCTACATTTCACATCCAGTGAATTTAATTTTTTTATAAGTGTCTCTAAGGTCACCATGGGGACAGCGTGCAGTGCTCCTGAGATGAGAGTTTGAAGATATTGCACTGTGCAATTCCCTAGCACTCCTATGAGAAACAGATAGGGATGGGTTCATCACAAGATTTAATAAAGTTCAATGGCAATAAAGTTCACTGGCAATAATGTTTTTTAATTATTCTGATCCCGTGCACAAGGCCATGAATGAGACTTTGCATTGCAGGAATTTTCTATCACTTTGTGAATTCCTCTGTGGTATTTTTGTTTTGAAAAACGTTTGTGTATGTTCTGAGGGGAAAGAAATTATATTCCAAATTAT
Source organism: Dicrurus megarhynchus (assembly GCA_013399195.1). Classification (NCBI taxonomy): domain Eukaryota; kingdom Metazoa; phylum Chordata; class Aves; order Passeriformes; family Dicruridae; genus Dicrurus; species Dicrurus megarhynchus. The sequence continues at coordinate 19,182 of VXAD01003975.1, forward strand.
GTATTCTGCCCAATTCTAGATTCTCAAGTGCCAGTGCCTTCTCTCGTTTGGAAAGCTTTTGAAAAGCTTGATTGTAGTTTAGAGCCAGAGTGTGTCTCCACACCATTGTACAGAATGACTGTACTTGAGGAATGCTGTAAGGAAGGGACTCTTATTTATTCATGTGAATATTAATGCGCTTACAGACTGTGTCTGTTGCAAAATTGTCATGGTTCCTTCATTCACTGCACTAACTAAACAGTCCTGGAGTACACAGAAAATGCATCAAAGCGACTTGACACACCCCAGCTCCAAGGCACATGTTGTCACCTTTAAGGCAGGGTACAAACAATACCAGGAGGAAGGTCAGACCTGCCCAGGGAGACTTGAACTCTATATTGAAAAACTTTGAAAGAAAATTCCCCTCTGTTTTCAAGCCTGTGATGAAGACCAACATTTGAAATACTTTTGTAATGTATTGTGGGGTGCTTTTTGTAATGTTGTGGAGCGTCAGTATGCAGCCAAAGGGCTGTAATGGAGGAATAAGGAAGGAGGGGGGTTCATTTCAACTCTTGAAATGTGAGACCTCAAAATCACGGACTTAGCATGAAAAAGGCATTCTGTATCTTACATGCACACTGTCAGTCCACCAAAAACATAAACAGAACAATTGGTTTTATTCATTTCAGAGTAAAAATTAACACACAATTACTTTAGCAGAAGGAAGTCCTTGCACCTCTAAGTATGTGGTGGTGAATGCATGTAATTCAAGAACTCAGGTTAGTCTGACATTTGATGATTTACACTGCTCCACAACTGGCTCATTGTCACAGTTAAATTCCTACAGGGAAAAGTCATATGCGTAGGAGAAAAAAAATAAAATAAATTAATGTCATGAATGCTGCTGCACTTTTTCCTCATTATGTGTATGCCTTAAAATTGTTACTTATGTTTTTGTAGAAGGGTTCTTCAAAATAAAATGAATTGTCACTCCAAATGGTATAATGGCTTTCAACATCTAGGAAAATAAGTTACAATAGTACCTGTTAAAAATTATTAGTAATATCATTGAATGCAGTGAGAGAGCTTATAAGACTTAAAACTGTGATGGTGCACAGATAAATAATTATGAATAATAGGATCCTCTCTCTTCAGCTTCATTAATGGTGAGGGTTAAAGACAAATTATCAGTCTCTTGCCTGTTCTTGATAAAACCAGATTGGGTATCTTGGAGGAGGCTTAGCAGGGCTGGGAAGTAGTTTAGGGCTTTTGTAAGGAGACCAGAGAGCAGCAACGCTGTTATGGCTCTTTCTATATCTTTAAGGTTTTCATTACTTCTGTTGTGTATGGAAGTGGGAATCATGAACCACAAATGCCTTTTCAAAAGAAGTGTGTGTGGGGGGGGGGAAAAATAAAAATTAAGGGAAGGCATTAAAAGCAATCATGAAGGGTGGTTGGCTTTGCATGAAAAGAAGGGTAATGCAGACAATGTGTGGTGATGCTTATCATTTACCAGGAATGGTGAATCCGTAATGGAGTTTTTGGGTCTGGGTTCAGTGTCAGAAAGCAGAAGACAAGAAGCATGAGTCACACTTAGCCATGATCAAGAATGAATTAAGTTCATCTTTTTACTAGTCATAGGAAATACATTTTCTCACTTTAATGTGTCTGTCTCTATATAAGTAGAGGGAAGAAACTTTTTTTAGAAGTATTTACATTCTGTACTATGGAGCAGCTCGCTCCAAGCTGTAACAGCTTTTTATTCTTTGGCACCTTTCTGAACATTTATTCCATTACCTTAATAAGATAACCATGCTCTTGGTAGTGAATGACTGTTGGTCACCCAAGCCACTAGCAAAGGCAAAATACCTGACAATTCAGCTTGACAAACTTAATGAGAATTCCAAGGCAGCTTAATTTATCAACCTTTAACATTAGAATGTTCCTGCAAAGCTTCAGTGTTATGAATGTTATGTGCTGAATCTTTTGGCAATACATTATGATCCTCATCATTGTGAAACCTCTGAATAGAATAATCTGATCAGTTCATTAAGACCAGAAAGGTCTGAACAAAATAATAATCCCATTGTTTACACTCTGAGCAATGAAGACCAAATTAATTTCTAGTGTAATTCTATAAACTTTAATACAGTGGCTCCATGAATACTTTTAACCTAAGAAAAATAAGTCCTTCCTTGTGGGGAATGCTGAAACTCCACCCTGACAGTCAATGTAACTTTACCATGGTCATTTTTGATATGTATTCTAGAATATATATGATAAAGCTGTACTAAGTAAAGAGATGTAGTGTGAACCCAGAGAACACGACTAAATCTGCTTAATTACCATTGCCCTGCTGCTGGAAGTGAAATGGTGACACGCACTAAAGTGAGATATTTGGGAAAATCTACCCTGACCTAGGGAGCATACACTGCTGTGCAAGGCTGCTAGGAACAGCTAACTTAGATTTCTGCTCTCAGTCACTGAACGTATCTCTCTCAAAGACTGTAGAGAAGGTAAACTACTACTAAGTTATCTTCAGTCCACATGCTTCTGTTACTTCATAGCTGGTTTCCTACCTTGAGCCACAGTTGCAATTTGAGACGCAGGGGCTGGCAGAGACCTACTTGAGGAATGTTAATTGCTTTTTGAAGCTTTATTTGTGAATTTGTTTGCAAGCCACTATGTAGATCTGCCAAACTGTGCAGCTGCTTACAGTAACAATAACAAAGTTCTGGTTATTTTGGACACCTTGTAGCAATTACCCTACAAGTAATACAATTGATTAGCTGACTAAGTACTTTGTGGTAATCTAGTGAAGTTACAATCCTGATCAACGTTACTGGAGTAAATATCAAGGACTAAATGAAACATGAGTGATGATTAGATTATCTTGATTTGAAGATCTTAAACCCCTTAATGCAGTATATGGTTTATCCACTTTTGTGAGATGCAGGATTTTCTGTATCTTGTCAAAAGGGTTGCACAATTTAAAAGGTTCTGTTTAATTTGGAAGAATAGTGGGACTTATTAATATTCTTCAACGAAATATAGCTCTTTTCTTTAAGGCTGCTCCACAGAAGAGTTTTATACAGACACTTTTCCATCCACTGTGTTGAAATTACATTTCTCTACAAACAGAGGTCAGTGGAGCTCTGCCAGTTTCTCTGCCAGTGTAGAGAAATAAATTACTGAAGCCTGGTGGCCCTTGGTGGAGGGATTCTCCTTTTGGCACTTCTGCCAGCTACAGTAAGAGTCCTGGACTATTCCCTTCCACACCTATTCTGTTAAAATTGACCTTATGAATACAGAGCTGGAGCCATGGCCATAACTCCTTTCTCTCCTCTGGTAATCAGAAATACAATTTAGCAAGGATTTGGAAACCTTTCATTTTGGAGGAATGACTGACTGTCTGGCTGTTCATGTCTTCCTCAATAAGCAACTTCATCAAATCAGTAAATTTGCAGCTTAACTGAGTTTAACCAAATAACTAAACTTTTCCTATAAACTAATATAAAATCTCTCTATTTCCCAGTGTTGAAATAGATCACAGGCAGACTGCACTTGATTTATAAATGTATAATAAATAACACAATTTTATGCATGAATATAGAGCAATGTATTTATGATTATATTGCTGCCTTATGTCATTGCTAACTCCTCCAGAAATAACTGACTTGAGCACTTCTTTCTTATCCTTAAAGTATCAAAATTGCAGCAACTTTTCTTTAAAAAGCACTGACTGTTGTACTTCCCAGAAATCTTCAGACTTAAGGTGAGGAAAGGGTTATTTTCATAGCATTTACAATTAAGTTTTATTGTTCCTAGTACTTGTTACAGATTGTGAGTAATCAAAACATGCTAGATCAACTATTATCATGTTTAAGGATTTCTTCCCTTTGCCAAGTTTTCTATAAAGCATTTGTTGAAGTGAGATATAAGCAACAGATGTATCAAAATGGGACTTTCCCAAATATCCCTGCCATAAGACATTTCTCATCAACTCATTGCTGATGCTGGCAATTCTAATTATTTTTATATTATTTCATATGATATTTGCTTGTAAATGAAATATATAAAACACATCTTAGTCTAGTATCTCCATGCACAGGGTTTTTTAGTGGTTCCATGAGATGTGATGGAACTGTGTCAAACTTAGAGCCAGATTATTTGGAGCTAGTTATAGGCTCACACGTATTACTGTCATGAGACAGGGTAATAGTTTTTTGGGGGTTTTAATCACAATACTTAATCACAATGATAGGTATAATTTGGATTATTACCCAGTAAATCTGAAAATCTAGAGTTTTTTAGCATTTTTTAATGGACTAATTACTCTGAATACAGTTAGTCTTTTAAGAAGTCTGATTACTGTGTTGTGGTGCACTTCCGTGATTAATTCCAGCACTGAAATTTCCTGGCTATTTTCTTAGCCCTTCAAGCAAACTCTTGTCACCACTATTTTTCTCCACATTTTACCCAATCGGTTTCTAGAAAGGCCAGTGGTATTTTTTCCATTCTCTTCAGTTTTTATGAAATAAAGAAATAATGGTTTTATTTTTATCCAGCTTTTATTGTAAAAAAAAATATGATAAATATTGAAGAAATAAATGCTTTTTAATAAAAGTTCAACAAGAGACAGATGTTGATAAAAGATGCTACTGGCATATGGAAGTTAATATCCTCATTCTTTCTCTACAGTCATAAGAGAGACAGAGGTTCTGCATTCTTGAATTGCAGTCTAAATATACCTTCTCACTCCAGGTAAAAACAGTAAGATGTCTCACCTTAACTTATAGTTTGACCTTGTGAATAAACACTTTTTTTGAAAGTATTTTTGAGGGGAGTTATTAGAGATCTTTGGAGAAATAAAAGTTTATCTGATATTGAGAGCCTGCCTTGGCGTTGATACAATCAGCATTAAGTAACAATTAAGTAATAGTTTATTTTGTTCTTCTACATTTTTGAATGTACTAATTTTAGGCAAAAACAAGATGCTCAACTAAACTGAGTAAAGTATAGTTCTGCCTCAGTGTGGATCACTAAAGACTTTTTCCAATTCCTCTTTCTTCACTTTACTCTGATGTGGAGATCTCAGGTACTCCCAGTCCTGTTAGAGTGTGTGCTCATTCAAAGATTTCATTCTTGACAGATAGAAATTAAAATGTCAATCTCTGCAGTCCTTTTCCTCTTCCCCCCATAAAAATGACAAAGATGGAAGGCTAACCATAATCCAGATGAAATATGTAAGGGAGTGTTTAGTGAAACAAAGAGGAAAAAAAAAAGCTTAGAAGATGAGATTTCTGTTAGACGTAGTGTGAGATTGTTTAGACCCCTTTTTCTCACTGGGCTTTTCCCCCTGAGAAATAGTGCTGTGGTAGGCTTTGCCTGAGACAGTATGACCACCACGCATGACCAAAATGTGAATATTAAAACAAAGAAGCTGCCATGTTTCGTCATTATACAAAGATGAAAATAAAGATAAAGCCTGTTACCTGAAATTGAGTCCTTTGTATGAGACATCCTTGCATTCCTACCATGACCACAATCAAATCATGTATCAAAAGCCAGGCTTTTAATTGTCTCTGTTCTGTATAAATTAGATTTTTCTTATTTTATTAGCATTTTCATTAAAAGCTACATTTTTTCCAGTGCAGCAGCAGTCTAATAGTGTATGAACACTTTCATTTCTAATGAATTAAATTAAAAAAATTCTGAAAAACTCTAGCCTGTTTTCCCCTACTGTGCAGTGTCTACTTATTTTCAGCCAAGATTATCTCCCTAGGAAATGTATTTTAGGCATATTGATATGTTAAAGGTTGCCTCTTAAACACACCATATGAGGTTTTTTCCAGTGCAATCTGCTAAATGAATGCATATTTAATTTATATAGTACCCAGAACAGATTATGATAAAATGTTTCATATCAGATGTGATAAAAATGTCACCTATTGCTCACTTGTAATGTGTTTGTCACTGCAGACTACATATTTAGGTCAGATTAAATTGCAAGGAAAATAACGACTCAAGTTGGACTCAATGATCTTTCTGGGTCCCTTCCAACTCAGACTATTCTGTGATTCTGTGACTCAAATTGCAGTAAGTACAGTGTTTGTTCCACACAAAATGAAACTTCTGTTCCTAGAAAAGATTTTCAGTACAGGAAGAATTTGAAAAAGGAGGAAAAAAAGAATAAATCTATTGCATTTTGGTTCTAATTTAAATTAACTCTTGTTGTGGAGCCACTGAATGAGTCTTTACTCAGCTACTGGATACTGCTTACGAGCATGTAACAATATGGGATTTTGTCATGCCATCCCTTATAGAGTTGTGGAATAATATAGTTTGGAAGGGATATCTGTAGGTCATCCAGTCCATCTTACACAATTTATCTGTTGGAGACTTAATCGTAGGTAATCTCTTCAACAACACGCTCCACAGAAAAAGACTCTACATAGCAGGAGGGAGTATGTCTTTATTTCATTCCTGAAGTAGTTCTTAATAACACTGAGATCATATGCTACACTAGGCTAGGCAATTAACTAATTATATAAACTATATAAGTTCTGGTGTTTTTTTAATGCTCAGCTACACCAGTGGTATCTCCAGGAGTTACATAGGATAAATAAATTAAGGCAAATATTTGGCCTCTAGGCTTCATGTTTTCGGCAAAGATGAATGTATATTTTCCTTCAATGTGAATATTGACCTCCTCTTTGTTTTGGTCAATACTTAGTTCTTGACTCAATTAATCTCAATAGGTAACAAACAAAGCTCAATATTTATTGAAATTCTGGGAATTATGTATATGTGTGGAGCAAATGGATCTCCACAACTTTTGTTAAGAGCTTAAATGTCTAAAAAAACCCCAACACTTCTCAGTGGAATATGTGGCATCTAGAGCTTTGCCAGTGATATTAAAACACCTGGAATTGTTCCTATCCTTTCTTTTAAAAGCTACTGTATGTTTGGCCTCTTTGAGTTCTAAGAAATCCACTAAGATTCATGTCTTGGGAAGAGAGGATAAGAGGTCTTTGGTTGCCTGCTTTGACACCTGAAATGAATGTGTTCCCAGCACAGCCATGATTTTTTTCTTGTGTCCCTTGGCCCCCAAGAGAAGCCCTTGTATCACACAAGAGCTGGAAGAACCCCCCCTCCACTTTCGTGTGACCCTGCAGGCCCTCTGCAGGGTACTTGCTGTGGCTGGTGTTTCTCTCCCACGTTAATCAGAGGCCTTCTGAAAGATCTGCCTGCCCAAGACCAAATTTTGCCTGTACATGTCTCAACTCTTTCTCTTCTAAAGATGAATGCTCGTTTCTATTTTCCTGTGCTTTCAGTAGAAGTGGAGGGAAAGGGAATAAATGAACTAAAATAGAGTCTGCTAATAATGGCATTCATTTATCTCCATTACTTTCATGTGTATTAAATATGCATGGAATCAGATAAATATATTTTTAAAATGTGAATAATATTGGGGGCTGAATATTACATTATGAGGCACCCCTCAGGCTGAAGCCCTGGGGGCTTCCTAGGTTTGCAGTCTTTTTCAGTTCACTGTTTCTAAGAATCCATTTTCATTAGAGGAGAGTTATTTGCACTGTTTTCCAGAATTATTTTTAAGATAGTTCTTGAGCTGCATATTGATATGTGCTTTATTTTCATAGCTCTTTGACCTACCTACAAAGAGGTGGGGAGAAACAAAAAAAATCCTAAAAAACCCACCTCCTCACAGGAGAAAACAGCTCAGGTTGCAGTCATCTGAAGAAACAGATAGTTAAAATGCAATTACAGGGACCCATCACTTGCTTGAGTTGTGAGTAATAAATATTGAATGAGAGCTGAAAACAAACTGCTGGTGGAAAAGTTCACTAAATAAATTTATTCATCAAAATATGAGCAAATGCCTCAAAAATATTTTTTCCCTTGTTAACAGGCTGAATTCACTGGTTAAATTATTGGTTGCTAAACAAATGTGTTGCTTAATGATCCACGGAGCAATTAACCTGTCACTTCATACACTAATTTACTAAATCCTTTCCAATCTCTCTTAATATTAAGTCCTTTTTTTTAATTTGAAGAGATTGGACATTTATTTAAATATATTTAATGTTTTCTGGCAAAATGTTTAAAAGAAATCTGCTCCTAAAGCTCCTTGATACCAGAGAAAAGAATCTGACATTACGATTGAAAATGTTAGAATACAAGGGCCCTGCCCAATTGCTGTAATGTTACGAGCAGGAAATTCAGGGTCAGCCTCTAGTGCTAACTTTCATGGATTTATGGGATGCCGAGGTTGGCAGGAGTCTTTGGACATGGTCTAGTCCCTCTGCTCCAAGCAGGGGCAGCTAGAGCAGGGGTTGCCCAGAACCATGTCCAGATGGGTTTTGAATATCTCCAAGGATGGGGACCCCAGCATTTCTGGGCAAGCTGTGCTATTATTTGATCCCATGCACGGTCAAAAGTTTGGGTTTTTTTAACAGAATTTGAAATACTTCCATTTGTGCCCCTTTTTTCCCTTGTGCTGATATTTATGCACATCAAGATTCCCCCAAGCCTTTTCTTCTTGAGGCTGATCAGTCCCAGCTTTCTCAGTCTTTGCTTGTTTGTCAGATGTTTCAATCACTTAAGCGTCTTTGCAGCCCTTGGCTGGATTGGGTCCAGCACGTCCTTGTCTCTCTTGTAGCTGGGAGCTGATAACTGAGTGCAACACTGCAGGTGTGTCTCAGCACTGCCAAGCCAGGGAAGGCTCACTTCCCCTGACCTTCTGGCAGTACTCTTTGGAATGCAGACCAGGATCCTGTTGGGCATCTTCTCAAGTTCTTTGATTCTAGAATTTTTAATCAAAACGAAGAATAGCAGGAAAATAACTATATTTTACTCTGCTGCTTTTATTGTTTACATATATATATTTATTGGCTTTGTATTGGATCACTTATGTATGAGCCTTTGCAACCACAAACAGCAGTGCAACAATAATTGAGGATTGGGATTTTCCTCAGCTTTTGTTCAGAGGCTGCAACATTGGATAAATATAAAAGTTTAATACTTTTCTCACTCAGTAATGTACACTATCAAACCGGGAATCTTGTAACGCTTTGCAGGCAGAACCACATTTCTCTAAGGTGGGTGGTATGCTTGCCTACTGTATCTAAGACATTAGCTACAGCTTAAGTATTATATTTAAAAGAATTTCAATGAAAATAAAGAAGCTGATAGGAAGAAAAATTATGTAGCCTTGCTTTATCTTTCACATGATGTTTGGGACTTTCAGAAGCAACAGTCATGCCTGTTAGTAAAAGAACATAGAAGACTCAATTTTAGATGGCATTCCAAATTAAAAATAATAACCTTCTAATGTGGTAAAGATGCCTATTCTTTAAGTAGAGATACTACTTCTGAAAGCTGAATGATAAGAGTTTGAGAAGATTCTGTTGTTGCTGTTTACCCAACTAACCAGTCAGGCTTTAGTATTGCTGCTTCCAAGCACAGTGCAACACCACGAGGGCATTTCATTTCTGTCTTAACAGATGATGGTCCTGCTTTTGGAGCAAATCTCTGCATCACCCACACTTACTGTTCCCAGGTCCACATTACAGAGCACTGAATATGACATGGGTTCCTTTCAGCTGAAACAGAACTGCAACATACACCCTAAGAGAATGCCTAATGCATTCCAGCTCGAAAAGAGATGGGACCAGATCAGAGGTCATCCAAAGCTTTAAGAAACTGTTAAGGAAACTTTCCTATCTGAGCATCGAGGAACCACTAGGTCAGCCACACTTTCAGCACCTATGATAGGTAGGAGGTCCTTGTGCCTTTTGCTCATGGTGTCATGTCTCCAGCTCCCAGCCAGAGCTCAACTGCAGCTCTCCCTGCAGCTGCACCCCAAGGTGCCTGCACTGATGGAGTCCTCTACAAATCACAGACTGACCCTGGGCAGAGAACATTTGTCAGCAGTTTGTTGCTCATGGTTAGATAGCCAAAGATCTCAATTTGGGTATCAGAAATCCTTCTAACTCTCTGCTTTGCTCTAAATACAGGTAAATTTACAGCATTACAAAACCCAAAGAACTAAAACATTTAAGTTATTAAATTACCTCTTTTTAGATAATGGTTTTAGTCTCTTAAGGAGCTACCATATAATAGAGATATCCAAACAAAGTACAGAAACTTTACAGTCCCAACTGAATACACGTTAAGCATGTTAGCTTTCTTTAGATGGCTGATTTTTGAATTGATCTGTTTAAATTCTCTTCAGACAGCAATTAGTCATGGACTGTCAACAAGTAAAAACAAGATTGTAATTATTAACTCGGAGATATGTTGCTGCTCATAATCAGATATAGATATGATACCCAATTTTATAATTTCATGAAAATGTTCAAGCAAATTACAGTCTCTTAATAACTCGATGGCAGTTTCATCTTTGATATTATCTCTGTCTCTAGTTAATATTGACATAATAACTTCTTGTAAAAATGGTTGTCTTTCTAATCAAATGTAGCACATGGTAGGGAAGAAATGCGTTCTAATGAAGAAGCAGGGCATACTGGAAGTGTTTGAACAGCATAGCTTTCAAGCAGAAAAAAAATAACAGCCCAACAAATCAAATCCACCCACTGGACCCATTCTTAGTGTGAAGATATTTGTGGACAAGCATCTGGCCACCTACATACCAGTCATGTTTTGGCATTTATTTCTGATGCTGAATAAGTACAGTTACAATGGAATTTTTTCCCCAAGTTACTGGTGTTGCAGGTACGGAGTGTTCCCACCGCACTGTGACTGGTAGGCAGATGGTGTGAGTACAGCAAGAGAAAGTGGGATGAAAATCCTGCTCAGATGTGGGCTGGGACACTGGTGAAGGCTAGCGCCAGATTGGATGCTTTAAAGGACATCTGAGGTCTGTACAAAGGTATTCACCAGGTTTCAAAATTCACCAGGATTGGTTGCCTCTGAACTCCAATAACCTGGCCTTCCAGCCAGCCTTGCACACAAGCTATCTCTGCTTGTCCTCAGCTTCTAGAGCTGGGTGAGGCTGGATATGTCCAGCACAGCTGTATTGGACACTGCAAGTGCCTTTCATCATTATAAAACTGGTGGCAATGGCAAGGGATGGAAGTGGTGATATATCCAGCTGTTGATCATTGACATATCCCTTTAGCTCTCATTATGCTGTACCAAAGCTGTGATCCTCAACATTGGTTGTGTTGGTAAGAATAGAAATATGACCAAAAAATAGGCTTGGAAAAAGCCAGTCGAATTAAATTTACTGGCATTATTATATCAGATAATGATTTAGATTTGTATGACCTGTTAGTGACTAAGAGAAGGTAATTACTATTCCTGCCAGGAAAAATAAATATTCAGCAATATTTTTCAGACCCTCACACTGAGAGACCCATTGTATGGCCACCACAAAAAATCTGAATAAATATTGTCCTACTCTTAAAAACGAAAGAGGGTAATATGCTGTAATACATGGAAAAAACACAGCATTGAGAGAAGGAAAGAAAGAGACAGCAGATGCTGTTTTCCAGACTAAATCTCCTCTAATGCACTCCAGGGACCTCATTTAATCAAGCATCATTCTCACACTTCATCACGTATATTATTCAGAAATGATGAAGAATTCTGGGAATAAATTAGTCGTTTATTTCAGGATAAATGGTTTTTAAAATTTATTGTTATTTAAGCTATTTTGAAAAATTTAGTTTTTCCTTTATTTTTCCCAGAGGCTCCCAGCTCAGTTTAATCAGAAGCTTCTACTTGCAGGGTAGATCAGGATCCTGGCTCTCTTTGTAAAAGTCATTTTCCTGGGACATACCTTCTTCTGTTATTGCATTCTTTCTACCTCTGATTATCAGATTTTAAAATGTTTCTTTCAGTGCACTGTGACTTAGGGGAATAGGTTTAACCATCCTATGATAAAAAAGAATTCCTTTTGTTCCCTGGTTGTGTCCATTAAAGTGACTTAGCATAAAAAGGACTCTCCATCAAAATCCTTTCCTTTTTTTCCTCGTGTCTTGTTGGCTGTTGCTTTTCCCTGCCCTTTTCCATCAGCTGCTGTTGTTTACCTCTAGCACTTCTCTTGTCAATTTTATAATGATGGTGCAGCATAACCTGACACTGTCCAGGTAAATATAGTCAACACTTTCTTGAAGAGCTTATACAAACTGATACTTCTCCAGGAAGGATTCTGTCATATTTAATTACCCAGAGTGCTGCCTTATCTCTCATGTTGGGGGGTGACAACCCAGCTTCTATAAAGTATCAGAATATGACTTTCATGGCTACATCAAGTATTTGTAAACAGTGGCTCTCTTGTTCAATTATTTTCGATAGAGGGATTTAAATTAGGTTAATATGATTTATAAACCCTCGGTGCTTGGTGCTGTCTGGGTGATAAATTGGACAGCCATATGATGGGCTGCATTTAACCTGTACAGGGTCTCTTTACTGCACGTTAATCTACCCTTGGGCACTTCAGGCCTTTGCCAGGGAGGAAAGCACATGTTTTAAGTGCTAAATGCAGTTAGATTTAGCTTGGTAATGTGAGGGGGAAAGAAATCTTATTACAGAAAGAACCATCCTTCTGTACCTCTGTGCATTTTGTACATATCTGCATATATATTTTTTCTTTTAAATATCAGTATTTTTCTGCTAAAAATTGTCTAGCTTTTACCAGGAATGGAGTACTGTCACTAATTTTTTTTCTTTTTCTTTTTTTTTTTTGTTAAAATTATTTTTTTATTTTGAAAGAGAAGAAATACTAACTTTTACTGGTAAGAAAAATTTTTTTTAAATTTATGTATTTCCTGGTAACATTAGAAAACATTCTTCCTCAAAAATAGGAAAATATCTACATAGTTTTCAATCAAGTCATGGAATATTGATGGGAACTGAGGTAATGTACAAAGTGAATCAGTCAAGCAACAGGCATTTCACGTGGGACCTTCTTCTAGGTTGCAGCCTACTTTCTTCTAGGCTTTGTCATTCAAATATGCAGCTGAATGTTCCTCTTTCAGTAGTGTGTCTGGGAGATCCCATGGGTCCCTTCCAGGCTGTTAGCCCTGGTACAATCCTGGCAGAAATGGAGGATCAGGAATGAGGAATTTAGCAATTATTTGCTGTCAAGTTTTTCCCAGCACCACTGGGGTGAGATGTGGTTAAAGCAGGCAACTGACCCTGACAGCAAAGATTGAAAAGATTGGATGAAAAAAATCTTAATATTTTCAGTGTCAGGGTGATTTGTGCATAAGAATAATAAACTTCAAAGTGTCCTCCCATTACGTTCTTAGGATGCTTGTCCTCCATTTAACAAGTGTGTGAATTAATGGGACAACAAGAAATTCAAGAGAGACTACTGAAAAACAAACAAAAAAAATTAAAAAGGAAAAGCCATAATAGAAATCCTTGCAGAGCTGTACAAAACTATTTGTTTTCAAATGCTCAACTATTGCATAAAACATGGAAGGCCCTAGAATGGCCCAGTTCCATTTCATATGTTTTCTCTTTTTGTCTTGTGATGTTTCTTTTCCCACCATTTTATTTTCTAGCCTCTTCTTTTAGGCAATAGGAAAATCTTGGTAAGTCAAACTTCAACCAAATACAGTGATTTTTCTTCATTGTTTACAACGTTGCATGAACAGGGACTTTAAAGCAGAATGACAAACTTCACGTGCCATAGTGCAATGAATCACCTTATGTTCCATTCTTTAAAAATAAAAATGGATCTTTTTTTAATGGGTTTTCTCATTATTATTTCAGAAGAGCAGTCTCTGAAAAGCCCTCAGTGTGAGAAGCCAATGAGGATGCACCATTGAGATACAGGAAAACTCAGTATCACTTTGCAGTTACTCATGTGTGCTGGGCTCTGATTCATTGCAGTGAACTTCACGAGCAAGAGATTTGTGTAGGTGAAACAGTGTTTTAATGAACTAAGTGATCACATTAAAAGATCACAGTTCAAATTCTCATTAAACCTACGTTCTATAAGCAAAATGAGAAGGTATTTAACAATATGTGCTGTGATACTGTAAAAGTTCATTCCAGCTGGAGGTCTAGGATTAGAAAATATTAACACCAATTTGTATAGGACACGATGGGATTTTTAATGCCTCTGCATAGCATATTTCTCCAGTAAGTATCTGGTACTAAATGAAAAGCAAACTTTAGGGAAGTCTGAAAGCCTTCTAGCTGCCAGAATTTTCATGCCTGGAGTCCAAAGCAGAGAGATGTGAGGTGGCTTTAAGCAAAATCTTCATGCTTCTAGGTAGAAAGGGAACCAAATTTACTCTTTCTGGACTTAAGAGATTCAAATTTCATTTTCAAGGAATAAGCCAACCGCTTAGTCAGAGTGCATAGCTCTGAAGAGTTACTCTCCATTCCTCCTGGGAGACAGTGCCACTAGGAAGGGAAGTTCAAGTATCATGCAGTAGGGGAAATAAAATCTCAGGAGCGGGCAGTTACACCACCTCCTGAACAGAGAGAACATTGAACTGGGAGGCACCAGTCTGCTCCAAACACTCTGCACACGTGTGTGCATTTTAACCATGTTTGTGATACACACATTTTATGTTAGGAGCCCAAACCAAGCACGTTGTGTGCTCAACACTGTTCATCGGTAAGTATCTGACAATATTCCTTTCAGATAAATATTCCTGTCAAAATCAGTGGAAATGTTCTGTTAAAGGAGTATGTTTTGCAGAAATGCAACTTTTCCTCTTGTGTATGATTTTCTTCTTAATTTTTCTCTCGACAAAGCACTTATCAGTTATTTTTTCTTATTTTTCTTGGGTTTGCAGCACTTTTAATCATTAAAATATTTGTATTTCCAAACACTTTCTTCTCTAAAAGAGAAAAATTAATAAATTAAAAGCATAAATTCTAAATTTAATATAATGAACATTGCATTAAAGTGAAACTGGTATTAAATAACAACACTTTAGAAGTATTTATAGCACCATTGTGGTGAATTATGGGATTTCATAAGAATAACACCTTGCTATCGTGTATAACAGCTATAAAAGGGACAAAAGTAAGCAAAAACTTGAACTTTCCCACCTGAACCAAATTAAACCTAAGTCCTTCCTGTGTTAGGAGGAAAGTCAAACTTCATTTTGTTTTTACTGCACTTTGCCTGATTTAATTTTCACAAAATACACAAAATAGGGCCAGTCCTTTGTGCTTGCCTCTATAGGTTTTGATTTTGTGAAATTACAGCTTACAGTTAAGACCAAAAGGGTAGGGGTGCTGAAAAACTAGTTTGTCTTCTACTGAAAAACATAAACCAGCATGGTCAGGACGGGATGTTGTTTCCACACTGCAGCTCTCCAAGCACTGAATAGTGGCTGTGACCACATGTAGCCCTCCCTCACCGCTGTCTTGCTTTCTTCCCAGCCATATTATTCCTGTATCATAACATAATGCTTAAGAATTACTTCATCCCTTATAAAGGAGTGCTTCCTGTGAGGGTAATTCTCTTTCTGTCTGAGAAGCAAGGCTATTCAGCAGTGGGACTCCTCAGGGAAGTGGCTTTGGGGATGAAGTGGGTGAATAAAGAACTGAGAGCAGAATTTGTGAAGTCACAAATCTTCACTGGCATGAAGTACTTGAGATCCAATGGCTTCAGGAGGTCACAAGGGACTGCAAACATTTTTCAGAAATGAGTACCTTAGCCCTGACCTCAGCAAGATATAAATAGTGATTTATGGCTGAAAGTTTCCATTTTCTATTATTTATTCCTGAGCCTTTTATTTGTACTTTTGAGAAGAGAGGGGATTGGGAGAGAAGAATTAAAACTGCCTTTTCAGCTGTCTGGGGTGAAAAGTTCACTGGATATTCTGAGTTTCCTTAAGTTCAGAAGAAATAATTTTGAGAGTGAAACAATTTATTTTGTCATAGAAAGGAAAAAATGTTAGGTTGTTAAGGTTTTATATTCTACACCTGACCATACAAGTACAATATAGTAACTACTGGACTGATACAAATCAAGAGCTCTTTTTATTATAAATACACCTTTGGCTTCCCTAAAGGCTTTTCAAGTTTCCTAGAAATATAAGACAAAAATGTAGTGCAACATAGAAAGTAGAGAGAGAGAGGTGATGATTGTTAGTGCTGGGTAAATATGAACTGAATGGTCAGTTTAGCAGGTGGCACCTTAGGTTCTGCCTAGGAGAGTCAAAGACATGTAACTAAAACACACTGACACGCTCCAATGGTGATTGCAGTGCTGAAATTTATTAGAATTTCTGCTTCTGATTTTCACTAGGATCAGGTCATCATTTTGCTTCATAAACTAAACAGTTTACAAATATTTTTGAAGTGTTTCAGGAAATTGAGGATAAAGATAACACTATTTCTTCTGTGGTCAAGGGGTGGGGAGAGAGTGTTGTGGCCATGAGGGTTTTATTTACTCAGCATTGTTGCCAGAGTCAAGGCTGAGGATTTCTGATATGGAATTTGTCCACTAGCACTTATAATGGAATATCATATATGAGAGAAAGCCACAATACATTAATCAGGAATTAAACCACATTGAGCCTATCAAGATATCAGAGTTTTATGCATTCTGATTTTTCTCTTCAGCTTTAATTTCTGAGAATCTTGTGATCAGCACCGAAGATAAAATTAATGTTTGGTATTTGTGAGAAAATAAAACAGACACGTCCTCAAAGCAGTTCCCTTTCTGTGCAAAGATGCTCTTACTTATCACTGCCCACTCAAACATACCCTCACCTACTATATTTAAAATTGTGTGAGGATTTTGTGGGTATCCAAAAGTACTTTTTTGCTGTTCCCAATGATGTGTCATGCTGAGTATAATTATTAAATGTAAGAATTATTAGCATGGTGTATACCTAATGCTCTTTCACTTAACAGATGGCTTATGAATATCTGGGACAACTTAGTAGCCCTAAAATGATTCATACTTCAGCTATGTGAACACATGGCTACCTTTCATCACTTGTGCTGAGTCTAAGAGAAGGTTTAATAACCCAGTCTTGAAAAGAATTTCTGTTCTTTAAACATGCATGTCTCCAGCATATTTTTAAGAAGGAATGAAAACCACAAATGCAAACTGTACTTTGACCTTCCAGTGGTCAGTCTTTCTTTCTTTTAATAGAATTACTTCTAACCTTTGTATATACTGCTTGTCACATCAGTATCATTCATCTGATGAAGAATAACATCCTATCATGTCTATGAAACCATCAGAATTTCCGAAATGGGAATCCATCTGTGCCTAGAATTCCTGTGCTCCTCTTTTTATGTGCATGTTTGAAGTGAATTGCTTCCTACTTTCTTCTTCTTGCTTTCTCGTTAATCTCACGTTTTCTCACTTTTGATTTTCTCCTGCTCTTCTCTCTCTTTCCTGTTCTCCCCTTCTCCTGTTCTCCTGTCCACTTTAATGGTTCATTCCTGCCCTTTCACTAAGAAAATTTGCTATTAGCACAGACTAATAACCTATTTTTTTCCTTTCTTCAAAAAAACCCACACATATAATTCCGTGGATATCTCTAATAATATGGATATATCTAACAATCTAATTTTGGTAAGCTATTTTTCTCAGCTTACATATTAGAGGCCTATCCTGGTATCATTAGTGCAAGAATAGCAGCCCAAAAGTAAGACACTAAAAGGAAAGTAATTTGGGCTTAGCTGTAGGTATGAAAAAAAGAAAAACTTTTGAGGTCTGTATGTTTCTAATAGTGATTGCTGCAGATCTGTTATTACAGTGGGTTCTAATGTTTCTCTGGAGAGATCAATTATTTACTCTACTTACCTATGTTAATGGTATGTCAATGTAATTTATGACATCCAAGCACCAAATTGCAGGAAAGTGTGGTAATGCACTGTAAGTTGTCTGAAATTGCCAAGTGATACCGGAGATATTATCCACATCTCAATTGTAATCCCAGTTCCCTTCTGAGGCATGAATACTCCTGGGAAACTGCAGCTTCATCAGTCAGATGTTTCTGGCTATGATCAAGAGTAGTAAATTAGGTTTCTGCAGCCAGTGCTTTTGAAAGATAAAGGAGCAGATCCTTAGCTGGTGCAAATTGTTATACATCCACTGATTGCTGAAATCTATTGAGTATGGTATCATCCTCTTCAACACAAATGATGACTGAGTGGCAAAGGCTCAGGCTAGTAACTGAAAAATCTGAATTTTAAACATGGGATGAAAGCTGAGATCTGGATGCAACCTTTATCTGTCAGACTTCTCTCTATCCAGTTTCACCCCTTGTTTGCATTTAGCACAATTTTTATTCCCGGATCATTTAGATGATAAGTGTTTAGAAGATAACCTCATTAGAATCTTGTTTGGCTAGAAATTGTTGTTTTTCTCAGATGGGTTGTTTATTGCTCTTAATTTTAGTAGACTTTTCTTTGAGGTTTTCCTTCGTGTGGAAATGTCACATGTTGGATTTTGGCCAGGTTAGTGATAGAAATGCTTTTAGTTGGTCGTTCCTCATCCTGCGTTGTGCTTATAAAATCTGTCTGGTTCTGAGTGAACACACACATGTCTTTATAAAATGTTACAGTAAACTTAGCATTCGCTGGTGATCACAGTGCTGGGGGAGCAAAAGCAGTTTCAATAATAAACTTTTCTTTCAGTATAAATATGTTCTTTTTAAGATTTATTCCTGGCAGTAATATTTACATATTTACACTTTTTGTAAATGTAGTGCTTAGGAACTTTTGTCAGGGAGAAAGATTTTTCTTGGCAGCTCTCCCAGACTTTGCCAAGAAAAAATTATTGCAATTATTCATGCAAGTTTTCACAATTTCTTAAGATAACTTCTTTTTATTTAATGCATCATATTAGAACAATTTATTCAAACTGATCACACAATTCTAATGATTTTGCAAGGAGCTTATATGAAAATGACATTAAAGTTCTAGGGTTTTCAAAATAAGGGAGAAAAAGAAATAAAAAATTGCTGGCTTACAAAAGGACCAACTAGTATTTGACAGCCAAATTTGAGGAATTTTACCGAAATGTAATGCTGCAGGCATTGATCTTGTTTCCAGAAAACATTTTTTTCACATTTAAAAAATCAGACTTAGAATAATATTTCGCTGAAAACCCATAACATTTAATTTTAGTAAAACCCCAAAAAACAAAACAACAACTTAGAATATCATAGAATTTAAGACAAGATCATGGCTTTTTATATAAACTTTGTCTCAGTCCCATGTATTTTTTTCCATTAGTTTATTAATGAACTTAAGTTTACATCTTAAGTGTCCTTAAGTTGAAAACCGAAATTGAATTTCACTTGAATATGAAATCCCTCTGTATTTGACTTGATAATTTAAAATGTTCCTTATTTCCATTATTACAAAACACACTTAGGCAAAATATTAATACTGAATTTTAAGTACGCAGCACCGAGAAAACTCAATTGTCAATTGTGTTTTAGGCAAGATATCCAATGTGTTGCAGTGTCACCAGCATGGAACCAAGCAGGTCCAGCAGATTAAGTAATGAACAATGAGAGTCTCATTGACTCTGGAGAGGTTACAAGAATAATCTTTTCAGAAACAAAATTGAACAGATTTTCTGTCACTTGACATCTCTACTACTATATTTATACTATATTAATAAGCATAATATTATGAAAAGATGGTTTATAGAACTATGTTTATATATGCAAGACTGCCCTTTACCATCAGGAAAAAAGTTTCTTACATTCCTTTCATATTTCCATTCTCAAACATCAAAACGGATAAATTATAAACTATAGCTCGGTGTCTTCATAAACTTTCATTGCTGAAAAGACAGGACCAAACTTGGCAAGACCAAACAGCTGCCTCATAATTCACAGCTCTTGTTATTCACCAATTCCCAGGCAAATTTTAACTAATTAGCTTTGCCTGTTTGTTTATCCTTAGCACACATGCTTGACACCCCATTTAATTGCTGCGTTTGCCCATATATCAACATGGTGCTTCGGGAGATTTTCTGTTCTGAAAGGACCTGCCTGCCTCATCTTCATCCCATTGCTAACACAAGTGCTAGAAAAGATGCTAAAAGCCTGTGCATTGCGCCTGTCTCACCCTGTCAGTCTGCATATGTGTAATTCCCAAATGAGAGTTGCATCCCTATTTCCAAGGATCTAATTTTATTGTGTGCCATAAGATAGGTAGACAGTAATTAAAAATATGTGACAAGGAAAATCACTGACGACATACATTTTCAAATCCACGCAGAATATAAGGTGGTGTGTTCAGATAAACGAAAAATGAAAAGGATCATGGATAATTTGACTGAGACCAAAGTGGCATAAGAAAAGAAATAAGATTAGTGCAGATGTTGCATGAAAGGAGAAAAAGTAACTATGGCATTCAAATGAAATATCAAAATACTTTATTCTTAATATATAATATAAGCTACTGGCATCACAGTAAAGCACAGGGTCACACTTTCTTTTAGTGTTTGAGGGAGAAGGGGATTTTCTGTGACAGTAGGGGTTTCAGCACAGCCCCTGGGGACAAGCCTGGGGCTTGTCCAACTTGCTGCCGCTGTGCTGCCACCAGCCTTGTGAGCATGGCACGGCCAGATCCAGGCGCTGGCACACTCTGATCCATTCTGACTGACCCATTTCTCACCCACGTGGACGCTTCTGCAGTGCATTCCCTCTGGCTGTTGTCCCTGGATGAGCACAGGTACAGCGGGATGAGATTCAGCCACCTCCTCTCTCTCCCCCTTCTTCAGAGGGAAAATCATATTTGCTTGAAATGGATTGGAGGGACAGTGCCTCGCTGTCATGTTTCATAGAGTACATAACAAGCCTGGATCTCTTGTCAAGAAAATGAAATGAACTTACTGTGTCTGGGTGACCTTCAGGACAATGAATAACTACTTTCTAAGTTTTACATGACATATAGCTAGTATTGAAGAATAGTGGTTATTCCATAAAATAAAATTAAAGAAAAAAAAATTACTCTGCTCTAATCCTTTTCATTTTGCTCCAATTTTTGCTTAGCATTTGGATCATTAGGGACACATGTGCCTATGTATATCTCTGGCTTTCTGTTTCAATTTTGCCATTCATGTTTGTTGTAAAATTGGTGGAATTACAGATTCTAAAGCAGGATTTCTGTTTGTAGCAATTGAACTGAAATGGAATATCCACAGTTCGCTATTATACAGCAAACATATATTTTATAGCATGATTTTCTGGAGTGTATGTTTTTTTAAAATAAGAATGTTATATCATCACTAGAACCTTGTGTTCCCAAGAAATTGCTACAATGTTCCTGATGATAATACTGAAATTAGATGAATCAGACCTGACAGTGAACTGCAGTACAAATACTACATTCATTTTAACTACTCCTTTACTTGTTTTTCTAACACACACATAAAAAAAAAAAAA
>VXAD01003975.1:40601-105212 GCA_013399195.1 Dicrurus megarhynchus
AAAAAAAAAAGGCAAAATACCAGCCCCCAAAGGTTTCAAAGGGGAGGCAGGGGGAGGCAGGTGGCACCAGAAAACAGGAGAACAACGAAACAATAAAAATTCAATACTAACAGAATCTGTCAGCCTTAAAACAATTAAAAGATTCAGAGTTCGGAAAGCCATTGTCTGCCATTCGTACATCAGGAAAGAGGGAAATCAATATTTGTTTCTCAGAGACTTCCAACCCCAGCATGTGGTATTGATATTTTCAACAGCGTAGAAAGGCTTTTCACAACAAACCTTTCACTTTTTCACTATTAGAGAAGGTTTGTGAATTGGCTTGAACATTACCTGGTAAACACTGCTCTTGTTTAATGTTTTGTTTTGGGGACTTAAATGTTATTTCTATTGGCATTATCAGTAAAACTTTTTGCACTGCTATTGCTATTTTAACACAAATGAATGCATAAATAAAAAACACCCACTGCTGCACCACACAGGTGACAGCCCATGAGACAATTTGCAACCAAAAAGTGCTGCAGAGGTCATGCTGGCCGTGGGTGACAGGAGCTGCTTTGTCCCCAGCAAAAGCCTGAGGCATTTGCTGGCTGCAGCACTTTCTGGTGGGCCCTTTTTATAATTTTCTGATCTCATTGCTGTCCTGAAAGCCCCAGAAAGACATCTGTGGAGGCATGGCCAGTCATGACTTCTAGTTGTTACTGTACCTTGACACAGCTGGGACCTCTCTAATGGCAGCTTGTTTTCTCAGTTTCAGGTCTGAGTGGGAGGATTTCATGCGAAAATGAAATGTATCCTGAACTGGTACTATATCTGCCTTTGAAAAATACTATCTGTGTTTCTTTGACTCCTGCTTTCAATGTGTCATATCACCTGATTGCTTTTATACAGCTTCTGCATTATCAGTCAACTAAGTGCTGTGAGGGGGATATTATCACATATCCCTCAGGAGATATATCCCTCAGGAGATATATCCCTCAGGAGAGGGGGGAAATAAAAGGCTCCGTACTGCGTTTGCAGGAGAAAAAGTAACCGACCTCTGTTAGAGCAGAGGGACTAGGAAAGGGTATGCTAGAATTAAACTCCTACCTATTATCACTGAACTCTTCTCTACTTTTCCAGAGTAAACTTACAAAAATCAGCAAGAACTTGCATGTGGTTTTCAGATAGGACTTCATGCATCTCCAGCAGGTCTGAGACCTGCTCATTGCTCTGTGGCTCTCTCATCCTTCCCAAGAGGGCTACTGGAACCCACAGCACACTTCAGTATCTGGTAGCAAGGTAAATCTCCCTGTCGTCCTTCCACAGCTTCAAGAATCCTGTTTTTATACACTATTGTTTTATTGGGTTTGTGCCTCCCAGTGTGTTTCAGGCACTCTTGAATATCCTCTGATCCAGGATGACTTTTTTCCATTGTTTCAGGCTTGCAAGATCAAGGGTGAGTTATCTCACCTTTTCTCCGGAGTGATAGGACTGTTCTAGGTGGGACCAGCAGAATATTGCTGTTTAAAAGTCCAAACTCTGTATTGCACTTCTTGTCACCATGGTCTGTGACAAGCAACACTGGGTGAATTAGTGGAATTTAAGCATATATCTTGCATGAAAAATATTCAAATAAGCCAAAAACACACACTCCCTTAGTCTCCTTGTGACACCAAGTTTGACCCACATTAGAGTGCTTTCATTTCAGGGAGAGAAAGATTCACACAGAAGCAGACTTTTATTACAAGTTTTCCAAAGCTGTCATTTTTGCTTTGGCAGAAATCATTTGGTGAATACCAGAATTAAAGAGGAATTCTAACTTTCCCAATATAGAATTATTAATGAAGAAATGATCTTCTGGGGGAAAAATTAATTCCTCCTTCCTGGTCAAATATTTAGGCTTACAGGGGTTTTTGGCTGCAAAATGATTGTCCTAGGATATGATTTCATACTCATCTCTAGCACAGGAACAGAACTGAGAGAATTCAGAAAGTGTGAGTAACGCTGAAACAAAGACTGCACACGGTGTTCAAAAAGTGACCTAGAGAACGTGATTAGATTTGTGTGAATTAAATGCTCAACATAATCACTTGAACTTGACATCCATCCTAGTACCTAAAGTTCGATTTTCCTGTCAGAGAGACATAAAAATAAATCTCCTAATTGTTAGAGATGATGTTGTTAACAATTTCACCCACAAAAGGGTGATCATAGTATGAAAAAACCCCTCATCTGTCTGAAAAAATCATTGACATTTTGAAATTAGAATTAGGTGCCAGAAAGATGCTTCTGACCTAAATTAAACTAAAATAGTAAAAATGATGGAATGTTTTATCCCAGAAATAGAAGAGAAAGTAAAGTCACTTGAAAGAAAAATGTGACATAGCCTTATAAGGCTAAACATCCAAGCATCCATAGGTCATCCATGTGAAACTTATGGGAAAAGTCCCAGCAGCCCTGGGATGTTATTTTCAGATTAATATACTATAATGTGCTTGTGGAGGTAATCTGTAGGAGTTTGATTTCTATTTTCTTTGTTTTGAAAAACAAATGCCTTAATATCTCTGGAATCTGGCCCTCAAAACTTGAAGGGTGTAAAGTCACTATGAAAAATCCTGGCTGTTGTCTTATTGAAGTTTACATCAATCCTTCAAATCCAAATGCTGAACTCTTGTTGTCATTTGCCTTGCTAGAAATATTAGTTTAATTTCCTGATACCGTCCGTCTATCGATTATCTGCAGAACTGATTACATGCACGCTTCATTCCCACCCCTGGGCTTCCCTGTAGGAACTCCAGTTATGGGGGAGGGAGAAAAGAAACAAAAGCAGCTTCGTAGGAAATCCATCCGTGTTTGACAATTTCCTTCACAGATCCCCAAAGAAAGATGCCTTAGGAAGTGCTCCCTCATTGTCTCTGATCAAAATGCATCTGCTGGCAGCCGCCCTTCAAAGGCTTTGTGCAGGCTGATCGTTGGTTCCGTGCTCTTCCTACAAGTGGGAGCCACAGGACACCTGCCACTGTCTGTTCTCTCATCAAAGGACACAAAGAATCACCACATGCAGCGCCTTCAGCGGCAAAACCATCTGGAATGAAAGCACAACCCTATCTGCATGAATAGCTTCCCAACAACCACTGAAAGATGGGCTTTAGGGAAATGGGCAGTTCTTCCAGGTTCTCCTTACTAAAATTCTGAAGGTGGAGGAAATCTTGCTGACATAACAACAGAGTTGTTCCGCTGCCGCTGTATCTCCCAGTTTAATCCTCAGATTTCTGTTCTCAAGGACTTTGCCATTAAGTCAGCTTTTTCTCCACATCATATAACGTATACTTTTTCTACACTCTGTTTATGACGTGCTGGCTGTGCATCGGAAAATGCTGCTCCAGCTCAGAAGTCTGATGGTTATGTGCCCAGTTCCCCTCTCAGCAAAGGAAAAGTGGCTTCTGCCCTAGCCCAAGCACTCGAAGAACCTGGCTGGCTGGAGCTCCCTGATGATAAGTTCATGCCTTGAGCTCATGACATTTTAAGTCTGGCATCAAAACAACAGTTTGTCAGGATGAGTATTCACCTCACAAAGCCTCCAGTTTGTGACCTGGCCAAAAAGGGAGAGTAATTTGTGAGCGTGACTCTGGCTCTTGCCCTTGTTGAAGTAACCAGGGTGATTTTTTGTGCCTTCAAGGTCAGAAGAGGATGAGCCCAGGGTTAATGGCAGTCAGGACCTATGGACTAACATCACCCTGGAAGTTTTGCAGGCCATCAGAATGACACACAGTGCTTTTATGCAGATCCTGGGCTCCAGAAGATGTGTGCGTACAGGTCTGCTGCTCAACCTCACAAAACTCCCCCTTGCTGACAGGGTGTAGCAAGGCTGGCTGCTCTGCGAGGGGCAGGGAGTCAGGAACCAAGAGTCACTCTGTGGCCAGTGGGAGCTGTGGCCTCTCTAGCAAGGAGCCAGGTGGGGTGGCAACCCTGGGTCGGGATCACCGCCAGAGGCCAGGTTCAGAGACAGACTGGGGGTGCAGTGTAGCTTAGAAGCAGCTCCCAAGGGAAAACTGGGGCCAGCCCTTGCTTCCAGCTCTCCTCACACCAGCTTCCAACAGCAGAGGAGCTGACCTTGGGCTCGGCAGCTCAGCAGCCCAGGCTGGCCTATGCCGCATGTGGCTGCCCTGAGCTGCGGCCTCGTGCATCCAGCCGTGAGCAGGGCAACGCCTGGCAAGAGGAGAGCAGGGCAAACACACCCAAACTCCATCCTTGAAGGTAACTTCATGCTAAATGGAGAGTTTAAATGTGTGGGGCTTTTTTCCTCTCTCCACCGTTCTAGAAATGTAACTGATTGCACTTCAGACAATCAGTGCACACTTGACTTTTGAGAATGATACCCATAAAAGTGTTATAGAAGGTAATTCACTGAAGTCAAGAGTGCTTGAAACACATTTTAGATAATTGGTTGGATTAAAGAAAAACTGACAGTAATTACAAAAGTATGGTTTGATTTTGATTCTGCTCTGCAATTTGTCCGTTTTTAAGCTTGGTTCTTTTTGTACCTCACTGAAGTACTTTATCTTTGCCTCTTTGTTTTCTTCTTAATAGTCACTGTTTCCATTCAAGAAAGGTTTTTCTTCACTTTTCAGTATGTTACTAACAAGTTCTTTTTGTCCACATCTTGCTTTCCCTTAGTAGTCTTCTCTTGCCTATTACCTTTGGGTTTTTTTATTCTTAATGGACCCAATTAGAAAACAGTTATACCACTTGTTTAAACCTGACTTAACTGTGTGTTGAGTCACTGCCTGATTCAGCATGCTTAAACTTGTTAATTTACTTGAAGAATTGGGATAACGACTCTGTTATGCTCTCCAAATTAACTACATTTCTGTTTGCCATAAATGGTTTCTTTTCAACAGTGGAAAAGTTGCCAGGTAAAATTTAGGCTGGGGGGCGGAAAGAAAAATATGAATGACAATACAGTTTACATCTAGCCCATTGCATGTTAGCAACTTGATGTCACAAAACTCAGTGAAGGTAAATGTAGGGGAGGCAAAGGCAAAAGGGAAAACACAACCCATATTCCAGATTACTTAGGAATACACACAACACAGCTTGGATGCATGTTTGTGGTATGTGCCAATAGTGTGACAAGATTGTGAATGAGGTCCCAAAAGAGGTGCCGTCTTTACCTGTTTGGACATCTTACTGTTATATTTGTCTGCCTTACATCTTTTAAACCCTCTGAGGCCTCAGTATCATCATGAGATGCCACTCAAAGTTCTTTCTAAGGCTAAGCATTGGAAATAACCTGGGATCCATTTAATGATTTTATCTTACAACCAGGTGTAGCTCAGGATCTTTATTCTTAATACTTTGGATATGAATAGCTAAATATTTGTATGTACACTTCTTCATACAATTGCCTGGGGGATCTGTTCAGTTTATTTGTGTTCATGATCAGTGGCTCTGTTACTGAAATAATTTTGGCAGTACTAATTTTTTCCCAAGCTTTTCAGTGGCCTCAAGTATTGTATTCACATCATTCTCACCCATATTATATGTTTGTCAAAGCAAGCTCAAGCAGAGAAAGCTAAAGTTAAAAACACATGGAAATATTGGAAGACTTTAGGATAAATAGGAATGCTCTTCCTCCAGCAAACTTCTTGCCTGAGGGAATATGAGTACACATTTTCCCTCATGGCTGGCTTTGGTTAGCAAATCATTTGATAGAGAATAATTGGAAGGACTAGGTGCTGTAATAAATGCTGTGGTGAAGAAGAAGCCCTAACATGTATAAGTAAAATTTAGGGCCAGCTCCTCAGTGGAAATTTAAACTAGATGAAGCTTTCCTCCTACATATTGACTTAGGCATGTCAATTCAAAAAAACTGTTGAGCTACACTTGGGGGGTTTCTGAGTGTTTCTTGGTTTTAAATGGTATTTATCAGGATCATTCTGTCATTTGACATTTAAGCAAATGGGAGCATTATACACTTTCTGAAATATGTAAATTGGAAGCATCTATGAATGGGTACTGAATACTCAGTCATTGACTAGAATTTAGGCTGCAATTAACTAAACTAACATTTATTTATTTTAGGTGCATACTTTCTAATGGGATGCTTCACACATAAGTGATTAAACTTAACATTATGTCACAGGGACAAATGCAAAGATATGTGATTCATTTTTTGCCACACAGAATTTTCTAGTGACAAAAAATATGGTTTGTCCCTGCCTGTCTCTATTAGAGTTTCCATTTTCTATACTCTGTTTACAGTTTGTTGCAAATTAAACAATGTCAAACTGACAAGCTGCAGGATTTTTCTAAAATTACTGGCTTGTTAGGGGTGAAAAACTTATTTTGGGAAAAAAAATGAATGTGCTTTTTCAGCAACAAGACTTAAATGAAAGCAATTCTCCATGCAGTTGGCACAAATGAATTTGGCTCAAGTGAAATGCAAATTAAATCTATTGTATACGTACTTCTTTTATTAAAGGCAAAATATATATTTCTGTAAGTTACCAATGGTATTTCCACATATTCTTGTTCATTTTGCTATCCAACAGATTACATAGAGTTCAGTACCCCAAATCTGACCTGACTTGAATCATTCTTTCAAATCTCCTGGGTCGAGTATCAGCTTACAGTGAAGTGCACTGAAGCTTCTCTCATTAGCCTAAAATCCCAGGGACAGAGAAGCCACACCCCTTTAGTTCAAGACTTGTATTTTTGGATCCCAGTTGTATGTTAATGCTGCATTTTCTGTATGTGTATACACAAACCTATTTTTCCAGTATTTCAACTTGAAAATGAAAATATGTGACTGTGTTAATGAGAGAGCCTATGTGAGCTGTAGGAAGGGAGAGTGGAGGAAACGTTCACTGCCGTTGCTCTGGGGACTCTTCATGCTCTAGGACTTGGTTCAGGATAATTGAATGGCTATGCTGATAAATCTCAAAATACTTCCTGCCATGATAGTCTCACCTGAGATTGTGGTATGTGTCTGAGGTCTTCACTCAGGTGCCTGAAGTTCCAGTGCTCTCTGCTGAGCCCAGCAGCCTCTGCCCAGACACAGAGGTGTCGTGCCCCTGTGTTCCCTCCTGTGCGTTCAGGGCCAGCTCCATCCTGCTCCCCTGGGGCTGGTGCTTTCCAGTGTGTCGCTGTTGCAGTTGCTGCACATTGGCCTGTTGGTCATTAAAGCATCCAGGAGCAGGCAACTCTCAGGCACCCATTCTGCTCCCTGGGATGTGCTGCACAGTCCCTGCCTGTTCCAAACACCAACTGCCATTTTGTTTTGTTCTGAGGGCTTTGTTTTAATCTCAGAGGCAAATCAGTGTTTGACCATCTGATGCCCTGGTTGACTCTTTTCACTCAGCATTTCTGGATTTTACACATTTGCAGTTGTGGTGCCGACTGCTCCTTCCAGCTGCGCAAGGACACCCAGTGTGAGCCTTTTCCTATGTAAAATGCATTGCGTGGTGACTGTTGGGCTGGAGGCCCTGTCCACGATGTTATTGTCCCAATTCATTCTACTGAGAAAGTTAATTGGATTCAGACAGTTAAACCATTTAGTATATGCTACAAAATCCAAACTGTAACAAACACATTATCAAGTGTTGGTGTTAGTCCCTTTCTTCCTTCCCAAACCAGGAAGTCCAGTTTTCTAAACCCTCTAGCGAATGGCTGTTCCATTGCAGAACTTCTCAGCATTAAAAAATTGTATTGACATCTCTATAAAATATTTCCTCTGAATTTTCATTTCTCTCAAACATTAACCCTTTAAAACTCTCTCTAGATGGAAACCAATGCTGAAATGATAGAATTTCCCTGCCAGTTCAAATACAGGGATTTGCCTAAGAATAATCAGACTGAAGTTTGGTGCAAAGCTACTTATGCCTATGCAGAAAAGAAAAATATGAATATTGATTATTCCTACGCAGTATTGAGAAAAAAATAACTTATGGTTAAATCACATAATGTGGTATATCATGTTTATTAAACTGTAGTGTTAAATTCTGTTTTATTGTTTTCCTATTAAAATGTCATTGGTGAATACCTGCAAGAAAATACATAAAGCAATGAGTCAAATTAAGAAAGTTCAATAAAATACTTGGATATTTTTCTGACAATAATTTTTTAAGATTAAGAGGTAAATAACAATCATCTGATAAAAGAAGTTGGTGAAACTGCATTTTCCTGTCTAGTCAGAATCTTTGATTAGCTCTATCCAGTGATTTCTAAATCTGGTTCAAATGAAGTAGCTTTTTAGCTACTTCAGTATAGTCAGAGACAGTATATGGAAACTCTGAGAGAGAGATAAAAAAAGTCATTTACAGATCCTGATATCTGATTTACTGGGGTATTTAGCCTTGTGCATAAGCACATGAACTGCAATGATCTGTGACAGCATTCATTTACCTAAAGGATCTGGCTTAAATGGGAATGTACAATTTGGAATAAAGGTTCCATTAACATAGATAGTGAAGTAAGTTTTAAAAACTTGACAACAGCAGAGGAGAACTTTACTCAAAAATGAGTAGAGAATTTGCTTTTTTCTAAAATTTTAAGAGCGTATTTGTTTGTGCCTAACCTCTGCCCAATGCGTTCTGAGGCGCAGCGTGGGGAACCATCTTAGACCAAATGCAGGCACAGATGAATCTCTCGGGCAGCCCCACCTCACCCCCTCCACTCCTCTGACCCAGTGAGCTGTGGGAAGGACTCGTTCCAACCTGACTTGTTTTCCTTCGGGAACCATTCCAGGTTTTGAATCCAATGGCTATGTTTGGCAAAGGACATGTGCTCGGGGTCATGCCATGGTTTCTGTGACATGGCCAGCCTCAGGATCCATCTCCTTTTACCTCTCTGTTTTGACTTACTCAGCTGTGAAAAAGTAGATGTGTGCATATGTTTGGATGTACAGGCATGTGAGCAGATGATTCATCTTGCTCACTGTGAAGGCAGGTGTGAAAAATTTGAAGAAAAAGATTGCTTTTATACAAAATTCAATACTAATTTCATAGAAAATCACTAAAGAGCTGATTAATGAGGAAGATCACTTAATGCTTCCTAATTAGATTGATGGAATTTACCCAGTGCCCTTAATTCATTGTGCATTAAGGAGAAATGGCGAAGGTTTTCATTTGAAGGCTTTGTTTATTCCCATTTCGTAATTTCAAGGTTTTCATCTGTGCAGTGTAATTTCCTTTTGTTTCTTTGCATTAACAGTTCAGTGTAAAAAACTTTAAAACCAAAGTACAAAGAAGGCTCCAATGCTATTACGCTAAAGATCTATGGGCAGAAATGTCATTAAGAAAGCAAGAAAAGAGGAAAACGCCATCACATAAGGGTTGCAGTGTTGTTCCAAAAACAAGGGAACGAGGATGACGGCACCCAAAAATGACCAGTATGGTTTGATGGTTATGTAACCGCTGGAACCAGACATTACAAGAAGTGAAAAAAATATAAAAGACCTAAAGTAAATGCTCCTGGATCTGAATCCTGATTTCCCCATTGTACAGCTGATTATGGCCTCTGTTCTAATTCCCATCCATCTACAACAAAAGATGAAATTACCACAATAGCTTTCCTTCCAGACTGATTAAATGGAGCAGGAAAATAGACAACAGAACTGGTAATACATTATAATTAGAAACTTGTTTTAATGTAATAATCTAAGGCATAATTTGTGGCATAAATCCTATTTCAGGAAAGCACTTAAGCATATATTTAAGTCTATCTTTATTGACACAAGGCATTTAAACATATGCTTCAGTTGAAATGTGGGCTTAAAGAAAAATTAAATATAATATTGAATTATATATGCAAACTTAGAATTTTTAGGAAGATTTTCCCAAGCGAGCATAATTTTAAGAGCTTTTTATTTTGTCTTGAATTAACATTGATTTCTTGCAGAGGAATCCCGCACAAGACAATTATCCAAGGTATTTAATTTCCATCTTTCTGGGAAACCCTTTGGCTAGACCAGGTTTTTAACCCCTTGCTTTCAGTGTTACAGCATTTTATAATCCCTTTTTAAAAACAGAGTAGCTTTGCTCCTTGCTGGTCTGGGTACACAAGAGTCATATATTAGCAGGTGGAAAATAACAGCAAATAAACTTTGCAGAAGTTTCATACTAGTGTATTTCAGAACAAGTAATTTACACCTCTGTGCAAATTGGTAAATCCTTTGGTTTTCTTTTTCTGTTTCTGTTACAGCTTTGATTTCTACATGTCTTCACTGTAATTGGTCATGAGTTTTGACTATATGTGTTCCTGAAAATTCATGATTCTAGACAGGCACGGTGAGATGTCAGGTTATGGGAAAAAAGGTTTTACTATTTTTTGTCAAACGTCTTCTTCTGAAAAGGTAGAAAGAAACCTAAGACATGTATGATATTTAGAAATCAGTGCCAAAACTCTGAGAATGGCTAGTTTGTGCACAAATCCATGGAGGAAATATCCTGTTTCTAGTCTCAGAGCACTGTATAAAAATAAACCTTTGCATGGCACACTGCTGGTAGCAATTTATGCTTACAAGTCCATACTGATGAGCTCCAAGTGCAGGTCCTCTCCATGGCTCCTTATTCCCATGAACAAGGGATGTTGCAGTGCTCTCCTTACCCCTCCTTTTATCAGGGCTTTCTCCTGTAATTCCATTTCCTCAAGTTTTCCTTCCTGTAAAAACATTTTAGAAGACAATTGCTTAAATGAATAAGGCACCTAGTAATCAAAAACATGCCCCCAATCAGAGTTGTTTTTCTTTCAAGAGACTGATAATTTATTTTCTTTTCAAATCACATCACAGCACAAATCACATCAGAGGAAAAGTCATGAAGTATATTCTCTTAGGCCACTATAACTTACAATAATTTGTATATCATTCCCTGGAAGAAGTGATATTTCTGTGTCTTGACAAATTATTCTGTCTGATTCACTCATCTATCTCATAGATTCATCCACTCTGATTCCACTTCTCTGATTCTCCACGTAAAAATGAGAGAGGAACAACCTCTGATGAGAAAAAGAAACAAATTAATAATCAACCTAGCATAAAATAAAATTAATATTATGAATATTGATTAAATTGCAGTAAATGCTCTGCTTGTAAATGAAGACACCATTTACTGATTAGAAATGTGTGGAAATATTGCTTTTATATAGAAGAGATAAATGAAACCATCAATTTTGTAGCTATAAAGGTGCTTTTGATCTTATTTTCTTTCTTTACCATTTACACTTGCAAGCATAGAATTTTTTTTGCACATCTGATATTATTGTTTGAGAATCTCTTTTTCCTTTTTTTCTTTTTTCTTGTTTTTTCCTTCTCTTTGTATTATTTTCCACCAGAAGTTTTGGGAAAACTAACTAAAAAAAGATAAGAAACTAAACCGCAACTGGTTCCTTTACAAACAGCTGTAGAGGAGCATGGGCTGAGCATCCAAAATGTTACTTTGGAGTCTTTTTTTACAGTAATGTATTATCCAGCGGGTTTCACAGGAAAAGAATGAAAATCTTCCGTACATCACTCCAGCATTTCCCCACTCATTTTAATTGAGCTCTTGATGAGTTTTGTGCTGCCTTTTGGAAAAAACCCCGTTCTCTAACAGAAAGCAGGGCCCTTATTTTACATATATAAACCCCGCATACTCACATACCGGTGTGTCTTCAAGAAAATGCTTTGTTGTTCTAACTTTTGGTATAGCTTGTAGACTTCCCTCCTGAGCAGAAATACAGGTGAAGAATTATGGGCCATTAAACAAAATTTTATTTTTATTCATAAATAGTTTTCATTTTGCTCTCTCAGAGCAAGCAGTGTGAAGGACACGTTCAGAGAACAAAATATTCCTGTTAGGTACTGATCTAAAAGACCTAACAGAACGTGTTTTGTTTTGGTTCTACAGTTATAAATAATTTAACTTGTTTTAATTATTCTCAGGAAATAATTTCAAGGTCTCTGCTATGAAGATAGGACTATGTTTTTTTAAAATATCAAACAGATTTACAGTGATACTTCAAAAGTTCTCTATTCAGCAGCAATCAAGGTAATGTGAACTTAACAGTTCAACTGTGCTCCTGTGAACATAAAAGCAGAAGGTTTGTAAAGCTGTCTCAGAGCAGAAGCTAAACATCAAAACAATATAGAAATTTAAAAATAAAAATAATTATGAAAAGTGATCTGTTCTTTATCAGATACCAAAAATACTTCAAAGGGTTTTTTTTTTTTTTGAAGATGTTTGCATCCTTACATGTCTGTGTGTATATAAGGTAAAGAACAGGAACACTGAAAATGCAACCAGGGTATGTTTCATGGCTGTTAGAATTTAGCCTTGCTAAATCGGAGCAGGTTCCACCAATGATTTCAATAGTACCTGGCTTAGGTACTGTTGAATTTATGTCTTTCATAAAATTCAGATTTTAATAACTTTAATTCCCTAATGGCTGTGGAGTTGCTAAGGAAGCAGCATTGGGCTTTATGTTATGAACTGCCTGAGGATCAGCCACTGAACCTGAGGGATTCTGAGTCGAGAGTGTGGGAGCTGCCTCCCTGTGTACATTTGTCCTGTCTTGTGTCACATTGCTGACCTCATCTACACTGAGGCCCACATTTCAGGAGTAAATGTTGTCTTGCCAGCTTACCAACAAAAAAAGAACTTGACAAAATGCTAATTTAAATAATGAATGCCTTTAACCACTATTGAAATTTCAATTTCTATTTGGGAGAAAGAGGCTTCCATGCCAAGTGCTTTGTATATTGCTTGGCATATATGTACAGAAAAGCTCCAATCTGCTGTCTAGAGGATGAAGAGTTCATCTTGTCCTTGCTGTTACTTCTGTTGGACTTGTTCAAGTTTCTATAAATAATGCTGCATTCTGAATAAAAGGGAAAGAATTTGGAAGCCTTGTGGTTAGGAATCTTGCCTAACATGTAGGTGGCAGATGAAGGTTCACATCATTGCTCTAATGGGAATGAAATTGCTTATAGAGCCTGGAACAGCTCCAAGATAAATGAGGTGGTCTGTGATTAGAGCAGTTATCTGGAATGTGGAAGGAGCAGATTAAGCTGTCAGTTGTGAGGGGCTCATTTCTTCCTCTGAGCCACAGGATCTCTGATTTTCTGGGATGGGGATCAACCTCTTGCTCATGCATCTTTAAAAGTGTGGAAGCCTCTTCATTTCAAAATGGAAAACAAAGAGGGTTTTTGCTATAATTTTTTTTTTGTTAGTATTTCCCTCTCATGTCTCATAATGATGCCACTGAGAAACTGCTCACTCCTTGTCTTTGTAATCCTTGGTCTGTCTGAAATAGATGAGGCGAGGCCTATATCAGATCAGCCATCTCTAATCACACAACTGTAAGAAAAACTTATTGCAAGCTAGAGTGACATTATAACACCCATGCTCTGCTTGAGATGCTGTATGATTAGTTTTCTTTCTGGACTACAATCATTTGCCAGACACCTCTAACACTGTAATCAGTTCAGACTGTCATGCTGTATTAGCCAAACCTTACAGCAATCAACCCAAACCAGGGAATGGTCAGAAATCAAGAAAATGGAACTAATGAGGTGGTTCTGTGTTTCAGAAAGTAACAGTATTAGAAGTCAAACCAGCAAGGAAATGCACTGTGGGAAGAGAATGTTCCCAGGATCTATCCAGAACTGTTCCCATCCTGTTTCTATTGACCCTTATCACTGTGGTTTCACCACTTCTCAGGGTTCATGTTTGCAGTTTCAGTTTCTTATACAATCATAAACGGTCCTAAGAGCCCAAGGTAGTTTGTTTGATATCCAAATGTGTCACTATGCTATTTGGATGCAGAAAAAAGCAGAATCCATGGTGTTTCTTTCCTGTATTATTTTTCTAACATGGTTTAAAGCAGTGAATTGAAACACTTCCAAATGCATAACTAAAGTATGTGCACACACACACACACATTCTTACTGTCAGCAAGTGTGAAATTGTTATTTGAAACCAGAAGGTGGCTCTGCAATCAAGCTGGGCCAGCTGAAACCATAGAGATGCAGTATTCAAAATTTTTTCTTGATCCTTTCGGTTCCCTTCTTCCTCAGTGGAAACAGTCCAGTTCCTGTATGCAATGTAAGTGGTTTTACAATCCCTCTTCTTTTTTTTTTTTTCCCAGAGACTAACTTCCAGCAAAGTCCTCTTTTTCATTAGGATAGGGCACAAAGACAGGACAATAATGTGATGGCTAAACTGGCTTCTGTTGAAGTCAGTTATCTCTCTGCTGATTTCAGTGGGAACTGCTTAAATTTAAATATAAGGTGCCTGGAAGATCCTCCCCTTACTTGCCTGTGGGTGGTGTGAATGGCAGGTTCCTACACACGTCAGTCTGTTGTGAGCTGATTTTATTTTTAATGTTTGCTATAAAGCTATCAATGGCTGGTCTTTGATGTTACACAGGGCTGTTGCCCGGAAATGGTGCTGAAGATGACATGGCATAATTTTCTTGTCTGGTACAGCACACTTGGCTGGTGTTGTTTTAGTATTTTGTAACATTATGAAGAATTTGTATTACAGCATGTGTCTTGTATCTGTCTTTGCCCCTTTGTTGAGTTACCAGCAGCTGTAGCACTGTTTGAAAAGGAGGTATGGGGTAACTTCTCAG
This sequence comes from Dicrurus megarhynchus, assembly GCA_013399195.1. Taxonomy (NCBI): domain Eukaryota; kingdom Metazoa; phylum Chordata; class Aves; order Passeriformes; family Dicruridae; genus Dicrurus; species Dicrurus megarhynchus. Next base: position 55,194 of record VXAD01003975.1, read on the forward strand.
ATTCCTGACATAAAACTCTGAACAAAGCCCACATTTGGAAAAGCAAACATTTTTTCCTAAACACAGATGTTAAATGCCAAGAAATTCAGTGAAGCCAATGAAGTAACTCCACTGCGAGACTCAGGTTAAATTAAAACAAGGTCTGCCATATCTTTTCTTGGCATTTGATAGGAAATACTGCTGTAAAAAAATGAGAGGAAATTATAGGTGTTGTCTACTTGATGGGAATTTTAACATGTGGAAACCACCTGATTATTGTGTGCATTCTTCTGCTGTGCTAATTGTTTTAAAATTTCAAACTACTGGTTATGGGGAACTGCTGAGTGCTTTTGTTTCTGTAGAAGGCTATACATGCAGGAGCAAAAACTGTCAGCAATGCTTGAGTTTACATTAATGTAAAATCAACACTTAGCTAGTTTTGTCCATGGCCCATTTTTAAATTTTGAGATGTGGGCCTAGTTAAACACTGTTGCTCACAGTTTTCTGCTGGCTGAAATCCATTTCATTGTCACTCCTGAGGAGTTATAATGTAATGAAGTCATGCAGCAGTAAGTGAGGTCAATTCACTATTACATACATGGAGCGTCAGACAAAAAAGATAATGCTTGAATTTTATTTTCTATCTTTGTTTGTTTTTTAGCTTGTGCTCAGTGTAATTAAATGGAATTTATCCTGACATGCTTGTCCCAAAGGACAGGCAGAACTTTCAGGATATCAAGCTGCTTCCTTGTAATTTCTTCATTTCACTACAAACCCGCAACCCTCCAGGGGGTGTGACATAATATAATAGCGTTCCTGAGTACTAGATTTTCACTTGGCTCTTTGATTTATCTGACAGACACAGGGGCAAAAACCCCCACATGTAACTGAAAAAATCTCCATGGACTACGCATATGTGACTGCTAAAATGCACAGGTTATTTCCACTAACAATGGCATGAACTTAGGTTGGAAATGTTCCCTTCTGATTTGGCTTTTCTGGTGAAATTAGATGTTTTAGTGTTTAATTTCTGAATTTGCTTCCTGTAATTGTTTTCTCACAAAACCAGCTATCTCAGCTCTCAATATCAACTCCTTTCACAAAAGATGGATGCGATAATTCTTTCACGAAGCTGTGGATTGCTTTTGCTCTCACAGAAGTTGCAGAAACATAGATAGGCTCTACAAAAGTTATAATTTACTTTTAATTCTAGAATAGATGCAGATTAATAGACGCTTTCCACCCCCCAAAAATGACATTGAATTTAAACTTCTGGTACAGCTGGGCCAGTGCTTTTCAAAACCCTTGAAGGTTAAACCTCCTTTCATTCAAAGTTATGCCGAGACCATGAGGTTTGTTCATTCTGCACTTCCTCACGTGTCACTGAAAAGCTCATATTAATGGAACTAACTATTGCATAAGTCTTTTACTAGAGGAAAGCAGGAACTGGCTCACCTATTATCTTTTTTTTCACTAATATTTACATAGAATGATAATGCACTCATAGATAATAGCAATTGCTGCGGATTTCTGTCCATTAAAATGTGCATCAACAATTCAGCCTTTTGCTTGTTGCACATCTTGAATGGTGTTGCAGTCAAACTGCCCCCTATAAGATTCTGCCATTAACTTGCACTGAATATCACTGTATTTCATAATATAAAATCTAACTGTAGGTGTTAGATTGCGAGAATTAGTTTTCTATTCCTCCTTTTTACCTTTTCAGTTTATATTATTTTTTTTTCTGGTGATGGAAAAGAAAATCACTGTCGATAAAATTAGAAAGGTACAGGGGGGATCAGCTCCCCACTCATGTCAGAGTTCCTGTTGCACAGGTCTAGCAAATTCAGTGGATTTGGCCTGTAATTTCCAATAAAGGCACTCATGTCACTTGCTTTGCAAAGATACAGAATATGGATGAATGGACATGAGATAAGTGTCAGCCAGTCAGAGTACAGAAAAATGCCATTTTAGCCTCTCAGAAATTCCCTCAAATTATCACTGATTGCAATCAACACTTTCAGTCTGATCTGCAGAAGACAACAGACTTACAGAACATATTTTCTTCCTCTAAAAGGATTCTGTTTGGTCAAAGAGGAACACAACTTAGGTAGGATATTACACCTGCTGCCAGCGTCAAAGGTGATGTCTTAAGCCTCATGAGCTACTAAGTAAATTTTTTACTCAGACTGCGGGTAAGCAGTTTGTTGATGGTTCTTTTCATCCCTAATGAAGAAAAGTGCATATGTAGAGCTGAGAAAATTGCAAAAACCCCAGACATTATAGGTATTGAACACCTCAAAGCAATATGGACTATACTGCTCACTGCAAAAGCTGGGGCTCTGTAAACAAAATATGCCATAGGTATTTGCACAGAAACTGCTAAAACTTGTTTTCTTCTTGAAACACCTGCTCAGAATATCAGGTATCTTGTAACTTGCATCTTGTAACTTGCATCAAGAACAGCAATTGCCATTTTTCTCCCTCTTTATTCAGCATTATAGACCACTTGGAAGCACTTAGGTTCTAAAGTTGTTTTCATTACTACACAATCATTCTGAAACTTTGCCATCTCCATGGCAACTGGCCTACGTACGTTAAGGATTTTTATACAACACCCATGTTTGATGGCATTGTTAATCCGAGATATTAATTTAATATGTCAGTGCTTTATGCTGGAGTTTACATGCTTTATCTTTTGGTTATAATCATGAGAAAACTTTGATGCTGAATAATGACTTGCTAAAGCATTAGCTCCCACAGTGAACACCTACCACAGGATGAATTAGCACAGACTAAGGAACACAGAGTCTTGTGTAACAAACAGGATATGAAAGTACTGAATTAGCTCATGCAGTATAATGTTTTTGTGAGTTTAGGTAAGCTCTTTTAAGAGAAATCAGTAGAATCTTTCCCAGTTATATAAATCTTGTGAGCACAATTCTCCCTGTTCAGGCAGACCCCACTGAAATCAGCAGCTGGGACTACTTAAGCTAGAACTTCTGTTTTCCTAGAAAAACACTCAGAGAAGGGTTTGAGGCAGGACCAAACCCTGCTATGAGCACCAAACACAGGGTGCAATCCTGTAGAGCACACTCTGGTGTGCACAGGAGCACCTGGTGTTGGGTCTGGTGAGCAGGTGACCAGGCAGTGCCCAAATCCTCATGGTGTGACAGAGAGGAGGGGCTCAGGTGAGCATTCTCCATGTTCCATATAGATCAGCTGTCTTTCTAACAACCGCCAGAGAAAAGTCAGACCTAATGGACTGGCACAAAGATGGATGCTGTCCTTTGGAATACATGTTTCAACTGTCTACATGTGTGGGAGGTGTAGGGCCTGGGCTACCTCCATAGCACTGAGCCAGACAAATGAACTGCACCAGGCAACAGCCCAATAAGGATCAACTTTCCAAGGGCAGGGAGAGCCTGGAAACTACAGCCACTAGGATTTTCCTGGAGCAAAACCATGATACTCTTGCACAGCACTGCAAAAAAGCCTCATTGATTTCAAAATTCCAAATGCTTATTTTATCCATATCTTTCTGAATGAAATTGCAAGTAATGTGCAGTGTAGTGGAAATGTGAAATATTACCCTATTTGAAAGTATGTTAATCTTTCCTGAACTTTTTAGTGTATGTGTTATCAATGCCAGGGTAAAGCAAAGGCTTTGTGCTGGTATAGGGGTGGAGGCAAGGAGAAAACACAGCAGTATTTACAAATAGATTCTGCAAACTCTAGTTCAAAAGAGATGACATCTTCTGTAATTGCAGATGAGTATTTTCTTATTTGTTTTCTGCCAGAAATATATTAAATTATACTCACTGCCCCTAGCTAGTCCGTAAGACTTTTTCCTTACTGGCCAGAGTCCCATTCCCAGCAATCCTTTAAATTTCTCATTTTTCATGCAACTACCTTGATTATCTATGCTGTTAGTGTGCTCAGTAGCTTTTTGTTGGTAGAAGGGATCCCAAGGGTATCGTTCTTTTTATTACATTTCACCGCCGTGTGGAGAGAATAGTCCTTCCTCTTTGGAGGTCAGAGAGAAATGATCTATTTACTTCCTTCTAAATGGAGGATAATTCTGTTCTTGCTTGGCACTGAAACTTTTCTATCAGACACCTTCCTGGAGACAATATTATAAAAGCCAGATTTTCAGCAGATTTGAACACTTTCTGCAGTTCCCCATTGAAATATTGAATTAGATGTGAAATTATTTTCTTCTGCACTCGTGCCATTTTAAGAGAGCTTTATGCCAAGGCCTTTGATGCCAAATTTCATCTCGGGGTGAATTCTTATGTGTAGACTCTCAAAAGCATCCTTTACAATGGATTGCTAACTGGCCCTTGGTTCCAGTAGTGCTGCTGGCAGGCTCAGTTAAAAAGCAGGCTCGATGGGCATAAGACCATAAGCACGAGCTCTTTTTGAAATACAAACCTTCGAGCTCCTCTGTAATTTCTACTCCCCCAAAGCTGCATTCTGCTCCTGCCAAACGTGTACGTTAAGAGGATGAGTACACCTCTTATTGGGAAGTGTGAATGGAATGAGGAGTGGATTGTGCTGATTAAGGCACAGGCATACTTTTCTGTGTGCTGCAGCTGATAAACTGAAATTACTTGGTGAGCTGGGAATTGGGAATGGATGAATACAACTGCCTAATTGAGACTTTGGTTTTTAAAACCATTTTGAAAATACTTGTGAGTCCCTCCTTTTGCCTCCTCTGAGCCTTGGTGCTTTTAAATGGTAACCAGTTTTGACTCGATACAATCTCACTGGAATCAGTGGGGAATTTTAATTAAATACAATAGTGTTTAATACAGGATCCAAACACTTAGAATTGGGAAAAGAAATGAGGCAACTTTGTGTAGATTTCAAATGAGTTTTCATTCCAGAAATGCACCAAACCTCTGAAACTGTGGGTGTTCTGCTGATAGGTTTATAAATGGCATCACGATGACCTCGGTGACCAACCTCAGGCAATGAAGAGCTCGTTTTGAACAGTGAACAACGAAGGCAATAGCTGACCCAATCAATAGTTCCTGAGCCTTCTGTGACCTAAGACATTTAAATAAACCACCTATTCAAGAAATTATCTTCTATTAAAAAAAAAAAAAATCTATGTTTCTTTATTAAAAAATTATAGTTAATGAAAAAGTGTGACTTTTCAATTTTCCTGGTATGAGAAAGCAAAAAGCTAAAAGCTTTTACTTTTTCACCTCCAACAGACTGTTCAAGTGTTATTTCCCCTATCCTGGTAGATACATGTACGTAAAGTTTAAGAGAAGATTTTAGAAATTTGATACCAAATTTTTAGATCCAGAGGGTAGAAACAAACTAAATAAATAATGTATAAAGAAATTGCAGCACATTTATCATGGGATTGTGAGGCAGGTTAATCTATAATATGAGAGATGGGTCTGTTGCCCAGTTCCAGGAAGGCCAAACTAACTGCCCTTGCTTACAGTAACCGGTAAAGAGCAGGATATAAATGGTTAGGATTCATCAGGGTGATGTACGGGGGAGCTGGGCAGCAGCTCCTGGGACTGCAGCCTTATCTCTGCTGCATACGTTCTGTGGCTCAAAAATTATGGTCAATGTTAATCCTCCTTCCACAGGGAATAGAAATGGAATGCTATAACTAAGTAATAGCAAAAAATATTGATGAGCTCATTTTCTTTCCAACATGTCCTGTTAATAATGACTGTTTTTCTTTCATTTAATATTTAAAACCCACAAAAAAGTGTGAGTAGAATTTACACCCATTGAAAACATCTCTTAGCCGTACCCGAAAATAGTCACCAGTGTTGCTACATTGTTTTTTTCTGTTGAAAAACTACAAATCTGAAACCTAGAAGAGAACTTTGGAACTGTTTAATAGTGACTAGAAAGTGCTAAATGGAGACATGGTCTTGGAGAGAGGGGGTGATGTTCACATTTCATATCAGTATCATGAAATCCTACTGTTTAAATATATCTGGTGATAACAATGCCAGTGCTAGTGTATAACCTAACCCTAAAATGAAAACAAAATGACCCAATGTTGTGAAAACGCTATGTTACAGGAAATGCAAACATATTTTTGACTTCAGAAAGAGTGCTTTTACAGCATTTTTTTTCCTACCAAAAAAGTGAAAAAGAAATCTTCCCCTTAGGTGAGTCATTGTTGTCATTTAGGTTGGATGTTAGGAAAAAGTTTTTTACTGAAAGAGTGATAAAGTTCTGGAATTGTCTGCTCAGGGAGGTGGTGGAGTCACCATCCCTGGATGTGTTTAAAAAAAGATTGGATGTGGCACTCAGTGCCATGGTTTAGCTGAGGTGGTCCTAAGGCATGGGTTGGACTCAGTGATCTTAAATGTCTCTTCCAACCCAGTGATTCTGTGATTGTTATCTGATCTTTCCAGTATGGTTTTAACACCCAGAAGCCAGAGAAACAAAACAGGAAGCTTCACTTTGCAAGCATATTCATCTTTCAAACTTAGTATTTTTTCCCATAGGTAAGAACTTTCTGATATTTGAGAGCGAAAAGAGAGCAGCCAACAGTTCAGAGTTCAGGAGACCTGAGGAGAACTAATGGATTCTGTTATGCCATAATAATTCATTATCAAATTGCAAAACTCTCTTCTTCAATGCAGTATTCAAATACAGGGACTGAAATTCTCTGAAAAAAGGAATGAGGACATGATAGTAAGACCTGGTATGAAAAATGAAGGGGATATTTATAGATATTTGACACTATAGCAGAAAACACAGGGCTTTTAAAATCATTTGAGCTACAGAAAGTCAGATTTACATATGTCAATATTAGGAACACGTACAAAATGCACTTTGTTAGCGGAATGCAGGGCATCTCAGGATCCACAATTAAAAAGTGTGGAAAAAAATCATCACAGTAAAATGCATAAGAATGTGTAATTTGAACTGATCCATGAAGGTTGTTATATTAACAGCTGCTATTAGGTACAGCAATGATGGGGGTAATTTCTGTTGTTGTTAGTGCTGAATATTGATATTCATAGTGCATATTTTTCTGAAGTGTTGAAGAGAATCAAACTCCTGTTTTCCAAGGTACTGAGCCAGCATGCAGAGCATTCCCAACCCTGTGTAGATGTCAATAATTATATCTATTTTAACAAAGATCCTGACCCCAGACTTGAGCCAGTGCAATATTTATAATTACTTGGAAGTGTTTCAGAGCTAGATTTTGTAGGGTAGGGTTGCACCTCAGAGTGGAGAGTTTGTTCATTTACTGCTGTCATCAGCCCTGAATGGTGAAAGGTCTCGTGGAGGTTGAAGAGCTCAGTGCTCACCAAGAGCCCACCTCGTACCTGTTTACTGGAGCGTGAGACTGTGTTAGGAAAATACCTAAATATGTCACTTCAGTGGCACTGCTTGCAAATTTAACTGGTAGGTAGACCAAAATAAGGAAAACTGAGCTTTGCACTGAGAAAATAACTAGGAATATATAGTAAGGACTACAGAAAGAACACTAATTTGCAAGAACATCCTCTGCAAATGCACAACAGTCAGCTTGGATGGGAGATTTTTCCATCCCACATTTGATTAGTAACTGCAGGAATCATTGTGACCTTGGTTCCTGCCTTGGTTGAAGCCAAAAGCAGTGATTACAAACCTAAGAGTAAATAATAATTCTGAAAGTGAGCTTCCTTTGGAAACTTGCATATAATTTCATTTTATGACTTGTTCCATCAAATGCTGATCTCACTGCAACAGAATTTGACTTTTGCTCTGCCCTGTGGCAGGATACACTGAAACTTTTTTCTTATTGTAATTAATAAAAGGGGAGATATGTTGAAATCCCACTTATCAAACATTTATACTTCAGTTTAAACCAGAAATTCAACTCAGTTATTTATCTGAATCTAACAGAGACAGTTGACTTCATATGTTGGATCTCAAACAATGTTAAAACAACTGAGAGAATGCATTCATGCAAACCAAGGGAGCAGTTATTGTGGTTTAATTGTCTTCAAGAGCAGCAATAATCATCTGAAATTCAAATATGGTGCTTATGTTTTGGCCTTTTGGGGAAAGGCATATTTTAGCAGTCACAGAAATAATTGTCTGGTTTTGATGCTGCATGAAGGCTAAAAATTTTTCACTGATAATGTATGCCTGATCTTTGAATTCTGGACTTCAGCCTATAATTGTTGACTGATAATTGTTTTCAAACCCAACAGGTCAAAATGCTTATGTATATTTCAATAATAGCTGCAGACTAAAAAAAAAAGGGGAATTGCTTTTATCTTTGAATGGATTGGCATATTTTGCAAAGGAAGACATTACACAGTAACTACTCATTTGAGAAGTAATTAACCTTCTTAAGCTATTTGCATTATTAATGTACTAGTTATCATAATGTCCTAATGTATCTACATTTCCATTAATGTTTTCTTCACTAAACAAATAAAAGTGGATTGAGTAAAGAGATGACATTTGTTTAATTGTTCATAAGAATTCTCTTCTTCCCCTAATCCAAAGCCCTGATAGTTTGTTAAGTAGAAGCCCTTAAACGGATATCATTTCATGATAGGTTTTGAACTTAATTATATCAAATGTCATAGCGTTATTTATTTAAAAGGCTTTTCAAGATGACTGTACAAGGGGAAAGATCTGTTTTCTTCCTTTTAAAGTGCTTAAAATATTCTATTAAGTTCTTCTAATTTGTTTAGCAGTTTAACAAATGCCCTCAATCAAGTTTAATTTTAGAATCCTATAAAATGTTTCCTGTAAATGTAGTTTTGTAAAACTGTTTACTGCTACTGCTTCTTCCCTTTATGAAAAGGTCTTCTATACTGGGATCAGTATAACTATGCTTGCTCTGAAAACCTTGGCATGATTTGCAAATATTGGAGAGAAGATAGATTGCCACAAAAACAAAAAACCACAACAAAAAAACCCATGACCAAAGCAGTCCATGTAATCAAATAAGTTTCTCTTTAATTAAAAGACATCAAGTAAATAGAAAATTTCAGCTCTGTGCAAAATGTGTGTTTACTTTGGTGAGGGAAGAAACTCAGTATGTTAGTAGGTGTAATTGCCTTAACCGGGGTCTTCTACAGCTTTGTGCTGTACCAACAGAGAGAAAGAAGAGCCTAAAGACCACTGAGCGTGTAGACATAGCAGGACTGCTGCACCAGCACACCTGTGTGATAGGAGCAAGCAGGAGCTCTCATTTACCTGCCTTATTTCACAACAGTTTAGTTGCTCGAGCAAGAAATTAGATATTCAAGTATGACTTAAGAAAAACTCAGGGAAAAAAAAAAAAGGAGAAAGAAATGTAATTCAGAATTTTAACAATTTTTATTGATAGCCAAGAAGTCTTTTGCTTTGAGAAGTTAAAATTAATGATTAACAACCATTGCAAAATAGAATGCAAAGATTGTTTTCAACAACACATACACACCTGGCCCCCAAAAATGACCCTACTGCAAAGATGTGTTAGTGATACAGTCACTCTCCATTGAAGACACTGCTGGAGACTTCACCCATCACTTATCATTAAATTTCTTATGAATCCCTAGAGCTTCCACAGGACGTAAACAAAGAGAATTCAGGTGTCTTTAATCATTCTATAAAGTCCTGCTTTGAATTTCCCACTGGAAAAGCTCAATTAACTCTAAACCTGAGAAGCATGCCTTTTTTTTTATTTGCAGGGAGTTTTTACTTTTTTTTTGACAGGCTTATACCATTAACAGAAATGCTTTTATGCATGATCAGCCTTCTCCTTGGGACAATATAGCATGTAATGAACCCTGGTCAATAAGTCTGACTTAAACAAAAATCCCAACAATTTCTGAGGGTTCCGTATTCAGATCATTGGGTGACTATTATAGTTCACTCCAGGCCATTTCTTATTATTATTGCTTTTTCCCCAGAGTCTTGTTTCTAACTGACGTTTCCCAGATTCTTCCTCAAACATTATATATTGTAATTGGAGCAGCTTCACTGATTTATGCCTGTGAACTCATCCTTTCAGAATGATACACATTATATCACACATAAAGGTGAAAGCGGGATGAAATAATTTTTTTTTTTGCTTAATATTTTGAGTCCTTGCTTGCTTTGAAATCTGCACACTTGTTTTATTTCTCAAATCAGTGCATGTGAGCAGCACATTTAACATCATATTTTTCAGCCCTCTGAGTTTGTTCATAATCTCATATGCAGCTATGAAATGTATCTAGAGGGGCTCCCAACTGCAGGAAACCCAATACAGAATTGAATGTGTGTCTGTGGTTTGTTTGGGTTATTTATTAAATATTTTAATAAGAAACAGGTCAGATAGAATCTAAATGTCCAAATGTATCTGTTAAATTGCTCCAAGTATTTTAACTGTAGTAGATGTGTGCATCAGACCATTTTTCATTTATCAAGTTGTGAATCTTTTGATTTTTAGTTGCCTATTGCATATAAATTTAGGGGTCTTTTTTTTGTCATTATTCCCTATTCCTTCAAGCAAATGCCACTCCTCAAAAGACTTGAACAAGAAGCTGATGCTCTAGTTGTCATGTTTGAATGTTACCCTGTGGGGAAAAAGACAGCAGGTTTCTTCAGTAACCTTAGCTACCCTTTACCTTTCAGCTTTAAACAGTTACATATAAAAGTTAAACTCTTCAGCAGGGGAAAGATGCTCTTTCCAGCTCTGTCTCATGTGAATCTACTTGTCAACTGATATTAGATATATGCCAGTACGAAAACACTATTGAAAAGTACACATTAAGCATGATTGCAGCAATTGTGGGTATCAGTTTTAAATCTCTGTGGCCATGAATGAACAAACCATTTGGGAGAGCATGTTATTTGAACTCCTGCTAATTATTGCTTAACAAGTTCTGCAAAGATTCGTGATTGCTTCCTTGTTTTCCTTCCCAAACTTCTCCAGCTGCTTTTGAGTTTCACACCTTCACCCTTTTTTGGATCACACTAGAATGAAAAGTCTGTTACACACCTAGGACATCTGTTCTTGTAGTAATTTTTACCTTGACTATAACTTTGCAATTGTCACCTAAAACTGCCATTAAACTATCCTGCCTAAGTTGCAAATATCAAAAAGGTATTTTAAATGTTATTGCCAAATTTATAGGCAGGCTTTAGTGTCTAGGGTTAAAAATAGTTTATTTATCATAGTAGCCAGAAAGGATCTAAGTTCCATTTGGCCAGTCAATGGTGCATCTCTTTTGTAGGTTAGTATTGAGATAACGCAGAGAAATAACAGCACTTTAGCACTTCCCCAGCAATTTGTGGAAGAAATCCTATTGCAGAAGAGAAAGCAATGCCTGGGACATCCCAAAGCCTGCTGATATCAAGGGACTAACCAAAAATCTTGCTGGGGGATTACTTCTGTTTGTTAGAGGGCACAGAAGAATTAGGTGTTCAGAGTAAGACCGAATTAAGCATCACTTCTGCCACAGCTCTGGATCCAGCTCCAAGCTCCCTGTCCAATTCTTAGCATGGCTCTATAATTTAGATGTCCACAGAGAAACACAGAGACAGGAACTAAATCAGTGTATCTGACACCATATTTCTGACCATGGCATAATTCTCCAAACCACTGGATCTTAGGCTTGTTAGACTTCCACTGGAGAGACCCATATGGAGAAAGACTCATGGACTTTTTTGACCCCCATGATTTTGCCTTTTTTCCTTCAAGTCATAATGGGAACCTGTGATGGATGTGATTTTAAAAAAATTCTTCCTCTAGTCACAACCAGACCAACAAGTGTTTGGCCCTAAATAATTGATTTTTATTTTGGTGGCAGTTGTCATAAGAATGAAAGGCTGGAATATTACATTAAAAGAGAGAAGTGACAATAAAGAATTGACAGTGGCCTGAACTTTAAAAGCACACCAATATTATATAGTTTCTATGAAAACTATTCAGACCTTTCCAACAACATTCATAAATCCTGACATCTCAGCTTAACTACACCATAAATGAAACTGCTACTTAACTCACCTTATCACGTAATTTCCTCCCCCTGAAATCCAGCCATTATCAGATTTATAACTGGCAAAATATCTGTGTAACTTCTGAAATATTACAAGTATTTGTACATAGCCATTCTCTCAGAACTTACTAGACCTGAGATACAAGTTCAAAATAATTTCACAATTGTTTTAGATCCACATTTTTAATTCAGAACCTCATCTTCAGATATTCTGTCTTTCAGAATCAGAATCTCTTATAACAATAGTAATAGGAATAATATAACTGCTGACTACCACAGCAGAATAAAACCAAGCCATCTGTAGTTGGTTTGGATTATTTCTTCCATCATGCATAATACAAAAATCTCTGGGATCTGAGGCACCTATTGCTGATGAAAACACTGAGGTGGATTATTTTTTGAAGTAATTAAATAGGAGGACACTCAACCAGACCACAACATCTTTTGGATGTTACCAGGTGTCTTGGGGTGATTCTCAAAACCTAGACACCAAGCATGAAAAGAGGAGGACAGTTTTACACCACAACTTGTCATTGTACCACACTGTCAAAGTTATACTAGAAAGGCCCAAGCACCTGATGAAATGTTGACACCATCCTGATTCTTTACGGATGAGTGCAGTTGTCAGTAAAGAACCTTCTTTTACTTTCTGTGCCTCAGAGGTTTTTCCTTTTTATGTACCAAGAGGAGAAAGGGTTGTTGGAGACACACTATGCGTTATTTACCACTTTTCTCCCTAATTTTGTTCTGAGTTAATTCCATGTCAGAGTCTTCCATTTTCACACATCCAAATAAATGTCATCAAAGGTAGTAGCAGGACAAAGAGAGAATAGAAACTCAGTTGAATATCCAGCTGTGTACATGAAGATTCAAATGAAAAACCATTGCTTTAGGAGCATTGCCAATGTTGTTTAGTCAAATTGAGATAAAAGATACGTGTTGTATTAGCTATCAATCTAACACTATTTAATCTAATCCAATTTAGGAGTAGGTACAATACTAAAGAAGGAAACGGACATCTGCATTGACCCTGACTCTCTAGGAAGCATCGATTTAGAGAAGGATCTAAATTTCTGTCATCGTACTTGGGGATAAAGGTCTGAACTGTTCTCTGTAAATCACTGTAGGTATACTACTTTATGAGTTGCTATTGTTATCTTAAAAACAGATGGTGCTCTGAGAATTCCAGAAGGTGTAATGTGAATGTAATAAATTTATTTTCTTTGTACAGATAAACTAGGCCAGTTTATCTGAAAGGCACTCTTTGTATTCTGGTGTTCTGGTTTCATGAGCGAGAACATCGCATATTTGCTATGGGGCTTGTCCTGGTGGACTGTTCAGTGGCAGAGGTGTTTGGGCTTTGCTTGATAATGAAGGTAGACAACTATAAAAGAACGGTTCCTTTTCTCTTTTTTTTCCTCCAGCGGGTCCATCTTTTTCAAGATCCCTACCAGATTGGTAGACTTGGCATGTTAATGTTCCAGGACTTTGAAACTACTGTATCCCTGTCCATAGCAACAAACTTTCAACATTCTCTGCCAGCAGCCTTACCAAACCTGCACCAAAGGGGAGAGGATGTAGAAAGGAAAAGTATTCTCCAGAGTTTGAATCACTTCAGATTATTTGCCGCTACTGTTTTTCTTGGCCATCCTTACAGGTTTTATTCAGTCCCTGAGGAAAAAAACCTCAACTTCTCCTCCCCAGACAAACATTATGCTGGTCTATGAATAATGTAATGTAATTTCAAAAAAAAAAACCCCAAAGACAAACCACAACACCTATTTTCTTGATATCTTCTGGACATGATCTGCATTTGGGAATATACTTTGCACTGGAATTAAAGCTGTCATCTTTTAAATGTTTGCAGATCTTTCAGCATTGATGGATTGCTATAGTGTTTGCATATAATGCATATGAGATTACCAGATAATGCAAAGCATTTCCAATTCTAGGCTGATGTCCCCACACCCATCCTTCACCTTTCTTGTCTTTCCTTCTACAGAGAGTAAAAATAAACAGAGTGTACATAAGAAAAAGGCAACTCAGATTTCCAGGTGATTATTCAGAATGGAAGGGAATATTAACTTTTAAATATTACTTTTAAAATTAGATTATGACATACTAAAGCAACTCCATTTGGTAGTAGGTCTTACTACCTGTCATGCTTTGAAGAAGGCAGGGTTTGTGGTAGTGGTCATGCTTCTGTGTGAAAAAAGATGGCCACAACTACCTTGTTTTTTTCAAGGTAGTTTTCAATCCAGGCACAGTATATTTTAATAAATATAGACAATCTAAGCTACTGGTTTCCTATTTTCTTTTTTTCACCAGTTTCTGATCTGTGAGTTTTTTGTGACATTCAGCACCATCCCACTGCCAGGAATAGCACCAATGTTTCTCAGCAGTGTTTCTGTTGTTTTACTGCTCCATCATAATTTGCCTCCATATGACAAGAAATACTTTTAGGTCAGATTCAAAGCTGAGTCAGAGTGATCTTGAGCACATTTGTATCTGATTTATAAATCAACACCTTAGGAAATCCTGTCTGGAAACCTGTTTTGATGGACAGCATTTCAAGATAAGATAGATGTAAGCACATGCATCAGAAGATGAAAAGAGCTGACTGCTTCTAACATCTTTCTTCTAAATGATCTTTTGCTCTCCACATTAGGCTTTCTGCACATAATTTGCTTGCAATTATAACAAGGTTATCGGGCAATTTCAGTTCTCATACAATAGTGAACTGTTATCACATTACATACATACTTTGATCCAAATGGTGCTTGTTGCAAGCCCTCAAATGCATTAAACAGGTTTCTGACATGTTATAGCACAGCTGCCCTCAGTAGCTGTGACAGTCTGAGCATTTCAGTAGCTCATATGATCAGAACCTTTATTTTGAAGAGCATTTCAGTATCAGCAGTGTTGAAAATCGCTCATCCTTGGCAGAGTGTGAGTGTTGTACTAACAGTGTGTAAATAGGCATGGTGCAGGCTCAAACCATTCTGATTATAGGCATGGGCTGAATGTTGGAGCTTGGAGCATATCAGGAGTGAGACACTTAAGGAGAGGGTGGGCAAACAAACTTTCTGCTTGTGTTTGGTTTTCACCAGCTATAAGTTATGTGGGTTTTTCAACTAGAAAATATTTTCTGCTGAATCATGACTCCTGTCACAATGTGTTAACTATTCAAATCTAGTAAACAAATACCACACTGAGAGGGGGTAGAAATATATTTATACTGCTTGAATTAGAGGAATTATTTTCATTTATATTACAACACTTATCTTTCGGCCAAGCCAGGCCGCCATAGAAAGGAAGGAGGTCAGGGGCTTCTCTTTTTTTTGGCTACCTTTTTCCTATTCTTTTTGCTTTCTTTTGTCCTTTTGCCTCACTACAAATCAATATGGAATGAGATTGGTTTGCTGGACAGCAAGCTGGTACCTGATGAAAATAAATTGAATGAATGTGGAAAGCAGAAAATGGAGTGAAATTTCTTACATGGTGAAATAATTCAACTATGTTAACTGTGCTATTAGACCTCTTCAAAGAAAACAGTTGAAAAAGTCACCATGGCTTTCAGAATCCATCATGATACCGAGTAGAATACTTAAAAACAAATAATGTTAAAAAAATAATAAATTTTTACTGCATTAAACAAATGTTAGTGGTGGAACAGCAGTTACTGCATTCACTTACTACATGAAGAGAGTTGTCATATCCATGTGATAAATAAAACACCCTCCCACTCAGCCTGAAATACCCACGGGCCCACTTTTGACTGACTGGTGACATGTGCTCTGTATGCATGACTACTCTGCAGTCAGGTTTCCTGTGTGCCATAATGATGCATATTAAAGATGTATATCATAAAAAGATAAGGGGGTCTGTGATGTGCATTGTTTTGTGCCATATTCCCTAGCCCGGGGGATGAGTTGATGTAAACTACTCAGGATCTCCACATATTCCCTATGAGTCAGTGAAAAGAAAACAGTAATGAGAGCATCCAATATGAAACTGAGAAACATGATTGAAAGCAGTGCTGACTTGCAAAATGAATGGTGCTGCTTTGCACTGCTAGAAGCTCCTTGCCCTGTGGAACCTCTTCTTTGCCTGACCAAGAAGTGTGTCATTCCTGAGTAACAACAGGCTCACACTTCCATAGTGAAAAGGTACCATCACAGCACCTAGTTTCATTTCCACTCAATCACAGCCAATGTACATCTCACTAAGCCATTTTGAAAGCTTCCTTAAACATACATTTTTCATCTTATTGCAAACCTATGGTATTTGTTGAAATTACCTTTGGAGACAGGAAGATTAAGAAGTGACCCTCACAGCTGATGTTCTTTGAGTTGCTTGGAACTGGTTAGTGCATAAAGCAAGCTGCAGAACTGGATGTCAAGTCCCAATATCCCCAAAGACTAGTAGATGATCTGGGTCCCAAGTGCAAAATAAGCATTCAAATGTCATGTATTATTCAAAGCATCAGGATATTTCAAGTATGAAAAGACATAGTTAGCTGCTTCTCTAACAAGAAGTTTCCTGTCTTATGAGCTGGAGATGATTTAAACAATTTAGAAGTGATTTATAAATCACTTGGGGTGATTTAAACAGAACTCTCCACAGCTCTCCCACAGCTTTCTGAAATATATAAACAGTATTTAATCTATGAGGCCATTTGTAAAGAAAAAGTAATTTCTTATGTTCAATAAATAAAAATTCATTTGTTCATTATTTATAAAAGTCATCCTAATTTCACAGAACAATGGAAGTAAAATCAGAACAATATGCTTCTATTTACAATGGAGTTTTTATAAATCCTTTCCCTGCTAAGTCATATTTGATGGGATTTTTTAGCTGTTTCACCTGTACTTTCAGAATGCAGTCTGCTCAGAATAGTGAGTGACTTTCTCCTAATTCAATAAGCTGTTCAACCACAGAGCAGTGACGGCTGCCTTTGTGAAATTCAGTATGAATTGACTTGTGAAAGTCAATTAGAATTCAGTATTTGGTTAGAGACTCTTATGCACACAACATCCAGACACCTCGTCAGCCAGATTGTCCCAACATGGATGTGTGTAGGTTTATTTTACCTGCAATTTGTTTATTTACTCTATCACAGAATGAGATCCCTACCAACTTAGGGACAAATTAAATCCATTGTCCTTCAGCACTAGAGGTAGCTTATTCAGCCCTCTGCTGCCATTTTTTAGCAGCCTGATTTCCTGCTTGTAGATAATTGTATTACAATTTCCCATAAATCCATAGCAGCAGAAGTGGTGTAAACCCAGCTCAGTACTTCTATTTGCCTTCTTACTGAGCAATGAAGACTTGATTCCTCCACCCCTCCTTGCAGTCCTTTGACATCACTGCAGCTGCTCCTTGTCACTTCTTATGGGCACATAATGAGCACGGCACGGCTGGCACAGGTTCCAGCAGTGCAAACAAAAAGTGCACAGGGATTTTTGTTGTCTGATAAGTAAATTACTGTGGCAGCCATGATGTGGATTGGGAAAAAAAAGTTGAGGTGAGATTCTAGATTTCCATTGAAAACAAAACAAATGTAAAGAAGAACGGATTGGAACTTTTAGTTATCAAGAGACCAGAAAATTAAAAATAAGCAAACAACACAACAAATCAATTCCAAGTACACCTTTGCAAGATTCCTGCCTGAGAAGCTGTGAGACTGTATGTTTTCAGGCTATTCAAGCCTTGTTTTATTCTCTGGACTGCCCAGACACTGCTGTGCTTCCCTACTCTCCATTTCTCTGTTCCCACCTTTTCCCTGCAGTGTGGCAGAAGAAATTGCAGCGTGCCTTGAAGTCATCCCTTGTCTCTCTTGCTTTTGAGTTTTGGAAACAGAAGTGCAGCCCTTCTCACCACTGTGATAAACCCAAATCAGCTGGAGACCCCTAAATGCACTGCTCATGGGAGGGAGCAGCAAGGGCAGCCAAGGGGCAGCCCCAGCCCGGGCATCAGGCACTGCCTGAGGAACAGGGCTGGGCCCACATTTGGATCATATGGATGTTGGCTGTGCAGGTACCCCTGAAAAAACCCCACAGCAAAATGTTTCCTAAATATTGGGTTACTATCTCCAGGATTATATGAATGATGTTTTTGAAACTCCATCTATCTTCCTCGGGTGTCCCCGCCTCCTTTTGAGTCTGACTGAGAGTGCAGTCTGAAATGCTGTATTATGTATTTTAATAAGATATGAATACATGATATCTACCTGCAGAAATATGAATTATGTTCTCTTGATGCAGAGTCTGATTTTATACACCCTCTATTATGGTGCAGATGCTCTTCATTTCCACTGTGTTGATTATTCTTGTCAATACCTATTTTAATTTCTTCTGTCATTCTTTACATTTAAAAGCTTTCCTTGTGTCTTTGATTTACCTCTGCAAACCTTAATATGTAACTTCAGGTGTCTGAACTTAGCCCACTTCTCCTCTCACTTTCATTTCAGAAAATATCAGAATTACAAATATTACACTGTAAAAAATCCAAGATTTCTGTGCAACAGAAATACGAGTAAACAGCGGGGTAGCCCAATCTGCATTACATTTAGTGATTACCAAAGCCACTAGGTATTTAAAAAAGTGTACCTTCATCCAACAATATTGCAAATAGATGGATATATTTCTGGCCTGTAAGTTCTTGCTTTGGGGCAGCAATATTGTGCTTTGTGAACTAACAAAAGCTCTATTCATTTAGCTGCATAAAAATGTTGATTTATTACTGTCTTTCATATTGGAAATTGAAAAATGAAATACAGACAGTGAACAAATCTGCATATATGTACCATGCATGTATCTGGTTATGTCTCTGTTGTCTTCCAGCCACATCATCTCCAATAACAGGCATCAGATACATTTTATGATGGTATTCAGTAGTGTTTATCTAGCTAGTCAAGGACCTTCATGGGGAGTTTGCCTTCCTCCCCCTTTTTTAACCTTGGTGTTTGTGAGTTGCTTAGGTGCAGCTCTGTGTCTTGTGGCAAGAAGTGTCATTTTAAACGTGTGGGCAGTGCAGAAGCAGAGCTCGTGGACGAGAAACATCTACATCCTGAGTATGGGTCCTGTGTGACAGATGCAGAGACTCGAGGGCGCAGGTTCAAGCTGTTCAATGTGTGCCTGGCCAGTCATCCTGGGCAAGCAAGACTACATTCTATGAAGATTTTTGCTCTGTTCATGGTTATCACCGAAGTAGGCAGGGGGCAGGTCTTGGTAGAGGTGAAGATGGGTACATTTCTCCTGAATTACTTCACAGTAAAAATCTCAGTGGAGAATTAAGAAAGAAATCTGTTATGGATGTAAGCTTGTTAGAAAACAAACCAACCCAGTCCTATTTGTATGGAAGTGTTGTCAATAGACACGCTAATGAGAGCACTTTGAATAATAATTACAGATCTCGAAGGTACCTGGGCAGGGCAGGATTTCAGGGAAATGTGGCCTGAGCAGAGAATGGGAAATACCTAAAACAGCAGATCACTGAATGAGGTCGTAAAAAGACTCTCAGAGGTACCAGGGTATTGCTGCAGCCGACAGGCCTGTGGAGCTTTTAGAAGGTTTTGGATTGAGCGAGTTCATAGCAAGCAGGGAGGAGAGGTATTTCTAAGAATTTTCTATTTATATTTTTACTGCTCAGCACAACTAGGCTTTGATGCAAAAAAAAAAAAAAAAGATTTAGCTGGTTTATGATGTAATAAAACCTTGGTTTTGTAATACAAGACTCCGTGTACTTTTGCTGTTCTGCGTTTTACAGAAAAAGTAAGGCAAAGCCCCATCAGGATTCCACCTCTCCCACTACGGGCTGTGAGATTTCAGAGCACCTTCCTGAAGTGGTTCCCCTTTGCTTCAAGTTTCTGCTATGCTGGGCTTGGGGGTTAAAAGCCCGTTTGCTGATTTCAGACCTAAGATGAACTGCAAAAAATCAGAGATGCCAGCCCGAGGCTACCTGAGTGCCTGTGGTGCCAGGTTTCCAGAAGACACATGCCATGCCCCAGCTAGCAGAGCTGCAGGAGCTGCCATGCTCTGGGAAAGGCTCCCAGCTGCCCTCCATTCCCTGCCAGTGCCAGGGCAGGGAACGTCCCACTGCAGCCAGGGCACCAACTGTGCCTGTCCAAAGCAGGGAGCTGGCACCTCGGCTGCTACTCAGGTGGTTTTAATTATCATCACTTTTCACTGCTTAGACCCGAATCACTCCCAGGCTGGGAATTACCCTTTTAAATGGGTGCAGGTGGGTGTCACCTGGATCTCATAAAAGGAGAACAGGGCCAGCTGGGGCTGGTTCTTCCTAACAGACTCTTCGAAGCTGATAAGGGAAAGCTGTGATAAGCACAGACTTCTGTAGCTGTGCCAGGGCTTCTGCCCTCCTCGAGAAGAAAGAAGAGTGCAGAGCTGCCATTACCTGAGAGGAAATGTTTAATGCCTGCCTCAGGTACTGGCTGTACAACCTGAGGCTGGTCTCATGCTGGTGTGGCTGGAATAGCTGCAGTGCAGTGTGAGCTCAGGAGGATTGAGCTGTAGTTGCTGCCACCCTGTGCTGTGTATGGAAAGCAGAAGGTAGGAACATCAGTGATCTGTTGTGTTTGACTTTATTGTTGTGTAAGATTATAGTAAATACTGGCCATGTGCTGGGATGCAGATTGTAATTGTTCGTCTTCCAAAGATAGATATAGGTACCATTAACCTGTGCCCTGTTTATTTTTTCTAGCTCACTAATTTACTTCAGTGGTTTTATAGTGCCTTTTTATTATTATAATGTCTAAATGTAGTGTGAAAACATGTATGTTGGGGTTTGTTTTTTGCTTTTGGTTTTTTTCTTATAATGAAACCACTCTCCTTAGCCTGGTGAAGATGGAATCTGCTTCTGTCCTTGTATAGAACTATGGTTTTGTTTACATGGCCTCTCTCTCCCTTCTCTGCCTAGGCTTTCTCATCTGCAGTTTTCAGTAGAAAAGCAGCAAGTATGTGATAGGCTAAACCTCAGAAAGACAGTGACTCTTAATCAGTATTTCCTTCTTTCCATCTCTTAAAAACTCTTTTTCCTGGGCACTCTGTGCAGCCTTTTTCTTGAAGCTCTATGGCTGTCTTGAATGCTTATGGTGTAAAAGGCAATCCCTGATCTGTTTGCAGCTCTCTGCCCAGATGGAGACTGCTGTATGGGAGGTAGGACTGGTACTGGAGACCTGGAAGCTTGTCCGGGAAGTAAATCTAATGGAAATAATGGTAATGTGGACAAGGCATGCGAGTCAGGGTGGTGAGCTCTAATGTGCTGCTACTTGCAGTTTCCCCTCAGCACTTTACAGTCAAAGGGTATGGCCTCTTCTTATTTCTGTCTCTTAATCTTCAGTCCTTGTCACACTCCTTCAACATCTTTTGCATTGTAATCTTCCATATTTTTTTCCTCTCTTCTTCTTTCTGTGACTTTCTATACATGATAGATAACCTGTCGTACACTGTCAGCTTGCTTGGTCACCTGAGCAGGGATAATGATCGTGTAGAAACTGTAGGTGCACAGTAGGCAGATGTGTCGTGCTTTTGTGTGCCCTCTGCAGGCAAACCTGCTTTGCAAACCTTCAGTCAAACTTGGAAAAAAGGCTTGTCACCAATACTTTGTTGTGGTTTATGCGTTGACAAAGCAATGCTTCCATCTCAGCACAGTTAAGCCACTGCAGAGCTGGAATTGTTGCTTTAGCAGCAGATGTGTTGGCAGGGTTCTTACAGCTACCCAAGATGTGCCTCTTCTAGAACAGATTTCTGCATCTTTGTGCAGTAGAACTGTGCCTGAAACTGCTCCAGTGCAAGTCATGCACTCATGTAGATGTGTTCTCAGACACAGATATTTACATACATAGAGAGGGGTGCTCTGTGGAGGACGGACGAACATGGAAGGAGACTGGGCAAATAAAACACCCTTCTGCTTCAACAAAAAAACCCCTATCTTCCCTTCACAGAGAAGGATAATTTTCTTTTCTTGAGCTGCCTAGAGGGAATAAACAAGTCTCACAATGTCCTGATGCATCTTTTAGTAGTCTCAAATTATTTAGAAAAGTTGTAACATTTCTCTTCTTTTTTTTTTTAAGTCTGCACTTTAGATTTGTTCTCCAGGCAGTCAGGAACCCGCACAGCTGCCGTGGGTGGGGCAGGTGCTCACTTGGTTGGTAATTACCAGCAGCGAGGCGAGAAGTTGGCTGGTGCCTGGCTGAGGGCTTGAGAACTGCGGTGAGAGAAGGGATAGGGAGCAGAGTAGAAAATATTAGTTACACAGGCAGGTATAGGTGGGGGTCTGAGGTGTAGGTGGGATTTAGCTGGTGTAGGTACTGCATTACATGAACTTGATCACATGATTTATGAAGACTTGGCCATTTAATTATGAAATAGGACTATTTAGTTGCTATTCTAAATGCTACATTTACTGACATGTAATGCAGTGTCTTCGTAGTTTGCTCAGCAGTTATCTCAAAAACATTGAAATCCAATTACAGTCTTCATAAACCACAAGTTAATATGTTGCTTTTTGTTAAAAACAGAAGCCCAAAGGGCCAATAGATCTTGCATTCAGTAATTTACATGTTGTAAATAAAGTGGCTCTCTCCTGTTCATGTAGCTAGTTTGTCTCTTCAGGCTAGAAAACATTTCTGGGAGCATTTCCTTTCTGCTCCTATCTCTCTATCCCCTTGGAATCTGACACTAATACTGTATTTTTCTAAAATTAGGCTTAAAAACTTCTCTAGGCCCTTTCATTTTGTAATTTACACCTGGCACTTTGCGGGGGGAAGGAAAAAAAAAAAGTCTGATAAGGTTTATTTTCTTGTAGTCCTCTCAGATTGCAGCCCTTTGTATCTGAGCTGCAAAATCCTAAATCACACTAACAGGATGCCTGAAATGGACACTGGTGGAGAGTGGAAAAAAAAAGCCTGATATAGACACTATCAACTATTTTTAGTTACTTACAGCCCAGTATTGCTCTTAGCCAAGGACTATTCATGTTGTTTCTTTCTCTTTTTCTTGCAGCTCTCGGTTCTGTGATGACTGAGAAACAAAAATACAAAGTAAGGGTATCCAGAGTAGATGGACATTACCAGAATTAGGGGGCAATTTGACAATACACTGATCTGTGTGATTGCCCTCCTCTGTGGAAGATTGTAGTGGTGTGATTGCAATCATTTCTGCTGGTCAGTGTTTTTAGTGTTAACATAGCTACCCAGGGAGCCAGCCAGGCTTTACGACTTTCTTTGGAGCTGAAAGAAAAAGAGAAAAATGAGTCTGTGGTATTTTACTATAGCAGTTCCCTGTGTATTGGTGGCACATAGCAACCAGATTTCATGTCTAGAAACTACTTGCGTGCACTCTTAAGTGTGCAAGTTGGGAGAGCTGCTTCTGTCGAAAGATGATTTCTATTACTGCCATGTTAATTCTCCCTGTAAAATAAAAAAAAAAAAAACAAAAAAAAACCCCAAAACCCCACCAAAAACCTTTTTGTTGCTTCCAGTTGTTTGCATAAGTGTTTGTAATTGTACCCCTGTTCTGAGCATTCAGTGCTAAGCAATACTAACTAGATCTTGGATGTTTTACTTCTGTAGTCAAGACACCCAAAAGGTACAGGAGCTGTAGACAAGCAAGGGTGTGTTTGGATGGTGGTCTGGGACAAAGAGTATTCCACTCCGTAGTTAAAACTAGCCGAGTGTAAACTTTTTAACTGGAAAAATACGGTTTAGAGTTTTAGACTTGAAATCCCCTAAGTACGTAATGTAAATGTTTAGCATATTTTACAAGCTCACTTCGGGAAACGGCTGCAGTTAAATGCTGCCTCCTGAGGAGGTGTCTCTCTCTCAGGTTGTGGGTCTTGGAGAAGAAGAGAATTTACGTGAGAGAAAACAGAACTCCAGAACTTCTCGCTACACTGAGTCCTGTACTGAAGTGGCTGTTGTGAAAAACAGAGCCAGGACCACAAAACTTAGTAGTCTGAAGAATGTGCTATACAGCAGCTGCCAGCATTGTCTGTGCATCCTGGGACACTTCCCAGTTCCAGTGCCTTGACACTGCTGTCACTTGGGTCTGTGGAAGGAGTTTGGGTCTATGAACTGGCTGGTGGTGAGGAACAGGTGCATTTTTACGTTTTGTGGCAGCCCTCTATCCTACAGCTTGTCCTCTTACGGAGCAGAAGGTTGTAGGGACAGCTCATTCCCAGCCGTGCTGTCCTGAGGGGTTGGGGGATGCTGGTGTGTGCATGCCCTAAGGGGCAGAGCTCTGCACCTCTTAGACCTGCACCTCAGAAGAAGGGTCAGTGCTCACCCTCCCTGCCATTAAATTAAACCAGCCGACAGAGCCTGTTTAGGAAGGGACCTGCTCCTAGGCTGACAAGGTGATGGTGTGCACATGTCTCCGTGGCTTAGTGCCCTTTGGGAGCTTCTTACTTGAGCTAGAATTTGTGGAATCTGTAAAGCTCTTTCTTTTTTTTTTTGTTCCTGTTAAGAGAAATGAACTGTTGAAGTCCCTGAAATGTTCAGTTTTTATCCTTATGCAAGATAGTGAGGAATACACTCTTTTCATCCCTTAGGTAATTATTTGCTTTATTATTGCACTGCATTGAGATAGGATTAATGTAGGTTACAAGTAGTAACAGAATATGAAATAAGGCAACAATAAGCACAAGAGCAAAACATAAAAATAGTCTCAGGAATTAACCTAGTAGTTTCAGAATTGTATGAATTTATAAAATGCTTGCAACTGTGCTTAAATATATTTTTCTTTCTGATAAAGAATGTGTTTTCAAGTATTATGCACACAGGATTCACCTGGGATGTAAGAACTTGAGGAGTTTCAAGTGTTCAGGGACAGGAACGAAATAATAAACTTTTGACTTAGGTTGTCAACCTGAATAAACTATTAACTACCCCATAGCAATTACAAGTTATAGCTAATAAGGGTGCAATAAAAACACAAATACAATTGCCTTTTCCCCCCCTTGGCATTTTCTCCCTGGTCCTGTCAAATTTGTTTTTCTGCCTTGTTCCTTAGTTTGCTTTCCAAACAATTCCACGTCCTCAGTAAATCTTGAGACCTTTCTCATGAGAGTACATTTGAATAGTCAGTTTTGAATATAGGAAATTAAATGAAGAATCACACTTCATAAGCCTGGGCTTATGGATTGGAAGCTTTAGATAATTCAAGTAGACATTGGTGAATGTTCAACCTGGTCTGGCAGGTTCCAGTCTCTGAAAGGTGGGCAGCTGAAACCTCTGTTTGCACAGAAAGGCAGGTTACAGCGTATCTAGGAATTGGCTCTGGCCAGCTTGTTTGCCAGGTGTTATCTTTAACCGTTGTTTTCTTATATTATTAGTAACCAGGTCAATGGGCCAATCACCTTTAGTGGGGTTTTTATTTGTTTTTGTTTTCTTTTTTATTTTTTAGGGTTTGTTTGTTTTTCTTCCTTTTGCCTGTGTTAGTTTTGGCCAGTTGTGCTGGCAGGTGGCTGTGATGGCACTGTGGTACCCCCAGCTGCTGCCAAACTCTGCTTTGTGGGAGCTTGGCCATACATGAATGCTGCTGTCTATTGAAAGAAATGTTAACCTGAAAAGAAAAGGATCACAAATGCAGGCCAAATACATTGTGATATGCAAGTGTTTATATAGCAGTCAAGTATAACCGTGATTTAACCACATGTGAGGAGGCATTTTCTACTTCTGCTATGTAAAACCTTTGGGATTAAACTGGTTTAAATAAATTAAGGGCAAATGCAGTCTGGGATGATGTTGTATTGAAAGGCCTAGAATGTGTTCTGCAGCAGATACTGTGATGCTGACTGATAATTCTAGGAGACTTTTCTTGATTAAGCACTTCTGTGAATCTTGGTTGTATCTGATAAGCAGGGAAATGGTGTCCCTAAATATAACCAAACTGTATTAACAAGAGGATTAGAATGATTTGATGTAGGAACTTTTCTCACTAAACTCTTAAAGAAGATTACGTTTGTTTAATCTTATAATTTAAGCGCAATGGAAATTTGGAAGAGCTGAAATTGCCATTCATTTATTTAAATGGCTTTGGGACAGAATGCATTATCAGAAGGACTTAATATTGAAACTACCTCTAAAAGTCTGAATTTTCTAAGTAGTGTGGTCAAAGTATGATTTCTAATCAATACCCTCTTTGCAAAACACTCTGGATTTATCTGTTGAATTAGATGCATCACTAAATTCTTATCTGTGTCTATGTGTGCTTCCTCATTGACAGAAGGTTGGGGTGTTGGGGAAGAGGAGGTCTTCAATGACTTCTCCTTGCACAGACGTTGGTCTCCGTGCTGGGATTGTTCTCCTGATGATTAGCTCTTACAAATGAGCATGAGCAGTTAGCAGAAACTGAGAACTAGAAAGTTTCAGAGTTTAGGGCTATCCCTGTCAATATTATTGTTTCAAAGAGATCACTTCAGTCAAAACGTTGATATTATTCATTTTTAGTCAAACAATGAGCTCTGTTGCTGTTCTGTTTGTTTGGTAAACAAATGACATTTTCACTGCTGAAAATGCTCTGTTGTTTGATGGCTGTTATTTCCTTTCAGTTAATGTGTGTCCATTAGAACTGGCTGCTGTACTGAGAACCTCTCCTTGGTTTATTGAAAGGGTGTTTTGCAACATCAGACTAGGTTCTCTTAGGGCATGAGTAGTGCCATTGACTTGGGTACGTGGCCAGTTTGGGAAAGAGGGTCACTGTGAAATCGACCAGAGGGGAGTAAAGTGGAACTTGAGAAAAGCTGCCTATAGAGACCAGGTTAGGTGTGTCTTAAACACTTCACCGGGTGGGGGTTTGGAGCTGTAGAAACTGTATTGATGGGTTACCCAGACCTACAAGCTAAACAAAATGGGAAACACTGCTACTTAGTTTTTCCGTCCTGTCCATTACAGGGAAAACTTACATTTTGTTTTAAACTGTGTTCCCATGCTATGTTTCACTGTATCAGACCTAGCATTTTTAAAGAGAGCAATAGCTTATTTTGGGTTTAGGCCAATCCATTATTTAAATCAAGAGACACTATGAAAGTGTAAGGCAGTTACATTCCTACTGCCTGTTTCTTTGTCTTATTCTTGTTTCCTTCTTCAAACAAATTTTTATGAAGTCTAGTAAAAATAATTCTTCTATTTGTTTCAAGCAAAACCCCAGTGGTTTATGCTGTACACACTCCTTTGTGCTTGAGAACCAGTGAGGTATTATTTGTACAATGATCTATGTTCAATTTTTCTGCCTTTCAAAGAGTAAAGAAAGACTGGAATGTTTCCTGGGGAAGGGGGGACAAATTACTCCGTATAGTGAAGAATAAACTGAGGTTCATATTCACTTAGACATCCTAATACACTTCCATACTTGAGCAAGACAGCTGTTGTACTGGTGCTCAGTATTTCAGTAGCTTGATGAATCTGAGAATGGTTTAGGAATCTTTACTGGAGATTGCATAGTTTTTGTTAGTAGCAAAAAAGAAAAAAAACCCAAACCAAAAACCCAACACAAAATCAAAAAACCCAAACCCCCTTGCATAAGAACTCCGAAGGTTGTGTGGGTTTTTTTGTTGTTTTTTTTTTTGGTTGCTTGTTTTGTTCTGGTTGGGTTTTTTTGTTGTTGTTTGGGGGTTTTGGGGGGGTTGTTTTTTTGTTTTGTTTCTTGGTTTTGGGTTTTTTTTTTTGTTGCAGAGTTGTGTTCACCCTTCTCTCAGGATAAGCAGAAATTCTTGTTTGAGTACTGTAGACACAAAATCACAGAATCTAAAACGTGCCTCTGATGGATGCTCTGGTGCCAATATTCCCTCTTGAGGTTTGAGTTCTTTGTACCATTCAAGCTCAGAAGTGTGCTGGGAGGTGGAGATTAAAAAAAAAATAAGCAATTGGATGGGAGGAGAGAGATTTTAAATTTTTTTTCATTTTAGGATATGACAGACTTGTTGTACTGTCTGTTTGCCCTTCTTAGATCTCTTGAGGCAGTCATTAAAGGAAGGGTAATGATGGGCTGCTGGGAGAAAGAAATCGAGGAGCACCAGGCTCTGCAAGGGCTTTGCCATACTCTTCTAGTGTAACTTCTAGTACATGGCCACGAGCTAGTAGGGTTTTTTTAGTATTTAGTTTGAAAGTGACCATAACAAACAACCTCCTCAGCAGAACACTGGTTCTTTGAAACCCTTATCTTATGGTTCTTTGAAGTAAATTCTGTGTAAACACACTAGCAAAGCAAACTTGTAAAAATCCCTTTCCTAGAATGATGTGGGTTTTTCTTTTTTTTTTTTTCCCCTAGCTATTAACCATTGGAGTCTCAACTGAGCTGAGCAGAATATAAACAAGCAATGCTTTCATGTATGGTAAGAGAAGAGCTCCCTCTCTAGACTGAATGCCTCTCTGAGTAGTGGCAGATTGAGGTCTATTTTCTGTTGCTGGCAATGTCAAGGGTGCTGCTTTCATCTTCGATAAGACCTGTGAAGAGTTACATCCTTTGGGGGAGTTGTGTTTGGTGAATGTTACAGCTTGATGACAAAGACTTTGAAACTGAGCTCATAGGGTTTAACTTGTCAAGTCTTGATGTACTTTCCTGATTCATTTTGTGGGGTTTTTTCTCTTTTGTTTCATGATCTTTCTTTAGTTGAGCCTTTTATCATTAAATTGTGGGTTTTCAATTTGTTCAAAATCTACCTCTGGACCATGAATTTACCAGTAATCTCTACAGCAGTGGCTGAAGATGTAAAATGCCTTGATTTACAAATTAGAAAAATCAGCAACCTTTAATCTCTTACACATTTTCTTCTAAACTTTGAATTTCATTGATTAAAAAAAGCCTGCTTTCACTAAGAATCAAAATAAGCATATCCCTGAACAATGGCAGATTACAAAATGTTGTAATTAATTTTTTATTTTGAAACAGTTAAAAATATTCCAAGGCTAGGTATCACAATTGTAGTTTGAGGCAATGCTTAATTGCTTGTAACTTTTATCCAATTAGCACTTGTTTGCTCCTTGGTGCCTTCAGTTGGAATGATTGGGACTGCCAGTAGATGGTTTTAACCTCCTGGCAAATAATGCTGCCTAAAAATATTTCAAAATGAAATAGCTTCTTATCCTTTTCACAGGGCTGATGTTTTTTCAGCTTGCAGGAAACAAAAGCAGCTTGGGGTAAGTGAAATGTGTGTGTGATTGTGTATTTTACAGAGAGCTCAGGAGCTGGTCCTGTACAAGTAAGGACACGGAGATCATTGATTCTGAGGTGTTACACTGCTCTTCTCAAGTTCTTGTGTGTTTGGTTTTTGATAACAGCTCTCTCAAGTGAAATTTTTTATGAATTATTAATTTTGGAAGCTGGTACATCCTGACCTCTTCCTTTCTACCTCCTTCAGTGTTGCCCTCATACAAAGACATCTGAGTGCAAGCTGTTGGCTGTTTATTGGTAATGACTTTTCCTGCTCAGTTTTGTAAAGGCTGGAAAGACTCCCAGTTGCTTCTGTGCCACTTCAGTTTGTTTTCCTTGGAAGCATTGCTTACATTGGGGTAGCCTTCAGTTTTACTGAGGTGGATCAATACTGGGTAGGAATATGAGTCTTTTAGGTTTTTTTTTCCATGTGTACTGTAAGGTTCACACTAATTGCCATCTAACTCAAAATAGTTTTTTTAATGTGCTTTCTTCCATCCTGACAGCTCATTAGTATATCGTGGTGGTTTGTTTTGTAAACTGAAGAAAATGTTTCTCATAATATTCTTTCTCTGCCTGGCAGACCATATTTATTTCAAAGTTATCCAGTGATACCTTCATCTTTTTATATCTGAAATGTACTCTCATCTAGGCCTGGAAAATGAATTTTTAGCATTCATATTTGTAACAGCAGTGATTTCTCTCAAAATTATGCTTATCAGGCCTAAGTGCCTTGATGGGACAGGTTCCTGGACCACCTTATTGGAGCCCCAGACATGATCACCTGGCAGAGGATTATAAAGCCTCTATTTAATGTCTGTGACTGGAAAGGTACATGGAATGGGTGTTTTGTAAGCAGATAGATGCTCCATCAAGGGGTAAATACTTTGTGTTTCTAAAGGCCTTCTTTTATATCAAATTGGACACTTCTACTGTTTTTTTCCCAAACTGTCAGGAAGGCAAGTTCTGCATCTCCAACATGACGCTTTTGTGCTTAGATGTGAAAGGTCATTTGTCTCTTTTCTCTCAGTAAGTGAAAATGTATTCACATGTCAAATCTTTCATGTCAGGGAGAATCCAGATTGTGGACTCAAAAGCTTTTCTTGTCATGTTTCTAATTAGGTCTGTGACTCATTCTCATGAATAATATATCAAGCTGCATATTAATCCATAATCTAATCCAGCTAAATCATCAATTTATGGCAAACCTTGGCTGCAGCAACTCCAGTAAAAAAAGTCAGAGGCTGCAAAATTTTTCCAACAGCTGTTAAAACTTCTGTAGTGTCTCTAGGTACTAAACTTGCAAGGCAAGTGATTAGATTCATATTGCAGTATGAAGGGGTGAATGAATTTGATTAAAATAATAAAAGTAGATTTCTAAAGATGGCTTTGAGGTTAAAGCCAAAAAAGCCCTTTATCCCAGGTACAAATTATTTTCCTTTATGATCTGAGGAGGAGACTATTTGTTCATGTTCAGACCGAAGTGCTGGGTATGGTTAGATTGGATTGCTGTTCTTAGTAAGAAACTGATTTGTTTTCTATCTCTGAGTGCAAAAAAAAGGTACCAGCTAATAAATTATTACAAAGGTTTTTAGCCTGAAATGAAATCACTTGTCACTTGACCTCAGTTTTGCAGAATATTTTGAAGGATTGCCCCAGCTCCCTCATTAATATGCTGGATGGGAGTGTTGTGGATGTAGCTGGTTGTGTTTGTTTGTGATCATGCTGATAGTTATTGTCAAACAGCTTCACTCCATCATGTAGTGTTCATCACCAATTAGTCATCTGACAGGTATAATTTCTCAGTGCTGCGGATTGCTATTGTAACTGTAAATTATCTTTGAAAGTGTCTTTAAAGTGTCATCTTTTCCTGCTGTTGTCTGTTTTCCATCACCTAGTTCATGATAGGTTGCTGGCACTGCCGTATGCTTCCTCCCCAGTTTATTTTATAGACAGAATGATATATTCCTGCCACTCCCTTTCTGCCTTTCCCTGCTGCTCGACTCTTTTCTCCAAAGAACTGGGCTTACAGGAGGCTCCACTTGGTGGCTACTGTGTGCTTGTGTCAGAGCAGGGAGAGAATAGTCTTCATGCCTGGCTTCTCAGCCTTTCCAAATGCTGTTCCACTGCCACATCTGTTGACTTTCACGCAGCAAGGGAACCTTTGAAAAGGATACAGCTTCGATGTAGCTCCTGTCAGACAACATCAGAATAATCGGCTTTGAGAAAGACAGGTACCATGTGCTCGACTCTTGGTGCATATGTATCCTCCCTGCTGCACACATGCAACTGTGAGACAGGGATCCTATCTGCTCTGTAATGGCTCACTGAGGCTCTGTCACAGGCAGCATGTGTGTGATGCAGCCATGAAGTAGGAGGGTTTTGAACTTGGTGTATGGGTCACGGCTGTTCGGCTTCGTCTGGCCAGGCTGTCGGGGTTGATCTGCTTGTGCGTGAACAACTGCTACTAGTGAGGGTTGTGTATGGCAACGGGAGATGTTAGGCTAAGCCTGCTTGTCTGCTTTGAATGGAGCAAAACTGGCTTCCAAATAGCACCTGGCAGTAAACAGCAAATGTGTAGCCAGCATACGCTCAGTTAAAAAGTTTCAAAGTGAATGACTTGACAATGGACTGTTACCAAAAGATGATGGAACACAGTGGATGATTTTTGCGTGATGACTTGGAAAACTAAGTTGCCATGCATTTCAAAAATCAAAGAAATATTCCCCGTAATAATGGAGGAATAGTAACCTGTGCCACAGGTTCTTGCATATGAGCATGTGTATGGTATTATTGAATTGATAGTATTGCTTGGCTGTGCTGGGCCATGACTGCAAATTATAGCAACTTGTCATAGCTTTTAAACAATTTTTGTTTTGTTTTGGTTGCCTTAAATGTTCTGAATAATAGTGAGGATCTCAGGGCATATGAAATGGGATAGTCATTCCTCTGTAACTTTCTGAAAGGTACTCTTAAAACGGTATTTACATATTTCTAATGCAAGGTTAGGAAAAGAAAAAGGATTGAGCACATATCATGGACTATTCATTTAGAATCAGCGTTTCACCTATGAAAGAAGGATGAGGCTTCTAAATAGCTAATGTGTTCTTGTCATAAGCATCAAAAATTAGAATATGCACGTTGAATATGGGTTCACCAGTCTGCATAGATGTCTGACCTCCATCATACTGTGCTTCTCCCTGTTCTGTCCATATTATTCAAAAAACTGGGTCAATGATGTAAACCTGTGAATCAGAGTGTTTTATGCACCTGACAATGACCTCAGCATTCCTGGAAATTTGCAACTAAGAGCAAGGGCAACCATTTTAAGTTAAGGATCAAATGTGGATATAACAAAAAAATGTGCTAAAAATTATTTCCTAAGTGTGGTGGAAAGCAGCACAACTTTACTGCTTGTTTGCACACTTGTACAGACTTGATAAAACTGTAAAATTTGCCTATATTAAGCCTCAGGTATTACACCTTAGACAGTATGAGTCGAACTAATTAGAGAGCTGAGAGATTTAGATTGTTCTAGCAATTAAAGACTTTCACATGGATTTATGCTCCCTTCAACTTTTTGAGCTTGATGCTGTAGTTCTTTTGCAGGTATTATTCTTTGCAGTAGAAGTTTTGCATGAGGAAGGGCTGTTTCTTGAGTGTTTTTATGTACTTATAATGAAGACATTCACATTGTTTGCTTGTTGTGCTCTTAAACAAATGGGTGAATCAAGTTCATGAAGCTTAGGAAGAGAAATGACACTTCCAAGGTTGCCAGCAGTTCTGCATAAACAGCTGGTGATTTCAGCTGATCAATGGCAAAGAAAAAAGTACAAACCTGTGTTTGACTCCCACAAAAGGAACAGGATACAGTGTCACATCCACAATTTAAATTAAAAACTGTGTGGCAGTTGAGTTTTCTATTTCAATGGCATCTTAAACTGCATCACGTGTTATGTACTACACAGAAATTAGCAAATAGATTAGATTAATGTGATGCTGAACATGAAGGCTAAGATCAGTTTATTTTGACACAGTGATGATGACAAATAAGTACTTTCATTGGAACATGTAAGTAAAACTGCTTTGAATGTACAGATTGAGAACTACATCTTGCTCTGTCTTGTTGTCATTTCAGTTCTGAAATACATTTTGTTTGCATCTTGCTGATTTCTGCCTGGCTCTATAGGCTGAGTTGACGCTTTGCTTTTCTTTAACATAGCAATCTGTTTTCTTTGTACCATTGTTATGTGTGCTGGGCTCTTTTTTTCCCTTATTCTGTCTCTGTAAGCATTTTAGTCTCTTCACTTTGAGTGGCTGATTTAAGGAAATTGAGAGATTAGGATAGCAGACAACTGAGATGAATTGAAGTAGTTCATCTTTGTCAGAAAAATCCTGTCTCTCTCAGCTGTCCCTCTTGCAAGAAAGAGGAGAAACTGGGCAGAGAGCTAAACTTCAGAGGCATGCAATAATTAGGAAGAAGAAAAGTGAGAAAGTATCTTGAACAAAGCTGGAAAGAATGGGCACCTTTTGGACTGAAATAGGTACATAGAAGCTCCTAATTCCATATGGAACTGCAGCAGACTATCAATTTACTCTGAATCCATTAACATAGCAGATTCTGAGAGAGAAAATTCTTAGGGGTATGTCAGACTTTTTTTCAATTGCTGAGAGAAGAATGTTCTTCCCCAATAGAAATAACAAAAACTGGTTTTGGAGAAAAAATGTGCAGAGAAGAGAAAGATCTGTATTGTAGCTCAAATGTTTCTCTTTGCTGAAATGGAATTTAAAAAAAGGGGTGGTTCTTAAGCTCAGCTTGAGAGTTATTAAAAATTAAAATTGAATACAAATTAAAAATTAAAGTTGAATACAAGCAAACTAATAGGGGGAGAAGTTGGAGAGTGAGAATATCATACCTGGTGTTCTTTTTCCTCATTTTGTATATTATTAGGACTAAAGAGATTTTCATCAGTATTGGTGCTCCCAGGTAATGTATTTCAAAGAAGTATCGAGCTGGCCAGGATCAAAGTCACTTGTACATGCAGAGTTTCCAGCTAAGCTGGAAAGAAGCTGTGGGAGGATATGGGTCTGATACAGTCTGACAAAGGTAGAATAGCCTTCATTATCTGTAAGAGGCAGAATAGCCAGCATTGATCCCACTTCAGCAGAAGTGGAAGGAATCAAGGTCATAACAAGGTGTGTTCACTTGATCTGCTCAAAACCTGAGACTGGAAGAAATGATTGATAACATAAAAGCGAAGAGGCATTTGGTAGCTTGCTCCAGGAAAACACAAGACCCGTAAGCATCTAAGGATAGGAGAATTTTTATCAGCTTGCTCCCTTCGAGGTTTTCAGATGAATCAGGTGAGGTGATGTCCTGGCCCTAAGCAGACATGGTGCCTCCCAACTTGGCTCTCCTCAGAATGGACTCTCACTCTGCCCTCTGCTGAGGCTTCCACTCTGCTGAAGCAGCCTCTGGACGGTCTCTGAGTCTGGCAGAGGTACAATTTTGTAGGGGTGGGGAGGAGGAAAGGCCCAAGGGAAGGGGAAGATGTTTCAGACACATGTGTAGGTCAGTCTGACAGCTGCTCTGGGGGAGAGAGGAAAGCAAGCAAGTGATGAAAGTCAGGTACTGGAAAAGGCTTGTGGGCCAGCCTCTCCTTGGAGTTACAGTTGCAGGTATGAGCACCCAGACTTCCTCTGATGCAATTCCGGAGCAGGCTTTCAGCTGAATGTGGTGCCTAGAGGAGATTTTTTTCTTCTCCTGGATGAAACCAATACACTGTGGGGTGTGTTTAGTGGTGCTGTTCCCAAAAGCACTGTCATTGCTCCCAGCCTGTCCATCAGCAGGAAAGGTCCCCACCTCCTTGGGTAGTGCACTTGCACTTGGTAGCTAAAACTAGGAAATTTAAGGAATAAACGAAAAGCAATTAATAATGTTTCTTAAATACAGCTGATCAGTCTTGCCGAGCTGTGAACATTAGAGGCTGGAAATTGTTTTTGTTTAGGAAAGTACTGAACAACACCCCATAATTTCTACAGTGCAGTGGGCACTGGAAGGTGTTCTTGCCTGTGGTGGGGAAGATTGGAAGTCGGTGATTTTTAAGGCCCTTTCCAACACAAACTGCTCTGATTCTGTGATTTGAAGCTCTTTGTTTGTTATCTGTAACTCATTGCTTGGTGAGTAGTGCCTTAGCCACAAAGCCAAACTCAGTACATTTTATTTTGTTATTGTTGCACAGTTTCGCTATGCAAGACTTGCAAGTCAGCAGCATATGGCATGGCTGTACTGTCCTATAAAGAAGGAAATAACTGTGTATGACTTTTATTTGGATGGTGAAAGCTGGGGAAAAAAAAAAGAAGTCCCAGGAGTTACTCTTCTCAAACTAAAAGCCAAGGTGTTTGATGTGATGTCAAAGGCTGTTGAAATATGTAATTCATTCCATCTGCTGCCTTTGGTGCATGAGAACAGCGCATTGGTGCCAGCTGCATGTGCCTGAAACTGAGAGAGGAAAGCCTTGGCAATCATTCTGTTTGCTCTGCTGCCTGTGAGGGTGCAAGTGAGCCACAATTTCGCTTTTATTTTTAGCCCATGTGTCCTGGTTTGCCTGACAGGCCAAGCTTAGGGGGTTGTGTGCTGCGTGCACTTGAGCTTAGGAGGCTTTCCCTGTGCTGCCAATATTGACATTCTAAAAATTCATACACATTCACCAAGTTTTGATTGCCATCTGTCTAGGAATTAGGTAGCTCTGGCTTTCTTATTACGGGCTAAGTATAAGGAATTTTTACTCCTTTCGTTGTTCATTAGCTGGTCCAACCAAGGTAGTTCCTAAATAAAGTACAAGGTTTGCAAGCATAACCACCTAATCAACAGGCTTTGGGAGATCAATTTTTTAAGAAATAATTGCCATGAAGTCATTTCCCAGCCTTTACAGAAACTTACTCTGGTTTGCTGTAGTTCTTGACCATGTGTTACAGTGGCCCAAGAACAGTCAAGTGGAAGTGGAACTTGTAATTTTCCTTCAATATTTTATTGATATAAGTAGTAGCACTTTCCTGAGGGCTTTCTATGTAAAACTTTCAAGTTACTGTTTAATAGAAGGATGAAAAGATTAAATATCAATAAAATGTTCCCTTTTTTCATTTATCAACCAATTACTAAGGAAATAGAAAATTAAACTCATAATTTATTATGTTCAGCCCTCTTCCCTTTTTCCTGTTATTTATGCAGGGTGATGCCTGGAAGCTTGCTGTCTTCAACCTGTAGCCAAAGGCCCTAGTCGATACAGTGAGAGATCATAAAAGAATTGTGAAAAACCCAACAGGATCAAAAACCAAAATGCCCAAAAGCTTATGGGCAAGAAAATGATTTAGTGTAATGGAGAACAAAGTAAAACAGCTGCTGGTTTTACTGTATTTTATATTTTTTTTTCCCTGTGGTCATCTACTGAGGAGAAATAAGATCTTTTTGTACTCAAATGTAAGCATACAAATAGTCTCACAGGATTCAAGCTTGCTGCAGCCTTAAACAACTGTAAGCATTGAGGCCAAATCCACCATGTTACTTGAATCTGAATTGGGGAAGGAGAGTTTAGTAGCACTTCATGGGTAATTGGGAGGTTTTAATCTGAAGCCTTCAAAGCTATTTTGGCTTTTGTCATCGAGGGGATGGCCTCTGATTGTCATCTGGTGTTGTGTCATCATGCACCCCACTGTTGTTCATTAGTGACTGATGTAGTTCTCTACTATGCATTGTTATGGAAATTATAATCGAGCCAAAAACACGTGTGTGCAAAACTTTAATATTCCACTGCATCCTTTGCGTGCTCTAAACAGACCTGATGTAGGTCCCTGTAAATGGAAACTCCCTGATGTGGTACTTGTATAAAAAATGGAGTTGGTTGCTGCTCTCTAAGTGGATTGTTACTTGGAATAAACCAGTACTACTGCACATCTAACACTGGGCAGCTGGTATGCAGCCACCTTTGCCACTGGGATGCTGCACCAGAGTTACTGGGAGAGAAGTGAAGATGCATTTTTCTAATGGCAAATTTGTGGGAAATGTAAGCAGTGTGCTGTTTTACTTGAGCTTGTACAAACTAAACACTGCTGCTACTGCACAGTACTGATGCATTGATGAAAATTGCATTATTCACACAAGTAATTCAAGTTTGAAAATGAAGAATTTTAGCTAGGAAAGTTAATACAGGCTCTTTCAGAAAAGTTCTCAAAGCTGCTCTTAAATAAGCCCCTGAAAGGGAGAGCCATGCCAAAACCCACAGGTTTAACACAAAGTTGTTTTCCTGATCTGCATTTGAGGTGTTCTTGGTGGGAGAATGAATGACTTTTCATCTCTAGGTCCACATGAAAGCAGAAGCCCAAGGGTAAAGTGGGAAGGAAAACTGAACCACTGACATTTATTTCATTGTTTGAATCTAGAGGCAATGTTTGGATTGCACATACTATGTTTATAGCGTGGAATCAATTTTAATAAATTAGGAAACTATTACAGGT
The DNA here is from genome assembly GCA_013399195.1 of Dicrurus megarhynchus. Lineage (NCBI taxonomy): Eukaryota > Metazoa > Chordata > Aves > Passeriformes > Dicruridae > Dicrurus > Dicrurus megarhynchus. The sequence goes on from VXAD01003975.1 coordinate 92,824, forward strand.
GAAGAGGTGATGGTGTGTATCAGGAGAGAAGAGTAATATTGAAAGCATCTACAGATTGGTTTCCTCTGGTTTTTTCCCCCATTTAAAAAGCTTTAATTATCCATAGGCATAGAGTAAAAGACCCCTGAAAACAACCCTTACAAGTACATAAATTTTGAATTATTTGATTCTTATGATTTTTAAAATGCCTAGATTGTCATAGAATAAGGAAATTAAAATTATAGGTTGGCACACTGAAGACATAAATAGACTTACAGTTTGAACTCATTTATTTGAGAAAAACCCACCTTTACTGTTTACCTAAATACATATATATGTTATTCTTGTGTTTGGCATATACTTACTGTGATTAGTATAATATATAGTGTTGAAATTATGTGAACTTAATTTCATACTCTAATAAAGGATTGGCTAGAGTTAAAAAAACCCAAACAAACAGCAACAAACCACAAAAAATCAACTCTTTGCACCTGTAGTTTTGGGCTTTATTCACTCAGGATCTGACAAAATATTGTGGGATTCTGAAGACAAAATTTAATCTATTGTTTCCTATAAATAGTTAGATTTGCTTGGGTGTCTTTTGCAACATCCTAATATCTTCAAAGAAATAAAACAACCCTACAATCTGCTTCTAGAATGGAGGCAACTCTTGGAGTGAAGGGAGGCCTGTTTTCTGCCTGAATGGGTTAATTAGTATCAAAGTGCTTAGAAATTATAACATTTTTAAAATATGGGAGGAATGCTTTAAATTTTTTTAGCTCAGGCAATTGCTACAGGAGCACTAGAGTAAAAAAAGAACACAACAAAGAAAAAAAACAAAAACAACAACCTTTCTTTGGGAGGAAATCTCTTCATTCAGGCCTCCCTGTAATAGTGTGGGCACTATGGGGACACTGGAACTGGCTTTAAAGGAGCTGTGAGAGCCTTTCTTTGGCCACCTGCCTTCCCTGTGATGGAGTGGGATAACTTTGGTCCAGATCTTCCCTGGCTGCAGGATTCCCAGGGGCTGCCAATGGTGTGTGTGGCGGTGTATGGCAGGAATGTCAAGGGAGTAGATCAGTTATCCTCTGAGGTCACAGGCAGAAATTGTAGATGTTCCTATAGGTGTGTACTATGGATTGAGTTTTGTGCCATGGGCAAGCAGCTGACAGAGTGTGAATCACCAGAAAACTGTCCTACACATTTACTGATGATAAGAGGTTGTACTCTTGAAGCTAAATGTAAATAGTGTAAATAACTTGTATTTCACAGTTGTTTGGCGTGGGGGGTTTGTTTGTCTTTTTACCCTTGAGAATATAGCCATTATTTCAAATTAATACGTTGGCTTATGAGCTGCAGATTTTTCTATTCGCTGTTTGGTACAATGCTTACCAAATTATTTTCAGATCTTAGAAATAATCTACACAGAATGTCAATCTCTTCTAATATTTATCTAGCCTTACTCTTACTAGAACTATTTTTTGTGAAATAATAGACTTCAAATAGAAATCCCAGATGTACTCTCTCTCTGAATCCATAAATTGCTCATTGTGAAGAAAATACATTTTTTTTCTCTAAAAATGATGGATTGCTGGAACATAATGGCTTGTGCTGCTGTTATAGTTAAATTTTCTTTGAAATTACTGAATTTCATACTGTTTATAAAGTAGGCACAGCCTCCATAAGGCTAGACAGACAAGAATAGTGCACATATACAACTGAAATAGGGCAGCTGTAAAGAATTCTGATGTTACATGGCTCTTGTGTTTACTTTTATTCTTTTTCTGAAATGGAGTGAAAAATGCTGAATGCTCCCTTTTGTGGAGTATTAGACATAGACATGATTAACATAAACTTGAGCATTAACACTCTTTGCAGTTATCTCCTCACATATACAAGTAAAAAATAACCAAAGTGCAGGTGCTATTTTGTTTACCTCCTAAAATAAAGACTCAAAAATAGGATTGAATGCAGTTATCTGCAATGGCACATGTGAGAAAAGATATTTGTTTTGAGCTAGACACTGAAAAGACTGATTTTTATGAGAGTGGCAATTGTGACAATTGTAAATTGCAGAGACACCAGCTTCATCCTCTTCACAGGTAACCTTGACTTATTTTTCTTTATTAAGAAATTAGCTGGTTGCTGAGCTGTACTGCTCCTGGCTCCTGCAAAGGAATTACTTGTTAATGGTCAGGCAAATGAGCAGGATGAAACATTTCATGACAGCTCCCAAGATCTCTGAGCTCATGCCCAACATGCGTGTGTTGGTAAAAGCTGAAGTTATCACCTTTCCCTCACTGTTCAAGAGGCGTGGAATTTGGATTATTCATATATCATGTGATGGTTTAAATAATTTTCATCAGTCTTTCATTCCCACGCTGCCTTGTACCAGTGCTTTCCAGAATCGTTTGTAGGGAACTCTACATCTACTGCAGCAGCTTCATTCACTTTATTCCTATTAAAAAATATCAGTAAAACTCAAGTTTTGTCTTCATGTCTCTTCTAGGGGAAAGTCTGATCTGGAGAGGTTACAATAGAGGTAATGGACACTAAACTGATCATTAGGTGTTTTAGGGTGGTGACAAATTGGTGTGTGCTCCTAGAGCACTCACGCCATTATGGATCACCTCAGATAGTGAAGAGTGTTGGAGTGATGAGTGTTATGTGTCAGCAAAGCAAGAGATGTGTGTGGTGAAGAGGGAAGGTGACTCTTAAGCCTTCCATGGATGTTAACCTTTGCTTCAGAACTTGAAAGCTGTGAATTGTTTCGGGTGAGGTTTTCTGGGGCTGATGGAGCCCATACTGTGAGGGAGGTCTCCATGTTGCAGCCTGGTTTTAAACCACCCTTTTCACCAGTAGAATGAAAGCTTCATTTGTATGAGCCACATAATACAGTGCAGGAATGCACCACCTTGTAGTAACTTCTGAGATGTATGTTAGTATATATAACCCTTCACCCCTGGAGGGTGAATTATTAAAGTGAACTTCAGATTTCAGGCACACTTTACCCTAAAATGCAAGACCTAGGTGTTTCAAAACAGGGCATTAAGGCTTCAGGAAGAACTTCTAGGTCATTTAGGAAGGACTCAACTATCTATGGAATAAATTCTAAAACCTCCAAGAACATAATTTAGTTATCAGAGAAAGCTGGTAGTAAACAATACAGTTCTTTCTAGTAACCTTAATTTTTGGTCATGTAATTTATCTCCTTTGTATATGAGAAGAATTGTTCAGGATAGTGGCTATATGTAAAGGTAGGGGAGGAGACAAACAATTAATTCTTGCATCTCTTCTCTTTAGCCCAGTAAATCTGGGGACTCAGTTTCATTAATTGCTTATACTGAAGTGTAATGAAAAGTATTTAACTTTTCTCTCTGATTCCCATAAGATGCAAATCTATGGTGATAGCGTGAAAATCACAAAAATTATATCTTACTTGAACATAATTTTTTCTCAGAATAGCTTTTGTAGGTTACCTGCTACATATCTATCTAACCTAGTTATATTTTTATGTGTATAGCTTATTTAGTATGTGAAAAATAACTGATTTTCCAGTGTATTCTGACAAGGAAAGCAGTCAGTATTTGCTGGGGAGTGTTTGCTGACAGACAGTGACAAGAAATAGAAAATCAGTGTTTGGACTTTATCCATAAGTGAGACAATAATCTTTGGAACATATTGTCAAAAGGAATTGGTTGTTTTTCTGGTTTTGGTGTGTCTTCAAGAGGAGTACTGGCATCTTGAGGAAGATAATCTTGATAAATGTAAATTACTGCATCTAGTGAGGGAGAAGGTAGCTAAGTGAAAGTGCAGTGGTCGGTAATACACAAGAAATCAGATTACATAATGAAATTATCTCATTTCAAAGGCCCTAAATTTCTGCAGCTCTGAGGTCAAACACTTTTAGCTCAGGAAAATACCAGAAAATCATGTGCAAACAGGTTTTTATAAATCTCTGCCATATTGTTTCTATCTATTTCCTTTATCTTTAATATTTGAATGCTTGACTTAGTACTGCAGCGTTGTCATTCGTGTTTTGATGGAGTGCTGGTGGAAAATCCATAAGATGTATGGCAACACATGAGGGTTTGGTAAGTCTGTTCTACACATTGTCCTGCATAGAATCATTTAGGTTGGAAATGATTGAGCACAATCATTAACTTAAAAGGTCCATCACTAAACTAGGTCTCTTAAGTACCATACATACATGTCTTTGAAACACCTTGGCCCCTGAAAAAGCATTCTTCAGGGCTTAGGAGAGTGAAAAAGTGCACCACTGTCTGCTGAGCTTTGTCTTGTATTTAAAAGGTCGTCTGGTCTCCTTTCACGTTACAAGTTTGCCCTTTTGCAATCAGAGTTAATTGTTACACATAGCGGTGTGTCTTTATCTTTTACCTATGTTCTCATAGTATTAAATTAGTAATTCTATGGAAATACTATGCAAAGTCGTGTATGTGCCTTTGGAGTGTTGAAAAAAATTAAGTAGGCTGAATTAGCAATGAAACTATCTTCTTTTTTGGCATCATGCTTGTTTGACTCAGTACTTTCCTCATTTCTGCTGAAGTGAAATATCCAGGAGCAGTTTCAGGGCAACTTGTGCATGAATGCCTATTTTCTTCAGCCTATCATTCTTTCTATTGTTTAGTACCTGGCTTTCTGTTCCTTTTATATTTTAATGTATCATCTTACTTCTTTCCTCCTCCTCTGCAGTCTTTCACAAATAATTGAAGCAAACGTGATAGGGTTTTAGAGAACCATCTGTTACGTTTGGTATCCATCCCCAACAAAGACAGAGTGGTCCCATGATAAACAAGTGGTTTAAGGACTTTATGTTCTTAAACCTTGGAAAAAACAGCTTTTTCCTTTCCTTCCATTCCAAATGTGTTGGCTGGATAACATAATCACTTTTAACATTTCAGTAATCGTGACAATTATGTCAGAAGTTCTGAGTAAATAAAATGTGATGATCAAAACCCCGAGCCTCATGATATTAGATACTCATAGTTCAAGTCTTTGTGATTTAGTGACTTTTCTGGGTAAAGTGAAGGGTGTTTGAAGTGAAGCAGGAGAGTTTTCACAGTAAACAACTCTTCTGCAACCAGCTTTATGGTTTTAGAAACTTCACCAGTTACATGCAAGAACAGGTGTACTTTTCAATTACTGTCTGAAAAAATCATTTGTTATCAATGCAAGTGATACTCCTGCTGTTTTGCATTTTTGTTATTGTTAAATAAAGCTTTAACACTTTAAACAAACATTAAGTCTTTACTTAGTGTTAAAAAAAAGTTTTCATTTGTCAAAAAGAAAAATTCATGTACTTTGAAATTGTTGTGGCAAGCTTTTGGGTTTATTTTGAAGGTTTGAGTTTGCATCATTAACCTCATCATTCTCCTCAGAATCATTACACTACAAACAGGGCAGTTGGCTCCAACTCTGATGGGATGATTGCTCAGGTAAGGAGATATTATGTGGCATTTCCACAGGACTTGTAGCCAAGCCAGAAATGCAGCTTTAATCCACATATTCCCCTACTCACACTGGGAATCAGGCACAGGGCAGGTTGTGCAGCTTTAGCTCACCATGGAGGTAGAAGATAGGTTTGAAATTTCAGGTCATTTTTGTACTCTTCATCCTGACTTTCAGTTTGTGCTTAAGAACTTCATTTTAGAGTCTGTAGAGAAATGTGACATTCTCCATAAGTCAGTACCGGAGCCCAGGGGTGACAAATGGGAAAATCCCCACAGATTTTCTCTCTAAATCTTCCAGTTCCCAGTTCTTATTACTCTGCTGCTTCTGAACACATTTTGTGTATCAAGGGAAGGGAAGTGGATGCCTGAAACTTGTGAAAAGTACTGAATGGGTTGCATGTTATATAAAACATATGTTTGATTTTATGGCATAAACTGCAAATTTGGCAGCCACTCACAGATTAGTAAAGTTAAAAATTTTCTTTTGTTAATTAAAGATCCCATGATATTTACAATACTCTCTGTAAAAAGATGGGTCGTTAGGAACGTCACTGTAATTTAGGTATTGGAAGAGAAGGCTTTCAAGTGTGACCTGCTGAGCATATTATCCATTTTCACCTCATGTTAGTGTTTGTGACAGTGCAGTGTCCACTTCTCTCCTTGTAACATGAGTTCTATTCCTGAGGTCTGCTCTACTTGTCATATTCTTAGTGCACGCTGTTTTCTGTTTACTTGCCATGAATGTTTCTCGAAGGTATTTGGAACATGCTCATCATTGGGGGCATAAGTGTGATTTCATACTTGGAATACTCTGATTTTCACGTGTATTCTATCTCATTTCTCCAATAGAACTGTGACCCTGCCATGCATTCCCTTTTGTAAGAACATCAGTTGTAGATGAGTTATTCTCTTGGTTTGAATAAGCCTCTAAACACCATGTGAGCCCTCCTTTTACAACTCCAAGTTCTCTTGACTTTTTTATAAGCCCTTGGTACTTGGTCACTCTATAGCTTTTGGTAGGATCCTCAGTTGCATTTCTGTCACTTTGCATCTCTGTATGTGCAAAGCAATTCTTAAACTGATCTATCCATCCACCCAAACCACGATGACTCATTTTAACACCTCCTGATGAACTGCAAACGTAGAACAGACACTTTATGGGGTTGAAGCTTCTCTTGACCTCTCTAAAAATCTTCATGGAGCATTTTATTGGCTCTGCTGAATGCTGTGGTAGCTTGATACATTGGTCTGGGGCATGTCTTGTCTCAGCTTAGGGTGTGTTTGTCACTGAAGCAACATATTGTTTACTGGTACGTGGCATTGCTAAGTAACACAAAAACTAAAGTCTAAATAATTTAACCACAACAGCAGGTGCCATAAGACTCACTGCATTTTTTTCAAATCCATTTCTAGAACTGATGTGTCACCTTAAAAACATGGTGGGTTTTTTTCTTTCCCTTAAAACAATGTTATATCTAAGCTGCACCCTCAGCTTGCCAATCTAATATGCTTCTCTTGTTTCTTCAGAGAATAGGTCAAACCAACACCTGCAGGAAAGTCTCTTTAGATTTGTCAGAAAGTATTCAACAATCAGTTTCACTTTCCAGTTGATTTCTTGTATTGATTGTATTATTGCAGTATAACACCCTGAATCTACCACTTTGTGCTCCTTTTCAGGGGACTCTTCTAAGAATAAAAGCTCCTTTTATTTTTTTTTCCTTAGTCTAATGAACTACAATATTTCTAAAACTTCTGAACACTTGCAAAGTTATGCCCAGATTTATCCTGAGAGGGCAGAAAGATTTTTCTTTTGTTGCTCAACAGTAATTCAAAGGACATTGAAGGAAAGGCTTCGATAGTATCACAACTTACATGAAATTTGCATAAATTGGCTTTTGATTTTCATGTGTATCCTTCAGTGTGTGAAAAGGCACTTTTTTTTCCCTTCTACTTTTAGATCAGACCAACTCTTATTTTGTAGCATCTGTGATCATGGTGAGCTTTTACAGGAATTTATCTATAATGGAGACCAGCAGAATGCTTTCCTTATTTAGTCAAAATTAATTAGGTTATGGCTAAAGTTGTTTGTTATTGTATGAAATGTGCCTATCATAATCTCTAGGCACATGTACATAAATTAATACAGAAAAATGACCTTGTTGCAAATAAAGAGAACTTGCCAACCTTCCCTTTGCTTCTGCAGACCTCCCTCAGGCAAAAGCCTGAATAAATAGATAAACCCTGCAGCATGCCCTGAAGGCTTGTAAGTGTGGGTTCTGCCAACCTGATGGGGTGAGGGAGTTTGGGAGAACCTTGCCACGGGGCTCTGGATTTAGGGCCATTGGTGAGAGTAGATCAGCTCACCTCGACTTCAGGAATAGGACACAGAATGATTTAATGTTTCAGAGATTCATAATTCAAGGCAGCACTGAAAAAATGTTTTACACCAATAAAATGTGATGCTTCTGTAGGATTTGTAAATTTTTTTTTTTTTTTTTTTTTTGCTGCTAATGGCCTGGCTGTCAGAGTACCCAGCCTTTCTGAAACTTTTTTTCCACCTGAAATAGCAGCTTAGCATTTTGGGAAAAAGTCATCAGGCCCAAATATAGAGAGGTGATGACTACTTTGCAAAATCAACGTAAATTTAATCTTCAAGCCTATTTGTGGCCTTTATGATTGGGTGTTAGCATGAAACAGAAACCAAACAAACCCCTTATGGTTATTTCCCCGGGTGGGATAGAGTGCTACAGTGCTAAAGTAGCAAAAGGAAATGGAGCTCTAAAGAGTTGAAACATGAATAAACATGCAAGTTTGTTTTTATTTTGGCTTGATATCTTCCCGAAGAAAAAGTAAAAAAATAAAGCTCAACTCTTGGAATTAATCATAGTAGCAAAACCAAGAAAAAAATCAATTCTGTGCTTGCCATAAACTGCCTATGGTCCACATTTTCAGTTTTAATTAGATTTTTTTCGTGTTGTTGGCTTGGTATCTAGCAGAAGGCGAGGAAGGAATGTGGTAGTGGAGACCCTTGCTGCACTGATTAAAAACTCAAATAAAATTTTTATTTGAATAAAATATCATATGGCAATATTATGGTACTTATGTTGAGTGAGGAAATGAAAATCGAGTAATCACTCATTAGTATAAATACGTTCTTAATAAACTGAGGGGGCAGCAACTGAAGTAAAGTGGAAGGAAAGGAAGAAAGCCAGTGGAAAGCACTCCTTGAGCAGTTTGAACATGACCTGTTGGACGTGTCTGCTATGTGGTAAAAAGTCTCTTGTGCTTTCGAGTCTAGTACGTCCAGGGAAAGCTTATTGACTGAACACAGCTCCATTAGTTTATCCCAGTTATTCTTAAAGTTTATACAACTTCGTATCTTTCAAATGTGTATACAAATATTTATTGCAATATAATCTGCTGATGGAAAAAAGTAGAAATAAGTAGAATAATAATAGGAGCTTAATAAAGAAAATTTAAATCAGAAAGTGCTTTGCATTGAAAGCGATAGGAGACTTACTGATTTTACTCGTTTACAGACAAGTTCTTTGTGGATGGTTCCTATGCATTTTGAGCTATTTTTGTGCATAGTATCTTAAAGGAAATTGGATTTCATTTAAATATTCAGGGCCACATATTTGGTACAAAAGTATTTAAAAATGAGACCTTCATCGATTTCTTGAAATGCTCACCAAGGGTGGACCATATGGTATTTGGAGCATATGTTTGAAACAAAACAATTTTGTTCTAGTTTATTACTAATAGAAAGCACCTCAATTCTTTAACAAGCAGTTTCCCTTGTGCACATGGCAGAAAGGACAGCACTTTTTGAGCACCAGAACATGACTGCAGTAGGACAAGTACTCCTGGGTTTTGAAAAGCAGAGGCATTCACAAAAGGCCATTTCTTCCACAGGCTCAGGATGAAAACAAAGGGTGAATATTGAGATGTAGAAAACATAACTCAAAGCTCAGCCTCATTTTTAAGATGAGGGAATGAGTAAATCATTGGTAGTAGAAAGAGAGAAGCCTTTAGTGCTTCCAAAGTGAGCAATGCACTTTTCTCAGTTGGTGTAAAATCTAATGTAAAGTGACATGTAGTACTTATTTGGCACAAAGAAATGGCAAAGTACTGTCTTGGTATTTCTGAGCAAGCTGAAAGCTGGAAAGCAGTTTATCCCTGATTAAGCAATATGGAGTTAGTCATGAAGTGTGAATTATTTTAAGGGCTAGCCATACAACTTTCTTCTTGAAGTTGAATTTGGATATCCCAAATATGCTAGAAACACCAGAGAAGTCCTGTCACAGATTTTTGTGGTCCTATTTGTCTTTCTTGTGATCCACAATTCAATATTGAGGGTTTTTTCCTAGATTTTGAGCTTTTTTTAAGTTCTGTTGGGTTCTGTTGGAGCAAATGAATCCTATCTGAGATGAATTAACTTTGTTGCTGTCTTTAAAGTTTCTCTTGGTCTGTCTGGTGAGCGTCTGTAAAGTTTCATTGAAATATGAGCTTTACGTGCAAATATGATGTATAGTTGTGTTTGTGGTATATTTTTATTCATAAATCTACAGAGTAGACTTATAATGCTCTTTATAGTTCCAAGAGAATTTTTCATTTATGTAAAATACTTCCATTTCAAACATGGATTGTTTTAAATGAGCTTAGAAGCTTGAAATGGATTCCATACTACATTTCTCACCTTCCAAGTGAAAAAGCTTTTTATTGTTCTCAAAAATGGATGGCAAGATTTGGTATCAAGCTATGAAGAATGATAGTGGTACACTGATTCATATATTAATACCTTTCATACCTTCTTGTCAAATAGGAGAAGAATAATGCATGAATACATGTCTTCAGGTTCAGTTTCAGAATATAACCGTTTTCAGAACAAATTCTGATTTGCTTTCATAAATAGCATTGAATACGGTGAGTATATGCAGCTTCTCCAACACAATAATATCTTGAAATGTATTCAATATTTATTCTAATATTGTGAACTCAATATTCAGTATTCAGTAATCCAAACCATAAAATGCTAGCATGGTTTTGCCCTGCTGTCTGTTTTGGAAGCTTATGTTGATTCTAGTCTCTTATTTTTCTGTAGAGGATTGTTTTAAAATCTTTCCTTGAAAGTCTTTCTGTTTTCATAGGCAAAAACCTCCCTCTTCATACTAGACTTCAAACATACAGGGTTCATGATGCTCCAGTTGCAATAGATCAGCAGAATGCTGACATGCCCAAAGGTATTTGTAATGAGTGTGAGGAAGTAATAGGTGCAATTCGCTTTGTGCTTGCTGTTGCTGAACTGCTGCACCAATTTAATGTCACAAGGCTACAGGGTAATGAATCAGATGGACTTTTCCAGGTTTTGTAGAATGCTTTACATACAGCATTGAAAAGTGGCTCTGACAACCAAGCCATTTTACACCTCCTCCTTCCTCCCACTGCTGCTCCATTCTTCCCCCTCCATCCTCTGCAAAAAAAAAAAGCCAAACACAACCACAAACCAAAACCAAACAAACCTCTCAAACAAATCAAACGAAAAACCAAACTCCACCCCAAACCCAGAAACCATCACAGCCCAAGAACCCTCTCCCCAGTTACATGGGAAGGCATCCTTAAGCTTTTGGTGTCTGCAAATTGAAGTAGCATTAAACAGCCTGGAAGGAAGGAGAACAAACAAACAGCTCATCTGCACAGAGAGAATGTGTCCATGAGTAAGTAATTTAGTTTATAGTGTGGAAGAAAAAAGTGACTGAACAGTAATTAGTTTACTGTATTGTTTTTAATAATGTTATATAATTAACAGAGCATAAATGGAAGAAGATGAGTGAGGGATTTTGCATTAGTGCTGTGGATTGCCTCAGCTTTGATATAAACATGAGAGGATTATCTCTATATTAACATGTCTGCTGGCAAAAGATGAAATATTTCTGATGTTGCTCTGTATAACTTCCAATTTTACAAATAAGGCAGTGAAATACTCCTTTTCCCAAGGGTCAAAGTTAGCAAAGGAAGAACAGAAATCTACTTTCCTGGGCAATGACACCTGGGTCTGTGACAAGAGAAGAATACTGCTGATGGGTTTTTTTAGTAGTGGCCAGGCTACTGCTCAGCCTGCCAGGAATTGGATATTTTCACATTTTAGGGTGAATGCTGTGGCAAATTGCACTAGGTAAGTAGATTAAAAAAACTTGCTGAGAGCTAGTCAATGCCCCTTGCACATGAAACTTTAAAACATGTATATGTTTTAAATTCTTTGAAGAGATTTTAAAATTTTAGATTTAAAGCTGAAAACTCAGACTTGGACACTTCTAATATTTGACTGTATTTCTTGTTTTTCAGTAACAAATCTTGTTTAGTGCTAATATTTTCTGCAGAAATTTGCATATTTGTCAGAAAGCTAAATAAAAAAAAGGAATGTCCAACTGGAATGATACTATATTTTGCATCTCATGGAGCTCAATATTACTGAATAGTGAGGAAACTGGTGACCTGAGACCTTAAAGTGGCTTTGTAAGCTTCTAGCTGAAGAGCCAACAGAGAGGAAAGTCACAGAATCATTCTGGCTGGAAGGGACCTTGTCAACATCCTGCTCACAGTAGGTCAGCTACGAGGATCCTCCGAGCTCTGTCCAGCTGGGTTTTGAAAGCTGCTGAGGATGAAGTTTGCACAGACTCTTTGGGCCCCTGCTTCTCTGCTTAATTATTTTTGTAGTGACTCTTTCCCCCTTGTACTGTCAGAATAATTTTTTTTTCAGTTAGTGCCTGCTGTCTCTCACTTTCTTGTCGTGTATCATCACAGGCTTTATCTTCTTGACAGTCCCCTAGTACTGGATAGTACTGGAGAGCTGCTGTTAGGTCCCTTATAAAGCTTTCTATTTTTTTTTTTTTTTTTTTTTTTAAAAATCCCGAACCCCAATTTCCCTTGCTCTTTTTT
>VXAD01003975.1:105217-190400 GCA_013399195.1 Dicrurus megarhynchus
TCTATTTTTTTTTTTTTTTTTTCCCAAATCCAGCAAGCCAAGTTGCCTCAGTATCTTTTCAAAGGACATGTGTTTTTGTGCACTATTTTTACTTTATTGCTGTCATTAACTCACTGGTTCTGGAGGGTCCAGTACTGGCTGCAGTAGGTACAGTCTGACCACTAGAGCAGAGTAAAGAATAATTTCTTCCCTGGAACCAGTGGGCTGTGCTTCTGTTGACACAGTCCAGGATGGTGTCAGCCTTCACTGCTGCCAGGACACACTGTCCATGTGTGTATTGTGCTGTCCACCAGGCCCCTCCAATCCTGTCCTTTTTAGCAGAACTATTCTCCAGCCAATCTTTCCTCAGTCTGTACTGTTGTGGTTAGTCTCACCCAAGGGAAGGGCTTGGCATTCATGCTTGAATTTCATGATGTTGGTGGATTTTTCCACCTTGTCTAAGTGCCCTGGAATTTACTTTTTTTCTGCATGGCCAAGATCAGTATTTGTGGTGGTTTTGTCTGTTTGTGTGCGTGGAAGTGAAATCTTAATGCCTGGTTTTCAGGAAACTACCAAGAGTGGCTGAGGTAACAGCCACCAGTGATCAATAGATGTAACAAGCAGGTTTGCAGCACTTCTCTGTATCAAATACTACTCAGCTTCTCTCTGGTGGTGGGGTTTTGTGGTAGAGTGGATGGTAACAGTGCTCTCTCCTTTGTGACTTTCCATCTGCAGAAGATGGTGACTGCTGAAGAACAGATATTCTTTGCCTTCAAGTGAGATCCATTCCTTCCCCAGAAGGGGGAGTAGCTCTGGGGTTAGTCTGAGTATTTGTAGGAGATTTCCATGCTTCCACGCACCTTTTCCCTTTCCAAAGGAGAAATAAGGAAAAGGAGCCTGTTAACACTGAGTTTCATATTGGTCGCACAGATAACAAATCTCCCAGATACAGGAAACATGCTGAATAACCAGCCCTGAATTCTGAGGGGAAATTTCTCTGTAGGGAATGGCAACACCATGTTTTGAGGACAGCAGAGAGTAACGGACTTGAGAGCGTATAAATTAATAGTCTTGCATAAGGAAGGATAACATGCTAGTTATTTATAGTTCTAACAATAATTTGGTGGTTGTGCCTCTTCCATGCATTTAAACTGTGTGATAAGTAAGAGTTCTTTTGTACCAGATGGTCTAAAGTACGTGATACATCATGTTAGAGGGGAAAGTCAAGCTACGTACTTGCTTTCAACCTCTGATACTGTAGGTATTGTCCTTTGGAATGTACCAGGAAGCACCTCTTCTTTAAGGCCATGGTGAGGGTGAGTCAGTTCACTGTGGAGGTTTTGTTTGTCCTCATCCTCCTTTGTGACTTCTGAAATAGAAGTTACTTCTGCAAGGTCTTCTTTAGAGTCTTTGCAGCAACTTGTAAAGACTGCTGCCAGAGATACTGCAGAGCTCAATAAGTTTGGTTACATTCCTGAAACTCCCTCAGTTATTACATGGGATAAGACAAGTACAGTACACCTGCAAACACATAACACAGCTCACTCACTGCAACAATGAACTGGGCTGTAACGCAGGCTGGAGAATATGTTTTTAGGATTCTTTTAGGTATCATTTGTATGGGGTTTAAAGGGTCAAGGGTAGTTTTATCTGAATGAAAGTATCATGACATTACACAGAAAAGTGCTTGGTCATTTAAAAATTCATATTGTGGATAAAATGCCTTTAATGTCCAAGATGTAAATATTCATTCAGACCCTGATCTCTTGACTCTTCAACATCGTCACTGAAACTTTTTTTCTGCTAGCCATTTTTTCCTTTAAAACTGAAGAAGAATCTTTTACTGAGCTGTCAAAGCTGCACCATTTTTTTGTTGTGTGTCAAGTGACATTGTGTTTCTGTCTTCTTTGTATGCAAAGAAGTCACTTTGCAGTGATATGTAAAAGACTGCAAAACTTTAGTCTCTGTGTTTAACACAGTTCATATTCTTGAAATAGCTGAGGATGGGGATGAAAAACACCAATATCCACAGTTTAGAGGATATCTTACCTGCTGTTAAAAGCTAAGATGACCTAGTGACTGTTAATGAGGGTCATTATATGAAAACAAAGTTTGCCAAGTCTTGAGACAGATGCAGTGTCTCCATCTTCAAAAGCTGAAGGCTATTGAAGTAATAAGAGTTGGGTGGATACTCAGTGTGCTCAAATCTGTTGTAGAGATCAAGCTTTTCCCTTTAATTGATAGTCTAGTCCACCACAAAAGGGAGGAGCTCTTCAAGATGGGGTGAGGGGGCATAGGGTGGTGTTGGCATAATTGCCCCAAATCTGCACTGTCAAATCTATTACTCAGCTTCAGATTAAATGCGGCTTTTGGCTTAAGACACATTTTGTCCTTGGAGTCCTTTATGAACTCATTACATGTCTTGCACTCACCTGACTGAATTTCATGTGTTGTGAACCAATACAACTCCCAGATTTCTCAGAGGGACCTGAAGCATATGCTTCTTGTGAAGGTGATGTAGATTCAGTAGGGAATGAGAACCCCAGCTCCAGTGCCATAATAGTTTAGAGTGTAAAGAAAAACATCGCATCTGATTAACATTTCAGATGCAGGTAATTTAAAATAGATTTTTGCAGAGATGTAAGAGCTAACTCACTTCTGGAGTAATATACATGAAGTGGGATAACCAGGATCAGTTGGATGGGGTGGAGATGTTGATATCTGTTGTGTATGTCCTAATGAAGGTGAGAATTTTTTCCTCTGGCTAGGCAGATGTTTGTACTCCATGTTACTGCATGTTGTTGTGTTCTTGAGGGCTTCATAAATACCAGATAATCTCAAGGAAGGAGAAAAAGCTACAGACCTGTCAGAGTGGGCAGGTGCCTCCCAAGAGAGGCAAGGTGGTTTTCAGTGAGAAATTAACTGGGTCTCAGGCTGAATCAAGTACATCTTTAGGTAAGAAGGATGTAAATTCTGTCCCTGCCTTGGCATGTATATCTCTGCTGTTCTGAGTGAATATCCAATGCTGATAATGCAGCTCTGTCCATAGCTCTGGGTACCGTGTCCCTTGGCTTTTGCTGCCCATCTGCAGCACTCAAGGGTGCCCAGGGGAAGTGCTCAGGCACCTCCAGTGACTCCTCTCCCTTGTCCACGTGTGTGCTCCGAGTCTACTCAGTCCCCTGTGGTGTCTCTAGTCAGACCTGTTGACTCTGTTTACCTGCAGTACAAGGCTATGACCAAACTTCAGGCTTTTTCTTATGTATCTTTAATGTAATGGTTTATTTGTGCAGCTCTTGTCTAGAGACAGCAAATCTATTAAAATCCCAAGGAAGTAATGAGAGAGCTTGTGCTTAAAGGTAAAGCTGGGTGGCTATGCACAATTAGCTCGGTGCAATACTTGTCTTGTAAAACTGAGTAATGATGAGTCCAATTTGAAGCACTCATTTGCTACCAAATGCCTTCAGAGACAGAACTATGAGAAACTGTACATTCCTCTGTGCCTGTTTAATGATTATTGAACCCAAATTCACTACCTCTGTCTTAAGAGAAAAAAAGCTCTTGGTTTTGACTGTGAGGTTTTTGCCTTGTCAAATCCAAGTTGATGGAATATTGAGTTCTAACAGGCACACTATTATAAGTTCCTGAGCAGACATATTTTCATGGATATTTTATGTTTGAATGAACTGTTCCATTTTTTTATTTTTCCTAACTGAAACAGCATTTTAAAATTCCAGCTGGCTTATTTCCTGAATGTGGCTGCAGACCAGGTTCCTGGAAGTCATCCCTTATTCATTAGGACTCTATGAAGGGCCACCACTTGCATGTGTCAAATAACTAATTTAAATTTGTTGTATTATATATGTGACTCTTCTAGGTAACATCACCTTGGGAATTTAATGTCAATATTATTTGTTTTCTTTAAATTTCTTTGTGGCACTGTATAACTGAGAGCAGAAACAAAAGGCTTTATATAAATTCTTGGCTGTATGTCTGCAAAGAGTCTATACAAATAAATTTATATGACAAACTAGAAGAAATTTTAATTTTTTTCCTAATGAAATAGGGTTGAAAAAAGTCTGCACAATTAAATATAAACAGCTTACCAGTCCTGTGTCTACTACAAGCTCTTCCTTGCTTTTCAAACAATATTCCTCCTTATAGCTACAATTAAATTTTAGTGCAAACTGTTGTAGGTAAAGGTTCATTGTCATTGCTGGTAGTTTATGGTGTCAAATTTACTGTTCCCCTGATTCCTTGTGATGGATCTTTACAGATGTTTAAAATAACTTATGCTCTTGATTATAAGAATATTACCACTTCAGATTTTCCCTTTGCTATACATCATAAGCTTTGAAATGAATTGCCAGTTTAGTTACAGTTCTGGAGAAGAGTATTTGGGAATTAGCTTGTGATGATATAACATGAAAAGAAAAGCTCTTATTTGATCAGGTAAGAATGCTAGAGATCTTTGGTTGTGTATCTTAAAAATATGCATTGCTAGAGGTATGCTTTCAGGAGAAAAAGTTCTCATTTAGGGTAATATCAGGGACAAATGCAATTCTATTTTGTAAGCCTTCCAAATTTAATGGGTGAAACTGTCATTGTTAAAACACCAGTTAAGAGAGAGCAATACAGGCAGCAGGCACCTCCACTGCAGAAGTACAAGCATCGCTTCCTGTGCTCCTTACAACCAAAGGTAAATGTGCTGGTTTTCAGCTCCTTCCTTTGTTCTTCTGTGCAA
The DNA here is from genome assembly GCA_013399195.1 of Dicrurus megarhynchus. Taxonomy (NCBI): domain Eukaryota; kingdom Metazoa; phylum Chordata; class Aves; order Passeriformes; family Dicruridae; genus Dicrurus; species Dicrurus megarhynchus. The sequence continues at coordinate 109,938 of VXAD01003975.1, forward strand.
GGAAAGCTGTGGTGGCTGGAGGCTAGAAGCCAGAGGTGCCCCTCACTGGATGTTTGGGAAGCAGGGACTGCAGAGATGCCTGCCCTGAAGCTCAGAGACAGGCCTGGATTGTCTGTAAAAATATATTCCTATCTGGTCTTGATGGGTCCCATATAGAGCAAAGCAGGGCAAGAAAGGACAGTTAATTGACTCACTTATTAGGAAATGCCTGGGGATAAAATTGGGCCCTTGTCTGTATGTCACACTTCATTGATGTGCAGAAACACATTTTGCTTCATCTTTCAGCTGCGGCCGTGGTCCAAAGTAGAGCAGTCTGGAGGTTGTTTTAGCTTGATCTACAATCAGAGTATTTCTTCTCACTCTTTTGGAAATGTTGGCAACTATGAAACTGTATCATTAATAAAAATGTGTGTGTCTAGTAGACAGTGGAAAAGGAACAGGGAATGGAGGTGTCCTCACACTGCATTCAACATCGATGTATGGCATAAAAGTGAAACACATTGGGGTTATGAAAGGAAATATATTCACCCAAGTATTTCTATCCTAATGTTAAAAGATGAGGGAATGTAAGAGTATGTGGGAAATATTATAGAATAGGAGTTGTATGACTATATAAACGCAAACAGTCCTTCCTTTATCTGCTTTTCCTTGTCCATTTTGATATTAAGGTATCTGCAGCCCTTTAGGCTCACAGCCAGTCGGTCCCCAGCCTGTGCTGTTGGCTTGGCTTTTACTAATTAGTACTAACCATCATATTTTGGTGTTTCCTGTGCATTTTTCCTTGTGGTGGGACCAGCACCATATCATCTGATTTAACTTCCTGTGCTCATGCAGTAGATGTTAATCTACAGCATTTTACTTTTTTAGTGGGAAAGAATTTTGCAGAGTGGTTAGAATAGAGGCATCTTCTCTTTCCTTTTTCCTGTCTCTAGTTTTGAGGGAAAAAAAAAAAAAAAAGGAAAAAAAGACTTGTTTAGTGATAGTCCACACTTTTGGTAACAAAGTTAGCACGTCTCTGATTTGAAGCAAGTCCTGGTTCATGGCTCTGGGTTGTCTGTTGTTCTTTGGATGCAATTCATAAAACCACACAGCTTTATTTTTTACACATTGCTTTGTCAGTCAGCAGGTGGCTTCACTGACAGCTTTGTTTGTGGATATGCAATCAGGCCCGAAGGAATGTGGGAAAGCCACAAGAAAAAATTTCTTGTCATCTGTCAAGGCTTGTCAAAGTAAAATTAGCAAGTGGAGAGAAATATGGAATTATATATTTAGCCAAAAGAATGAAATGCAAAAAAAAATATAGAAATATGTATTGATATATATATATATACAGAAGCACAAATATATAGATGGATGTACTTCTGCAAAGCACTGAAGGAAGGAAGATGTGAGCTGAAGCTTGTAACTGGGTCACAAAGACATCTGCTAACAGGGAAGACTTTGAGGGCTGGCTTTTTTCAAGATCAGCTAGTGCCTGATCTTTGTCCTTGAAAATATCTATATATTGTCTTCATGGACTCAGAATGAAGGAAGAGCTGTTTGTATGAAATTACACAAACTAGGGTAATAAAGCCTTCAATGATGTCAGTATTGAAGTGGGAGGTTCTCCACAGGCGTCTGTCAGGGCAAAACCATTAAAATCAGGGTAGAGTAAGGCAACCAGTCTAGGTTATCACTGCTACCTTTTTAATATTTAGGAGGTATGATATTAATAGGAATCTAAATTAGGAAGAATAGTAAAGAAAAAAGGGAAAGTATGAAAACAAAGGATACTACCAGGAGTACTGAGGTGTTCTTGAGCTGAATATGGGATAATGTCTTAAGCCTGAACTATTACAAAGATAAGGAAGCAGAATGGAAGTTTCATATCCTTGCAGGTTTTTTACTAAAAATTAATTTTCATGGAATGACTTAATGTGCCCAGACAAAACATTGAAGTTTAGGATATAACCCTGGTCCCAGACAGTGTGTCACTTTTGGCTATCCCCTGGAATTGCTGTCATGCTGTAAAGAATTGAGTGAACAGTGCCAACTATTGGTGGATAAATTGAGAGCATTACTCCCACAACATGTGTATTAACATGCCATATGCCAGGAGCTAACATATTTAAGCTTAGAAAATTGCCATAGAGGATGAGAGAAAATATAGTAAGAGGTGTTACCAACTGCATTATTGCTTAAGCTACATAAGTCTTGGAAAGCAATATTTTATTCAGAGTAATTCCACATGATGCAATTAAAAGTAACAGGAGGAAGAAAATATTTCTATACATAGGGAGCTTCTGGTTAAGGCTGGTGGCATAGGACACCTGTACTGCAGTTTGGAGACGACAGTGCACTGTAAATGGAATAACTGCGGGAACAGATGCTCACACATTAAACTCTCAACCTTACATGCAGCTGAAGTTTGCTTTTGGGCTTGGGAAGTTTATTTTCAGGCCTGTAGGGAATCTCAATGGGCTGTGTGACAAGTGGTCACCTTGCAGGAGGCAGGATGAATTTACGTTTTACTTCTATTAATTCCAGGTGATTTCTTTTTTTTTTTTTCTTTTGAATGTGAAATGGAAGTTGAAGTAATGATCATAGAGGATACCAGGCTGACAGCTCTGAAAACAAAACACTTCTGTTTATCAAGTGTCTTCATGTTCCTCACTTTCACACTGGAGAAGATCCCATCTGTGGGAATGAATTTTCCTCCACAGGTTTTTTTCTCCTCTGATTTCTGTTTATAACTAACCAGGAATGCATTTTGCATCTGCCTTTCTGCTCTCTTTTGCTTATTGGAATTAAAAAAAGTCATATAAACTAATCTCATGGATGTTTCTGTGCATGCATATGATATTCAACTAGTTTACTTTTGAGCCACTTTTTTCAGACAGCGTCAGTTCAAATTTTGTGTTCTGTTCTTTTAATTGTTCTAGATTAATCTGATGGATTTCACAGTGATTTAGGACTGACATATGCAGCTTTGTTGGTAGCTTCAGAAATTATAATTTTTCTTGAATAGCCAGGGCAAAAAAAGAGGTCAATAACTTCCACAGTGAGAACTATTTGATTAGATAGCTAAATATTTTCCTTACTCTAAGTATTTGGGAACAAGAAGATATAGGAATACAGAGTATGAGAATGAACCAATGTAAAATATCTTGAATTACAGGCATATGAAGAGATGATAATTAGCAGAGTAAACTTCTAATTCAAGTTGGGCTGTTGGCAAATGAAAATTTGCTGAAGAAATTAATAACAGTCCTGTAATGATAAATCCTACTGTACCCTGAGCACAAAACAATGCTTTCCTCTAAAATCCTACCATATGTAGGTAGAAGGATTGCAGAAGAGTTGCCTGAAGAGCTGTGTGTCAGGGTTTTGACCCATCTATTTGGCTCCCCAAAGGACATTATGGATTGCTCTGAGCAGGTGGCCATGGATTCGGTATTCCCTTAACCTCTCAGGACATTTTCCTTTTGCTTCTGTAGGAATGGTTGACTGCATCTGCATGCAGTGTGGTAGTCCTCACCCAGATCCTCTGTCCCCCAGGGAGAACTGCCAAAATGCTGTCTTGATTTGCTGTTGGGCACTGGAAAACTAAACAGAGGTGATGAAACTTGCATTTTATGTGTTTCTAGAATGAAGGTTTGGAGAAAATGATCTTGCCAAAATTTTGCTTGTAGCTAAAGCACTCCCGTTTTTCAGAATGTGCTTGGTGTGGGTTTGCACTGGGCAATAAAACTTCTTTCCCTGTTTCAGGTTGCCAATATGGAACTGTGTGTGTTATCTGTCTTGCTACCCCTGGTTTTGTCCAGAGTTACAGCAATTAATAATGAAAAAGGGAGAAGTTTCAACTACATGTATACTTGTAGCCTAGTGTTTTCTTTAAGCTGATATACTGCCCTCAGGAAAAAGAAAATGAAATAACAGGGAAAGTCTCAAGCAAAAGAAACATCTTTCACTGAGGGAGAAAAAAAAAACCAGAACAAATCACAAATGCAAGAGATTGCTGCTGAAAGTAAAGCTGCCAACATTTCATTTGAAAACATATCTGTATACCTTATAACATCTTTACAATTTATGGTACCTTTATAATTAAAAATATTAGTACCATTGGGATAAAACAGAGGAGTTTGAGGCAGAGATCAGGGACAGTGATGTGAAATAAAACCAGCCACAATTTCTTGGCAGTTTTTTTCCCAGTGAAATGGTGTGCACTGCTTCAGACTGTTGCTATACCAATTAATGTGTTTTGTAAAGCATTCTGACATACTCTGAAAATCTGGAAGTCAGAGGGGTTATAGATATCTCCTATTACAACATTTTGCAGATGTTGCTGACAAAATTAAATATTCCTTCCCATTTCTGATATGTGTTTGTAGACGCTTTAATTAGATAATGTTTTTCCCTGGGAATTTCATTTCCTTTAAGGCTTCTGTTCTACATAGTTAGATATATTCTGCAGGCCACTAAAATATCTAGCAGTTAAGGTAGATTATGAGCTTCTGTTCTTAGAATGACTAGAGCAAATGTACTCTTTGCCATCTTCTCTTAACCTGAATGATGGCAAGTACTTATTTGTCTTCTGGGGTCATTGCTCATCATTGGTTCCATCACCTGACCCCTGTTGCTTATATGGAATCAAATAGATAAATAATCAGTGTATATTTAGTTAAGACAATAAAAACTTCATCTCCTATAGACGTGCAACTCATCCTGCAGCTCAATTTCAGTTTCTTGTAGTGAACTCTGTCAGGCTTTCAGCTCTTTCCACTTCTATTTCCCCCTTTCCTTAAAAACAAAACTCACCAAACTGACTTCAGAACGAATACCAAAGAGTTAAACTACTGTGATGTTGCAACCAGGCTTGTTCGAGATTTGTAAGTCCACTTAAGTGATGTCACTTGGGTAAGTGGAATTTGCTGTGCTGCGGTGTTATGCCACACCCTGACTGCCTCTAATCCATGTCCCAGGTGTTTCCTCTGGCTCCCAGGTCTAGAGATGCTCCTTGGCAGCTTTTTTTTGTGCAAGGACGAGATCAGGGTCATCTAAGCTCCTGTGGGTGTTTAGTTGCCAGCAGAGGGAAGTTTCTGCCTGGAGCTGAGTGGCCTGGGAAGCAGGATGGCTCACACTGGAGCGTGCCTGCAGTGCAGCATGGGTGGGGTCAAGCATCTCCTACAGATTCCAGTTAAATACTGACACACTGTCTTGAGCAAATTAAGATTTGTCTTTGTCAGCCCTTTCTTCATTCCAATGTAGATGTTACTTTTGTCCTAGGTTCTGAATAGCCTTTAGAAATCATGCAGTTTACACACAGTAGTTTGTGGTTTTTTCTTAACACCCTTAATGTGCTAAAAAGCGTTTGTTCTGTAAGCGCCTCTCACTTTCACTGAATGACACCTAGAGTTCAGTGCTGCTTTTGTTCTGTAAGGCCCACAAACCTATTTGTTATTACATTCTGTACCTGCACTTAATAATGTGCAGAATTTTGTTGATTTCCTTTCCATAAGTATTTTTCCTGCCTTGGAGCTCATCCCTGGAAGTGTATCTATGTGTATCTACAACCACCAAAAGTAGACTTCAGTGTTTTTGAAAAGAATAAAAGAGTATCAAAGGGACCTGGTGCCTAGTTTACAATACCGGTTTTCCACTACAAATTAAATCTCTTGGAGAGAAATAGGGACAGTGTAATTTTAACACAATGTCATTTTACATTTGCTTGTACATCCTCCTTAGAGATTTTAGCAGTACATTATTTCTCTGCTTAGATCAGAGTTTCCTCAGAAAAAGTACCATAAAGTTGAATTTATAGGATAATTCAGTCCAATTGTTTTGTTTTTTCTTCAGTAGTCATTAAAGTTAACACACTTGCAGGGCTTATTTTAATGCGAGAACTATTTATGGGTATTTTGTTAAATTAAAAGCTTGATTTGTCACTGTCTTCTAACATTTATTTTCTACTTTAGTTTTTATTTTGTTGAAATTCAAGTAAACAGACTGGTGTTGTGGTGTTTTTGTTCTTCAGTGAAAGAGCTACTATAACACTGAGGACGTCTAAGCTGTATTGTAAACTTATGTCCATAACTAAAATTTATTTTTAAAAATGGAATTTTCTATCGTTGCAGTGGGCAGAATGATGCTATGGTACCTAGGAACAGGAATGTACATTTTTTCCACTGAAGCTTCTTTGTTGTCTTTTGTCTGCTTTTTCAGCTTTGTGGCGGGGGGGTGTTTCTGGAATTCTTCCTGTTTAGCTGTGGTTTGGAAAGGCTTGGAATCCTCTTCCAATTTCCTTTTTTTGGTCATGGATGAAGACGTTGACAGAGACCAGTACCTAGGGAATGTCTCTGACTTAGCCTCACCCTGTACAGCAGTGGTTAAGACCTACTATTTGCTTTTTTCCTTTGATTAACACTCAGTCCAGAAATGGCTTGTTCCTCCAATCCTAGTGCAACTTGACTTTTTAAAATAACTTTAAATTTTGAGAATGCAGCTGTGCTATGCTCATGGAATCCCTCCACTCACATGTTGTCAGACTTTGCCACAGAGTTTTCAGGACTAGCAGGGTTCCCCCTCACAGAAATCATCCTGCACTTTCATAATAAACTGTGTTTATGAATTTGCTCAGTTATTTTATGTTATCCTAGATGTCATCTTGCCAGAGATGAAATTCAAACTTGCCAGGCTGTCTGAATCTCTTGAAGACCTTTTATGCCTCTGAAATGGAGTTCCTTGGGAAAAGATCAGTCCTTTAGCATGGCAACTGTGATGAGCATTTGTATAACAAGGGAAAAGGCACAAAATACAGTATTGTGTTGAAAAAGCAATAAATACTAGTTATTTTGGAAGGGGTGGTCAGTTGTGTATTTGCTGGGTTTTCAGATTTAAATGATGATGAACTCAAACTTTATGTGCCTTCTCACTGGACTTTGTCCCTTGAGCTGACTTAAACTGGTCATCTCTGTATTGTTTTTTTTTTATTCTGCAGACCATTTGGAGGAAAAGAGGGTAACATGGAAGTCCAGTCTGAATGTCAATCCTTTTTGAGATTGCTCTGAAAAGAATTTATGAGAAGTTCCTCATTAGAATACAGAAATCCAAAAGAATCTGTATTTGACTGTAGAAGTATTTTACTGCTTTTGAGCTCTTGTTAACTTTTGTTCCTCTTTTTATGTTTCTTTCTCATAATTTCAGGAAAGCAAAAGTCTTTTCATATTTCGTTCTCCCTTTGTTAACTACAAAAAAAAAAAAATCAACAACAAAAAAACCATGGAAAGCCCCAAACAAACAAAACCCCAACCAAACCCTAAAACCTCTCAGTACTTCTCCTTAAAAGACCTTCTGTTGTGTCTGTACACGAGGCACAGGAAGCTTATTTAGGATTACATTCTTTTCCAGTCTATTCGCTTTTGAGCTCTCTCCCTCAGGAAGCTTAGCCTCAGGCTTTTATGACACTGAGCTATGTGGCATAGGGGAATTTTTCCCCCCTAACATTAATCCAGCTGTTAGGATACAGGAACCTGGTTTGGTGTTTGCAGCAGTGCCTCATCCCTTGGAGGTTCTGGAGTTCACTTCTGCACCGGAAACTTCCACGTGTGGGAGCATTTGTCTGTATAAAACCTGTGGAACTGCATTTTCTGTGCAGTTTGGGCAGCCCGTGGCCTTCCTCCAGGTGATTTGGTTCAATCTGTTAGAATCAAATGCATCTTTCATCATTGTTGTCTTAGTAATTCCCTGGTGCAGGAATGTTTTAACATATTAAATGGTAATCTACACTCCCATGTTTCCATCACACACTTACAGATATTTTGATGGATTTTATTATTTAAGTTGGCCAAAATTGCTCTGCAGTAGCCTTGTAATGAAAAGGAAAAAAAAAGGTAAAATTTCTGCATTAGAATATATAAAATATAACAAGTTTACTATAAGCAGATTTTTCTTAGCTTTTACAAAACGTGTTTTGTTATTTTTCTGCGTACATTTGGCAGAAGATGTTTAAGAGTTTCTAAGTATGATGGGCACTTACATATTGCTCCTGAAACAGAACCATTCCTATGGATATGGCCAGACTGTGTGCACTGGCCATACTCAAGTGCAGTGTCTCAGAAGAATTCAGCTAAATTTGCTGTCAGTAGCATCTGTGCAACTTAGAAACAAACAAACAAAAAAAATCACAGTACATACTGGAGTTTTACACTGGTGTTAGTGAAATGAAAAAACAGTCCCTGGAAGGCTTTGCTATTCAAACTGAGCACTCAGTGAATACTGAGCATTTAATTAAGTTCTACACTTGTATCAGTTGTCTGGATTTCAATGTGTTCAGGCGAGATTTCACCTGCTGATGTCAGAAATGCACCCAAACAAAAAGATTTTCTTGGACTTTTCTGATCTTGAGTCTCTTGACAGAAAGGCAGATGTACAAGTTCTCCTTTCATGATGAACAGTGGTGTAAAAGGAAAGAAGTAATACTTGGATATTTCACTATAAACAAAGCCCTTAAAGCATTTTCTCAGGAGTGGTTCACATTCTGTAAGTGTTGATCCTGTTAATCTCTACTAGCAAGCCTTCAAAACCAAAAAAGAAGTTATATACCTCTTAAATGTTCTTTTCTTTCAGATCTTAGAATTAACTTCAAAAAAATCTGAGCTTTTCATCAAAGATAATTTCAAAAGGGCTCTTTGGTTCAAGTGCCCATTGAAGTCATTGCAAGTTTTATTGCCCTGTACAGTGAGAAAGGCTTGCAGGTTAAACACTTAGTTTCAGCTTAGCTGGGCTTGACATTTCTGCTATATTGCACAGAAGCACACTGAATTTGAAAAGCAAACAGTTCTGGGGCTACACTGAATCATGTTCTTTTCTGCTATGTAATATACGAACTTGGAACTCCATGGGAACCTCAGTCTGTGGTCCCTGTTCTACTTCAGAACTTTACAAATTGCAGAGCTGTTCAATTCAGGGTTTGGTTTTGGGGTTTTTCTTATGGCAGATGCAGGAAAGAAAGGCTTGCTGTCTCTGGAACTATTTCTCCTCCTTTGCAAAAGCTTGCAGAGCCATTGATCATGGAATTTGAACACAGAATTATGAGGCAATTATCTCAGTAACAGCCTCAGTGAAAATCATGGGGTTTTCCTTTTATAAATGGAACTTTCAGTATAGACATAGATGAGTGAAGTAAGAACATCCAAAGCAGTATGAGGACAGGGATGATCTTTCATTTTGTATCTACTCCCATCTCTTAGGAATACTATAAATCTCAAAAACCCTTTAGGATTTGGGGGCCAAATTACTCTGCCTGAAGCAAGGCCTTTGAACTAACTTGGACTGATTGTCATAGTAATTTGTGTCAATCTGCTCCTACATATTTGAGTTATAACTATTTCTCTGATTCTTTAATCTGTCCAAGTGTAAGATAATGAGTAATTCAGGCTGGAAAGCCATGTATGATATTTGAAAATAGTTCTTCTTAGGCTAGTTTCCTAGGGGCTTTTCCTCCCATAACTGATAATTGTATCTGTTGTTTTAATTGTATCTTTAAATATTTAAAACTTAAGTAATCATTGTAGTGGTTCAGAAAACAATGTGTCCTTCGTACAGATGGCCACTCAGCTGCTGCTGCTGAAAGGGTAAATCTGATGGTATTGTCAACAAGTCAGCTGTCAGAACCAGGACAAAATAATTCTTCTTTCCAGTGGCATGGTCTCTGCATGCAGCATTAACTGGTGATAACAGATTTGTTAACAAACTATAATACCATTTAACCCGAAGATAGCATGCTAGCAACACCTTTTGTTCTGAGTAAGCTGCATTAAGAGGTGAATCCAACTTATATTCTACTGAGTACACAAAGCACAGATAAGAGTAAATAAAGTGCAATTCAGTCTTTATAATATTGTGTCTTGAAGAAAAACTGTGATATCACTTAAAATTTTGACTTAATCTCTCTTATTTAAAAATACTGGTCGAACCGGAAATGCTCAAGACTTCCTAATTCCTTGATTACAGGATTGTCTCTCATTTGTTTACCATGGTTTTTAGCTTGTCCTCATGTTTCTCAAAGGAAAAGGTATGTAAATACCTAAAGCACAGTAATTTTTTTTCCTTGCATTTGAAGTGACTATGGGTAATTCATTCCATTCAGTTACATCCTGAAACTTAAATGCCTTTTTTGAGCTATGTAGAAAGCAATTATAAATCTGGTAACTTTGAACTATTGAACTGCATGCCCCAATGCTGTTGGCAATACTAAAAATGGGAATATTGGATTAAATTTTTTCAAGCAGAAAGTTCTAATAACTCAAGTAATAATATTCATTAACTTCTATTTACACCATTTTAATCTGAATCCACATTGTACGTTTGTTTTATTTTTTTCGGAAAGCCATTACAGCCTTAGCTAAATGCCTATTTCACAGTATATGCTAATTCAGCCTTGGTATAAATTCTGGCTGAATTATCAAAGGAGGCCCAGCTCTGCACGGCTCGGTTTGACTGGAAGGGGTGAGGCACTGAGAGTCCCTGCTGGGGTGGGCTGGCCAGGACAGGGCTGTGCTCTGTCACAGCACAGAAGCAAACACAGGGCAGCGGGCACGGCCTGGAGCCCCTGGGAAGGATGGCCTGGTGAGGCATCCAACCGGGCTTGTGCTGCCCGAGGTTGTGCGTGAGGAGCTGACTCTGGCCCTGCGGTTGCCCGGAGATGTTTGCCCCGGCTGCCCCGGAAGTTTGACAACCAAAGGCTAAGTCAAGTTGCTCAGGCAGTGCTATGAGGAAAAAAAGGGTTTATACGATGGAGAGACAAAATCAGTACAGGAGGCTACTGAAAATGGCAGCTTGATATTTATTTCAGTAAGTTCTAGACTTCTCAAGTTGTTTGAGTCTGTGACCAGTCTAGTTTCTGTTCAGTGCAAAGTGCTCAGATCTGTCCTGGAATGAGTTAAAGCCTTTCTGACTGCCAAGGCTTTGGGCATGGTGCCTGGCAGGAAACTCTTTCTGCTCAGGAACTGATAATAGTGCAGGATTTGCAAAAGAGAAGACAAAAGACTTAAATGCTGCTTTCTTGGCATCCTTTAAGAGAAAACAGCAGGGGAAGAAGAGCAGCACTGCAGATGTGAGCAGAGATAAGGGTATCCAGGTTAAACCTGCAGCTTCTTTATTAACACAGGAGTGCAGAAACTGATATGTATATATTGTATAGCTGCATGAAAAGAGTGAGTACCATGGTACTGAGATGTGGTCTTATTAATTTTCCTTTCTTAATAGGTTTGTTAGAAAATGGCTCATGCTTTTGCTTGGCTACTTTGCACCAGTATTGTCATGGCTTAGGTTGCTCACAGTAATGGAGATTCATGTGGGATAAAGTAAATGAAGCTGCTTTTCACTGCCATTATCATTATTAAAAAGGCTTTTCACTGATCTTGCCATCAGTGCTACAGATCAGCACACCCCTAAAAAGTGATCAAAGCACAATGTCCTGGAGAACGTGTCTGACCAAAGCACTGTTCTATTAACTGCTAATAAAATAAAATAAATGTTTGGAATTGTCATTAGTAAGACTCCTGCTTTAATAATGGTATTATAACTGACTGTGATTTTTTTTTTCCCCCCACTCTTTTTTGAATTACTTTTTCTCCTGGCTTTAGTGAATATAGCTGCTGTAATTATAGCTACAGCCATTTCATTTGGTAGCCATGCTTGTTCTGGTTCCAACTGTCTCACAGATTTCTTGCACTCGAGGAGTGGCTTGAAAGATTCCTTCAGACTGCAGATGATATCATTATCTCGCTTTTACGCATCACAGGCTTTATTTTTTTAGTCAGGCATGATAGGTGCAATTCTCTGATTTAGGCAGTGCCATTTGAAAAACCAAAAATCATATAGCCAGAGCCTAGCTAGTTTTCTTTTGTGCCTGATCACCCTGCCTCCAGATGACAATGCCTCTCTTCACGTGAAAGGTCTGAGTTGTGCCATTTATTGTCATATTTTTGTTCATCCCTTAGATGTTGTGGTAAAAGCTTGCTTGCTTCCATTTCTTAGCACACAGCACTATTTTTGTGTCCTGTAAGGTACAGGTTCTGAGCAACTGCTGCATGGGTGGCTTTGCTACCTCCCACTGCACTTCTAATGCCTTATGGTGTGTTACATTTCTGGGTTGCTGGCCACTTGTCTGACTCACATGTGCTCCTCAAGGGCTAGTGAATACTTGGGGTTTTGTCTGATAACCTGATCAGGTCTTATGTTTCATGATCTTTGCTTTGAGTTCACCCCCATTGAGATTTCATCCTTCGCTGTCATCTCCATCTGTGAAAATAGTTTTTTTCCTGTCAAACATGCCCAGGTTACTCACCCATTCATTGCCCTGGGAAGTCCCTGTTTTCCTTTACAGACTCTTTTTTTTTTTTTTTCCATTGAGGTGCTTTATGTTGGGAAGCAACAGGTTTCAAGTAGCTCTCCAGCTGTCTGCTTTTTTTACCCAGTGCTGGAAAATAAGCAGCTGTCTGGCTGCAGCCTCCTCACCTGGATCTGCACTGCCAGGGACCAAGTTCCTCATTTCAAACTATATGAATAGCAGTTTTCTTGACTTACTACTCAAGCCATCAGAGGATTTTGTCTGTTTGACCAGTTGCTTTTGTTCTTTAACACCATGTATTTTCATAAAATAGGCTGTTAGCAGTAACAGAAACAGAATCAAAAGAGATGAAATCGCAGACCTTGGAATTCAAGCCTGAGATTTCTCTAAGTAGCTTTGTTAAAGAGGAGCAATCATTTATTTTTATACCTGTTCTTCAGAGACACTGCATCCTGCTGTGCGTAGCTATTATGTGATAGTCACAAATAAGACAGGGAAGAAAATTCTTGCAGCTTGTCTTAAGGACAGCCTGGATCAAACCTTATTTTTCTTTGAAAATGTAAGCAGAAGGATTGTGTGATGATGTGACAGCAAAAGTGACATCTGAAAATTGTCATGGTAGATGCAGGAGAAATGGATATGAGACATCTCGGGAAAAATATTGTGGAAAACAAAGGACGTAGGGGACGGTATGCTGAGTAAAAAGACTGAAACTTATAGTGAAGCAGGTGTTTGGTGTTGAGTTATGATTCTCTCAAAAAAATGAGCTAGGAGAAAATGTTTGTGATTCAGCAAGTCACTCTCACCAGGCTGCTCCAAAACAGCCCTTCACTGGGGCAAGTCAGAGCTTCACATTCTTGCACTATGACTGGCAATGGTTTGTAAATGTCCAGTTCTAATAAATGTGCACCTTTCTGGCATAATCTGCTGCCCCCCCCATCCCTTGATGTTATGCCTATTGAAAGAGAAAGGAGACTGAATATTAATCCCATTTGTTTTTGAAAATTTGATTATATTCCCTAAATCCTAATGGGATAAAAATGGGAAACAGGTGATTAAATGAAAGGGAGACATGACAGTTTGGCTGCACAGGAGTTATTTCTAGGGTTGGTATATTCTGAAAGCAGCAGTTGCATAACAGGAAACAGTAGCTGTGTAATCCAGGAAACTTTTGACCTAGAATCCTCCAGAAGTAGCTTTTTAGATTCAGATAAATTGGAGAAAAGTAGATGCCAATGGCTTGGTGTTTCATGTAGAAATGGAGCTAGTGTCCCAGTTTGCCAGAAATGCTGAGATAAGAAAAAAAAATCTATTGGCTGCAACTTGATGTCTTACTATAAATCTCAGAAGATGAAATAAAGGATTTTCCATTTGTGAATTTTCAGATGCACAAGCATTTTCACTAGTTTCTCTAGGATGGCTCACTTGATGTATCTTTGAAGTTAATGGATTCCTTCTGTGGAATAAAGCCACAGAATACAGCATCCAGAAAACCTCAGAGAATGGTTAGAAAACAATTCATAAATCCTGAGCAGGCTGGAAAAGACAATGGGCACAGACAGCAGTACAGCCATTGCCCAGTTGCTCCACCCTATGGTTGAAGATTTGATTTCTGGTCTGTTGGCTGTCTCTTGAGAGCAGCATATTAATTTTCAAGCAATTGTAATACTGTACCATCTGTGAAACATACTCAAGGTTCAGTTGAAGAGAGGAAAAAAAGACTCTCCTAGAAATTAGGGAGTGGAAGCTCATATCCAAACAGAAAGTTGGAAAGGAGTTTAGGAGCTGGATTAAGAAGAGAATTCCAAAATTATGTTTCTAATAATAACTTTGCTCTTACTGGATTTACCAAATGGATAAATTATGTTATTTTGGCTTGTGAATGTATGACACAAACCCAATTTAAATTTTAGGCAAGTGGACCATAGGTAAAGTCACGTGTTTAGTCCTATGAAGCATTACGTTGTATTTTTATAAGCTTCCATTATATTTAGTTCAAATTCAACTCTTATTCTTAAATCTTTCAAGTTAAAAGCTAAAGCTAAGACAATTCAACTTTTCATTTCTACAATCAAGAACTGCTGGGAGTATAAAATAGGATGTAAGAATCATTCTGCCTTGAAACTTTGCTAATATGTATTCATAACCAAATGCTCCCAGGCCTTGGTCACATCTCATTAAAGCTGTGGTTGTACAATAAAGTTGCACGCTACTCTAGTAAGTATCAGGGATGTCACTTAGCAAAATATTCTTGTAGCAGCTCTTCACTGTCGCCCTCATCTCCATTTCAAAAGGGCCTGGCTTTTCCCCCAGAGAGCTGGAAGGGGAATGCAGCAGTGTAATCCAATAATATATTGTGTTTTGGAACAAATACAATTGAGTAACTGATAAACTGCTTCAAGGAGCAAAACACTTCTAGTTTCCAAACTTCAGGTGACTGTCAATAATCCTTACTAGCAGCAACAAAACTTGCATTTTGAAAAGTTGAAATTGGTCTTAGCTGTGAAACTTACAGCTGCATAAGATCCTTCAGTTTCAAATGGATTTTTTGGGTGGTTTTTTTTTTTTTTTTGGTAACACTAAATATGGTTTTCACTGCTTTGTCTTTATAGTATTTATAATTTGGATTGTGATGTTCAGAAAAAGGATTTATCTGTGTGATGTTACTATTAGGAGAGTGTGGTAACAATGTGCTTTCAATCAATGAGCTTTATTTACATTTGTTTTTTTACTGTGCCATTCCAGAGACCTAAAGGCTAACAGAATATATATGGTAAATATATGCTTGAAATGCATTAAACGTGACCTTAAGGCTTTGCCAGGCTACAATATGCAAGGAATGTGGTGCTGTGGTTCATTGAGCTCTAATTGTTTCAAACTGTTATTGATCGGACAAAATAAGACTCTGCTCTGTTTCTGTTAATAAATATTGGAGACTATGGGTTCAGTTGTTAAACAAGCTCTTTAAATGATTCTTGCCAAGTTCAGATAGGTAATTAAGGGAACTGAATCATTTCCAGGCATGATGGCAAAAGAAAGAAGCATCTTGGTGAGGGGTGGACAATAGTGGGAAAATCTGACCTTTCTGAGGGATGTATCAGCATAACTCCACAGACTTCAGTGGTAGAGAACAGGTTTTCTCTCAGCTTCAGGTAGAGATTTATCAGCAATCGCTAAAATCATTCTGTTTGCTAAATCACTTCCTTCCTTCCTCAGATTATTTTTTTTCTTCTATATGTGTGTAGCTATAAATCACTACAGGTCAAGTGTAACTTGACTTGCATTTGACTCTTTGTGAGTCAAGGATATACTTCCATTTTCTCATGGTTTTGCATGTTACTGAGCCTATCTTTTTGTTTGTTTTTGATAACTCTTTCTTGAATAGCTTAAACATACTGCCATATTCTCTCTTGTACTAATGAATTAGTTCTGCAATATTTTTGCATTGACATGTGACCAAGAACTCTCTGTTGCTTCAGTCTGGAAATACTAGGACAGTTTGATAGGAATACTTTAGGGCAGTGGAAATATAATCCAATATTAAGATTAAGTAGCCATTTTCAAATGAAATATCACTGTTGTTCTGCTTCTTTAACATCCTCCTCCAAAGTACCTCATACAACTCATTAATTTAGGAGCCTTATACATCTTGGAAAAAGAAGGGAAACAAACTTCCTGATTTAGAGACCAGAATAAAGTCAGCCGTGCCACTGGCATGGCTGGTGAAGAGACTTAGCTGGGAGAAAGGAAGAGAGAGGAGCTTGTGGAGCTTCCTTTGAGAAAGCAGTGGCAACAGGAAGGCATCTCAAATGTGTGCACACAAATGCATGCAATGAGAGGAGCCAACAAACACAACTGGGAATCTGTGCATAGTTGCAGGGCTCTGATTACAAAACTCTGGAGATATGGCTTGCCTGGCTGAAGTGTTGCATGGATGGACACAGGCTCTTTGGGCAATGCAGCTGTGCCTGCTGCCCGGAGGAGAGCCAAGTGGTTCACCAAGAGCTGCAGAGATAGCAAGGCTATCTGAGAGGTGGATAATGTTCTTGGAAGGCCACTAGGGGTGATTGGAGAGGTTTTCTGAGACCAAGAAAGGCAAACATTGGAGGATAGAGAGAAAACTGAGCTAGGGTCTTACAGGCAACTTCCATTCATCAAAAAAATGGGAAACCCCACCAGAATACACTGAAAATTCTTTTAACCTCAAGGGTGATTAAAACTGGAAGAGGCTCCCCAGAGAGGTGGTGGAATATCCATCCTTGCAGAATATCCACTGGGAAGAATCCCTAGTAGCTGCACCCTACTATAGAAACCACTGGACATTTCTCTTTACCTGATCATTCTGTGCTTCTGTGCTATGCAGTGGATGTTGCAGATAAAGGTTCACCATTTAGATTTTCTTTTATTTTTGCCTTTTAAATAATTACTCTAATGATCTTCGATGTGCTCTGTTATACTTGGACTCCATACACAATTGTTTGAACCAAGGTATTTATGTTTCATCTTAAACCCCTTGTTGAATAAAGAGGATTAATGTTTGGGGATTTAATAGTCCCCAGTTTAGCTGAACTCAGTAAATCTGTCTCTGGGCTGACTAAGCATTCGAGTGCCAACCATTCTGGGACAGACTGTAATGACAGCACTGAATCTTTTTTCTTTAATATTGAGGAAGTATTGAAGAATTTAAATAGACATTGTGAAATCTTAACTGAATTACTAAAATAATTTGCTGTTGATGTGCACAACAAATATCACTCTAATGAAGTTTGGAAGCAATTTTAATGGAAGAAAAATTAACTAATGCCAACAAGCTTTTTGATATAAGAGTCATTTTATGAATGAGATGACATAAACTGCATTAGAGAGAACGAGCACAGAAATGTTTTTATGCAGAAAAAAAATTCCCCATGTAGCAGTTATAGTCATAAGCCAAAAATGCAGAAATTAGTGAGTTATATCACCTTATAAATTGGTTCTTCAAACTCCGCACACCAGGTCCTTCAGCCACCATTCAGTGGGAGATTAACAGGGAAATTCAGATAACAGTGAGAGATCAGATAGAGAATGAAGAATAAGCACAATTGAACATATGGCCAGTTGTGCTGTGACCATTATTTAAAAATTATTTTGGATGGATTTTTTTTTTTTATAAACTCACTAGCATAAGGTTGGGATTAGCCAACAGGCAATTCCTCAATGATCATTGTGATACATTAACAGTTCCTTTGTTGACTACAATGGTTTTAGAATGGAGTACTGTCATTACATACATTTCAGAGTAAAAACAAATATATGAAGGTGCAGGCCATTTTTTAAACAAGGTGGTGTTTGAAAAGCAGTTGTTTTATATTTATGATTAAAATTTTTTATAACAAGTGGAATTTACTTGTTATATATTTGCCTTGGTTGTCTGATGCATAATTGTGGAGTGAAGACGAATATGTTGACAATGTGATGATCCAAACTCACACCAATGTAAGGCTTTCATTGGTTTGAAATACAAGGAAAAACTATTTTAAGTGTTTCTGTAACAGAGATGTTTTGTTTATTTCAGGAGAGTTTTAATTGCTGGTCTTGGGAGCATCAATGGTTGCTGATTACTGACATTAAATGCCACCCTCAGAAAATGTCCGTTTTTTCCTTCAAAGTATAAAGAAGATGCATAAGAAAGAATAAT
This sequence comes from Dicrurus megarhynchus, assembly GCA_013399195.1. NCBI lineage: Eukaryota > Metazoa > Chordata > Aves > Passeriformes > Dicruridae > Dicrurus > Dicrurus megarhynchus. The sequence goes on from VXAD01003975.1 coordinate 127,946, forward strand.
TACATAAATCAAAAAGTGCATATTTTTCTCCCAACATTAAGCCATGGGAAAACAATGGCTTCATAGTCTGAAGAGAAAAATCAGTACTCAAATGGGTAGGAAACCTTCCCATTAACTTGTATGGTGCCAATCTTACATAATTTTAAATGATTGTTCAACGAACAACATAACTAAGATCTTTTATTTTCTCATTATCTCTATCTTAAAATAATTCAGGGCTGTATGAACTTGCTTGATTTAATTCTGCAGTAACCACACATCCCATCACAGAGACTTAAGATTTTCTGAAGTTGGATTTCAAATTAAGACCTATCACACCTACTTTTCAAAAATGATTTGGCTTCTGGTAGGATTGTAAGAATTTTGAGATAAGGAAATACAAAGTCCTGGGCCTCCAAACAGACCTGTTTTCCTTGTTCATTGAAATCCAATAGTAAGAGTTACAATCTGCAGACTAAATATATTGTGCTGTTATAGAACTAATGGCATCTAATTTTGCTAAGTACATACCCAAACTGTAGAAACAAAGGGGTAATTCACACAACTGTCAAGTGCCTCAAAGAATGGATAGTAGTGAAGCTGCATGGAAGCCAGAAAAATATTACCTGGAGCAAAAAGAGGGTAGGATGCTGAAACTTTTGAGGCTTGAGGAAAGCAGTTCCCAGACTCTTCCATAATCCTTCCTCACTCCCCATGACTCTTCTGAAATTCTGCAAAAAAAAGAAAAATATTGTGGTAATAGGCATGCAGTTTGGGTGTAGTCTAGAATACATTTCTCTACTCAGGAGATGCAGTTTTACCTGATCTTTCACTGAATAAATGATTTCTAATAGTTTAATTTAAAGACACTGTAATTGTGGTGGTTGGTCTTGTCAACAGTGATAGGATTGAATTGGAAGCTCCATAAAATTTCTCTGTACATTGAATTGAAGACAAGATTTAACAGCATTAATACAATATGTCTGCAGAGATTAAATATAACTTTTGTTATCCACATGTGCTACAATATCATCTTTCAGAAATATATGAATTTTTGTGAAACCCCTTCTTTACTCAGCTATTTCACTTATTGTGACCATGCTGAATAAGCTTATTGCTTTTCTAGAGTTCATGTGGAAGTTAATTTCTCTTACTTGTTCTGTTTTGAATACCTGTATTTTCGTTTCCCAGCTGTTTAGTTCAGGAAATTGACTTAGTGAGAGGTAGATAGGGGGGAAAAAAAAAATATTTTTTTTCCTCATAATGGACTCTGAAGCTAAACAGAAATTAGGCATTTCAACTGATGTAGCTTTAGAAGTTTATGTACTGGGTATCTTTGGTTGTCTAAATGTGCCAGCTATTGACAAGAAACAGGCAATTTTGGAGCAAGGGTGTTTTTAAATGCGTACTTTGCAGTGGTTTCTTGTTTTCCTCCTGTATTGTGTTCAAAATAGTTACACTTGTCTTAGAGGATGTTTAAATAATACACCTGTGGATGAGCAAGCTGTGAAAGTAGAAACATACCTAAGAGCTAGTTGAAAAGAATAAATAAGAAGCATGATGAAAATTTTAACAAAATATTTTGAGCAAGAATGTGCATGCTGGCTTGAAATGCTTAGAAATAGAATGAAGAACTGAATGGCAATAAAAGCCTGCTGCTGCACTGAGTTGTTCTGGAATTCTTTTAACTAAGGAAACTTTAAATAAAGAGATAAAGCTTAAAAATTGGAAGGCAACTTTTAAAGAGAGTTTGTGGGTTTATTAAAGTTCAATCATGAGCCAATTAACATAAAAAAGGTACAAGCTGTTTTTATTTTATTTGATAAAGCATCTAGCATTCTGTTCGCCCTCGGGGCTCAATAGCATGACAGGCTGCTTTGTTCACCACAAAACTTGCTTTTTCTCTCTGCTTTTACAACCTGCGATTAAAATATTTGCAACACTAGCTTGTTTTTAACAAAAGCTGTTTATAAACAGCTAGCAGTGCACTTCAGTGGTTGACTCCACCTGTGAAGAAGAAATATAAACAATAATTTTTTTTTTCCTAAAATCAGCGTTTTGGCATTAAAAATTCTTTGTACCAGTAGGTTCATGAGGGGATAGTTTAATTAGAAACGATAATAAAATTGTTTAGGTTAGAGTTTTGGATTTAGACTTGCATTAGACTTTTAGATTTTTGTCCTATCATATCTTTCTTTGGAAGAAAAAATAATTAATCTAACCTCTAATATCTACTGTTAATTTTTGCTGTTGTTTGCAGAACTGTGCTTCTAGCTCAAGATTGTTTTCATCTCCCTCTGAAAATATATTTAATTTTTTATTACATATTATTGTATGAAACATTAGCAAACTCAAATATCTTCTGTAACTCTTATAAGAAATTAGGGATGGGGAGAGCAGGTAACATTATAGATCAACTGCTAATTGCAGTCTTTCAGCAATAAATGTGGTTTTACTAGTGTGGGAAGTTTCTTCATTTTTGTGAATTTACAATTTCTCAAGGAAAGCAGATTTTCAGTAACAAATCTGACAGACTTAGAAAATGGACAATTTATGAAAAGTAAACTTTACATTGTGTGTTGTATATCCTGAGGTAGCTATTTTTTGTGTTTGTGTGGGATCCATCTTTAAAATGAATCTCCTCAAAATAAATGCCTTAATTTACTGTGCACAGTGCTCTTAGAATCTGTTTCACATCTGCTTTGTTGTGGCAGAATCACTGGAGGATGGGTATGGATTTAATTTCTTCCTTGGTCTGTAAATAGCACCAGTGGATATTGATGAACTGGCAAGGAAAGATATGTAAGAGAAGGTTGTGTACATTCATTTAATATTTGAAGGTAGGAGATAATTTATGGGTGAGAATTGTGACTGAATAAGCAAAAGGTAGCCAGGGTGGGTTCAGCCCTTAGGTTTGAATTTTTACTTGCTGCTTAGTGTGTTGAAATAGTACATAATGTAAAATTTATTGTGAAAAATTTTGGATATTTTAATGAATATAACATGTTATTTCTGGACTACTAATGAGCTTTACATGTCTAGGGACCTATGAGCAAGGTATCCAAAGTCCAAAATTACACTTCATTGTTTGCGGAAAAGAGTCAGGGCAACTGTTTGAGAGACTGCAAAGGAGCCAATAGCCACTATATGCATTAAAAATCTGATGGGAATGGCACTGCAGGCAGCTTACTCAGCAAGTGACAGTTTGGGTGTATAAGGTCAAAGATTAACAAACCAGATTGTTTTTAATTGAACCTCACATTTCTAAAAGAGAAGTGGAAACAAGGACAGTTTGCGTACCCACAGTGCTTTGTGCCGGTGAAATTCCTGGACTCCGGTGCATACAGGGAAGTTTTGCATATTGCCAGTTTTCTGAGAGCAGTACAAAAGCAGAATTATTCCTTTCAAAAAGCTCGTGGCAAAAAGACAGCAGGAAATGCCAAGCTAAGTAAGAGCGGACTACTTTGTGATTAAGGCAGATTTATTCATTATTGCTTTACAGACCCTGATAAACTGGAGGGTTTGGGCATTTAAATTGTAGGATTTAAATAACTTACTTAGGCCTTTAATTTGTTTACCTGTTCTCTAGAGATGAACAAGTTGAAATGCTATGTCTAAGATCAAGAAATAAGAAACCAGGCAATTTAGGGTTCAAATGCAATTTCTGCTCTTGAGGAGTACTGTTGATAATTGTGGAAAAAGTGTTCCATATGTGTTTCAAAGGAAGAACAGAATTCTGTAGTTCTGCACAGATCACATTTAATACCTGATAATATATGGTAATCAATTAACTGGTGTAGTAACAGGTAGTGTAATGTCTCCAGACAAGTCGCTGTAAATTTAAAGGATTCAGATTTAAAAGAATTGCAAATACATTAATGAATAAAACCCGCAAATTTATGATATGTGATGCCCATTTAATTTATCTGGGGATGTATTAGACTTTGTTTTATGGCACCTTGAGTGCATACTATGCCAGTTCAATACAATTATTTTCTCAAATAATTGAATTATTTTTGCTTGATTTCATTGTCTCTCTGGCTTGTTTTTCCTTCTATTGGGGCATGTCAACAATAGTCACATTTATTTAATTTTTCATCCTCCTCTTCCACATATCTTCTACAAGAAATGTAAAGTGATTTTCCAAATGCCTGTTGCTGTCCTTCTGAAGTGTTTTTGACTCGATCTATTTCTTTTTGTACAAGAAAAAATGCTTTTTCTCTCAGCCAAAACTTGGTGCAAATATTCTTCAATCACTTGACCTTAGCTTCTTGATATTCTCAATTCCAGAACAGTAGTAAGAAACAAACATATCAAATATACTCCTTTTTTTTCTTGCACAAAAAAATCTCAGATAAGCAGGTGACAAAAACCTCTCCACCAACCTACAAAGAAACCGTGTTTTGAAAATAGGGTTTTTGAGGTTTTTTAAACTTGTCTGCTGAGGCCCTGGAACAGGTGAGGGGTATTTTAGACTTGCTATTTAATATTTAGTAGAGCATAATCCCTTGAAGACTATGAACCACCTAAGCTCCTTTAAGAGCTACAGTTCAGCTTGAGCATCATAAACAGTTAGAAGAAAGTATAATTATAGATCTTTCACCTCCTTCCATGATTTCTTCCCAAGAGAGGGGCACATCCAGGCTAGTCATTTTTTTCAGAGGAAACTCTGAACAGAAACATCACCAGTCAGACAGCAACAGAAGCTGCCTTGCTTCGTCATTGTGTGTTGGCTGATGGACAAGTAGCACATTTCAATTGCTCTTGCTTTTGGTTCTCTGAGTTGAATGCAGGCTTCAGTGAAGATTTTCTGCTTCTGTGTATACATCTGCATATATGTGTTATCTGTAAATAGTCTACTGTATCAGCTGTGTTCTCTTAAAACAAGAGCTATCTGACTGTGAATGGAGTTTGACCACTGAACTCCTTGCTTTGCCTGTATGCAGTTGCTAAACAATCCTTTCCAAAAAGGAATGAATAAAAAAAAAACCCAACCAAACAAAAATTTCTGATGAAGACTTTATGCTTGATTAGGTAAATATGAAAAAAAACAGAGCAAAACAAAAGGCACAATATAACTGAAATTGGCTACAACTTTTATTTATCTCAGTTAAATCCAACATAAAAGGTGTCAGGGTTCTTGTTTTGTGGTGTATTTCCTTCTTAATTGTTCTGAAAATATCTGTGTGTTAAAAGAGGTTTATGCATCAACTCTGAGAATGGCTGCTCTGCAATGTTTTTATCAGCACAGGATGAAGGCAAAAAGTAACTTTTACGTAGTTCTGTGAGTTTTACTGAGAGTGAGCCCAACTGACCCGCTTAGCCCTGGTTCTGCTGGGGACAGGAGCGTGATCTGTAGTCTGAACTGGGTCAGAGTTGAGAGAGAAGGATAGGCTGATATGTTGCCCTCAGAGGCAAAAGGGTTCTCATTAGAGATTTAATTGGTGTTTCAGCTGTGAGTCATTGCTCAGCCTCTACCTGGAGTGTGCTTTCTAAGCAGGATTTCAGAAGGATGGAGGAAGACATGCCACATGCTTTATCCAAGGGCTGGGCAGTTCAGCAGTCTCATCAGCCCTGAGCAGGCTCTGGGCCACACAGGTTCCTCCAAACTCAGATTCTTGAACCAGCCATATGAGAAGCTGTCCAAAGAAATCATCCTTTTTCATTCAGATGCTTACTCTTGCTTTTCTTTTCACTAATGCTTCAGCAGAAAAATGGTGTTCATGTGTCCTGTACATGAATACCACATTAAGAAAAGCCCCATTAATAGATATGAGCAAAATACTTCTAGAATCTCACCATTTCTTAGGAACCAAATAATAATTTGTTATTGCGATGCAAGAGAACAATTGTAGCTTCCAGTTCTTTGGCACTGGCTTAATTCACAGGGGAGTGTTTCAAGAAACTACTTAATTGAGAATCATAAATACAAATATGGGAAGAATTAAAAGCTGGACAGGTTAGTTACACCTGTCATACCCACAGATGAGCATTTGGCATGAATATTTGATGCAGGGTTGTTTGCCAACCTTCTGAGAGTATTAATGCCACAGCTGGTACCAAAGGAAGTAGTTATCCATTCTCTGTGCTGCTGATAATCTTTCTTTTCTAGAGAAACCTTGGTAATTTAGCCTGGGTGCTATTTCCACTGTCCAGTCAACAGTACTCAATACAGTCCTCTCTTTTAGGAAAATAGGTTTTTAAGCAGGGTTCCTTGCTTAACGATGTTTCGTGTCTCCTGACAGAAGATTCTCCTGTATTGGTGGGTTAATTTGCACTGGTTTCATATATTAGACAGTCTTAAAGACATTTTAGTGGCAGGATATTTTCCCTGATATAGTAGAATAAGAAAAGGGTACTGGCTATGGATGGAGCTGGAATGCAAACACTAAGTGTCAGTTGTAATCATTACAATTGTTTTGATTCTGGGTTTTTATTTTTTCCTTGAAGCGTCAGTTTTCTGCACAATTCTCTTCCTTCAAAAACATGTGAAGCATGACAAAAGAAATTCCCAATATTTCTTGTGATTTCACAAATATTTTCTGAGGACTTTACTTTTGCTATGAAGTAGGCTGGCACCCCAGCTGCAAGAAGGTTTTTGTTTGTTTGAGGAATTCAAATATGTTGGATAAACATGGACCTTGAACTGTGCTGTGGTACTCTCTAAGCAATATGAGCTAGCCCTTCTGGAACAGGAGCAGTCTTCTGCTTCCTGCTCCTCACTCTTTGGGCTCCAGGGTTTTGTATGCCTGCTGGGCTGGGACTGTGTCCTAGTGCTGCTGTACCTTCTCAGCAGGGTCCCAGAAAGCTGCCCAAGTCCTGCCATGGGAATCAACTGATTTGTTTATTTTGTTTTCTCCTGGCTCTCAAATTTTAGCATCTTAAAAATAAAGAGCTTCTTAACTGACTGTGGGTTGAGTAAAGGAGCAGCTCCTAACAAATCCCCCAGGATTGCTTGTTGTAAGCAGAGGTCAAGAGGGAGGGAAACACTCAAATAAGCCCTTGAATTGCCAGTCCTGCTAGAAATAATTAGGACAGCTGGTGGCTTGTTCTGGTGCACTCAAATGGCTGTTTTTCCCAAAAGGTCACGTGGGAGGAAAGGGTAACTGGGCGCTCGAGCTGCTTTTCAGACAGGACTTGGACACTGAGGTGAAGGGCACCTGAGCAGAGACAAGATCTGCTTGTCACAGCCTGGAGTGCTGTGTATCTACCTCTGGCTGGTACAGGGCAGCTGAAGCTCTGTGCTTTGGTGGCCCCACAGCCACGTTCTGGGAAGCCTGTCCTCATCTAAGGTTATCTCAGGGAAAAGCTGCACAGCTCAGTGCCAAGCAGCCTGCATCTCGATTAGCGTGTTGGCAGCATTTGTAATGCTCTAGCAAGTATATTAGAAAGTTCTTCCTTCAATATTTTGTTCCACGGGGTCTCTTTAGTGCGAAATATTCCTTCCACCTGAGCTAGTTTGTGCCTTGAACTTGTATTTTATGGCTAATGCTGTAACAGACAACCACCTATCATTATTCATCTATTTTATTTAATTATTGATCCTTTCAACTTTACAAGACTTAATTAGAATTTGCTGTATTGAACGAAACAAAAAAAAAAATTAAATTTGTTGAATTAGTAAATAACAGAGAATTAGTGGTAGTTTAGTGATTTAATTAACACAGCTTTATCCCAGCACACTAGTTAATGAAAGGCAAGCACTGGGCCATCTGGTACAGTTTCAGGAAATGTGGAAACAGAACTGCCTTATTTTGTACTTTCCTCTCATTTGTTATTTGCATTTTGATGAGTCCACTGGTTCTTCTCTTTCAGATGATTATTCACTTTCACTGTGAAGTCCCTTAAACACTACAGAACCCTTTAGGATAAAATGCCTTTTATAACTGTGGGGTGATTTTTAGACCCTTTCCCGTTTCACAGCACTGTTCAATATTCTGAAGGGTGAATGGCACAATAAGCGTGCTCTACCCACAAGGCCGGTAGCCATCACCCCCATGCTATCTAATTAAAAGATGCACATCTTGGCTCAGTGGTGGTCAAACTTAATTTGCTCAGCCCAGTTATAGTTACAAGGTGCCAGGGGACAGGCAACTGTAGAATCTTGTTTTGCTAAAACCAGTACATTTATCTTGAAAGTAAGAACTTCCAGGTTCCCAAAGACTCTGCATAATCTCAGAAGCCTTTCCATGAGCTTGCATTATTCTGCATTCTGTATTCTCCTAGTTACAAAGTTCATTAAAAAAGTGTTTTTCGTGCAATCTTTCTTCAAAGAAAGAATAGATTAATGATGAAAATGAAGTTTGAAAGTTATTTTAAAATAACATAGGGTAAATATTTTGATGTCAGAAAGGATGTCTAGGGAATTGAGGTTTCTGAATTATGGATGTTTGAAATTTTCACTTAAGTAATTCAGAATGTCACTAAAAATGTACTTGCACTGTCTGCCAGGAATTAATCAGTGATATTTGAATTAAAGCAAAAAAAAAACCCCAAACCAAAATATCCCAGATAAAAAAACCAACCAAAATAACAGCAAACAGAACAAAAGTGGTTCTCTTCCCACATTTTACTGAAAAAATGAAAACGTGTTCTTCTGAAGGACTTGCTTTTCACTTTTTAAAGTACTTCTAAAAAACCATGACTGTTGTGTTATCTACTTTATCTACTGAAAAAGATCATTCTTTATCATTTATCAGCATCAGGATATGAGTAGAACTGAGAGACAATAAAAGAACTGACACTTATTTTTTGGTGCTTTGTAACAATTTGCTTTGGCCATCCAGAGCTTCTCATTTGTATCAATATACCCCTTTTATCAATATACTTCTTGAGGGTATTCAAATGCCCAGGCAGTTTCTTGAACTCCTGAGCAGAGGGAGAATTAGGATGAATGTTCTGAAATAAATAACTTAAATTATTGTGTGAGGCTGTACATTTTCAGAAAGACTTGATTCTACACAGTCAGTGATTGTGTCAAATTGTAGCTGATAAGAATTACAACATTGTTGTTTCACCTGACAGAGACCTTTGGCTCCAGTGCTTACTCAGTGATGTTTACACAAACTCTGAATCATTTAGGTTGGAAAAGATCTTTTTATAATCCTCAAGATCAACCATTAAGCTGACAAGGCCAAGTCCACCATGAAACCATGTTTGAGTGCCACATCTACACATCCTTTACATACCTCCAGACATGGTGACTCTTCTGCTTCCTTCTCATCAGATTTGTTCTCCAGACCCTGCACCAGCACTGTTGCCCTTCTCTGGACTCACTCCAGCACCTCAATATCTTTTTGAAGTGAGGGGCTCAAGATTCAGTCTCAAGTGCTCGATGACTCCTTTGTCCAGATCATTGATAAGGATATTAAACATTGGGGCGGAGGATATGACAGCTGTTTTGTCCAATGTGATTAGGTTTTTGACACTAAAATATGAATTAATAATACAGCTTTTGTTTAAAAAATAAAAAAGGAGTTGCCTTTGCTTGGGTTTATTCCTATTAATTCAAAAGCGAGAAGAGGACTAGACATGGGAGTAGAAAGATTCCTGAAAAACTCACAGGTGCCATTGGCCTGATTGGGAGGGTGATGTCTCTCTTCTCACAAATTTATTATAGATTTGGAAAAGATGTAAGTCAGGAAAGAACTTGAAGAATGGGACTGTTCACTGTGAAAAGACAATTGAACATCATTTAGCAGGGGCTTGTTAGATTCAATCAGATTTCCAGCTTAAATTATTCCCTATTCCATTATTCCCTAACTTAAACAGTGGTGTTTTTTTCACTATAAAATTGAGATTGGGAAATGGCTTTATTAAAGCCTAAATATAGCTTTAAAGCTATTGCCTATTTGGTGGGAGGGAAACAGAAGTTATTTGCCTTTTGAATCAGTGATAATTATATTTTCCCTTGAAAACCTTTGCCATCAAGTTGGTTCTGCAATTAAACAGTGCAGCTGAAAAAATGTCTGCTTTCTACCCCAGAAATTATTAACTAAAAAAATTTCATTTTGGGTTTTTTTTTAAGCCGCTCATCATGTTGACATTGTTTGCCACGGGCTGTATCTTTCTTGCATGTTGCATAACGTTGCTTCAAACATCAGAGTGGATGTGACCACTGATGAAAGCAGAAGCAGCTTTCATCCAGAAACACTGCCTGTTGCAGTTCAGTTCTTATTTGTCTTGAATCCACCTTTCCTTTTATAGCTCTTATAGTCCTGTCCTGACTAGCTGTTGGTGTTTGGGGCTCATCAGATACCCTCCTGGACTGAATGTTTAACTTGATACACATCCACTCTTTATGTCCCATGGCCATTTGCAGTGTGAACTGAAGCGCAGTGAGAGGAAGCAGCTGGAAGACTCACTTCTGACCTGGACTTAAATGCAAATAGGCTCAAAGTAGGTAAACTACTCCATGAATCTGTCTTGTGCATCTGACCCCAGCGACCATCCAGTCAGATGCATGGAGTAGAGAAATGAAAGTAAAATCTTTAAAAACGCATGTCATGTCAGAATTGAGTCCTCAGCACTGAGTGTTGTTCCCCGCAGCTCTGCTCCTCCTGCGCTGCACTGTCTGCCTGTGCAGCCACAGCCACTGCCAGCAGAACAGGAAAAGGAGATTTCACTTGTCTCAATAGAGGTTGTAAGAGTCACTCTGAATAGTTTTGCATAAAAGCATAGCCTGCTGCAGAACAGGCTCAAGGTTCTGTTGCATTCACTCCCAGTAATCTGCTGCTTGGAGCAGGATGTGTGGGCTTTGCTCCAGAATGCTAAGGGACGTTCCTCTCCTCTCACTGAAGACAAAGTAATGCTCCGTGGAACGATAAAATGTGCATAGTCTTTTACCCATGAATGGTAAGTTATTTGGGATCAGAGCTTTCAGTACTTCCCAGAAGCCACATAATTTTCCTTGATAATCACTGTTTAACTGCTATGCTTCCCTACACAAATTTAATTTCAATTTTTCTCCCACAGTTGTAGTAATTTTAAATGTGTGACTGTAATTAGCTAAAATACTAACAGTGAATTGTGTTTGACACCATTCTTTCAGCACCATTTTCATGAAGAATTAAATATTCTTCATCCTTTCTGAAGTCTGAGTTTAGTACTATAGCTAACCATCAATCAAAGGTTTGTGTCTGCTTTCCACTACCTTTCCAGTCATATTCTGTTAGGCTTCTTTCACTATTTCAGTATCCAGGAGCCTGGTGGCTAGACACTAACTGATGCAGCTCACATCTGTCGTGTCTGGCTCATTCCTTCTCCTATTCCCAAGGTGATAATTGCATCATCGTTGTAGTATTTTATTTTGTTGCCCTTTTTTATTATTATTTTTATGTATATGTTCCTATTAAAGCAAATGAAAAATGAATCATTGGAAAGACTTTTCTTTAGTAGATGAAGGTTTTACCCATGCTGTGGCCAAGAAAAAAATAGAATAGCAGGGAGCCTTAGTGTCTCTAGGTCCTGGATACAGTCAGTCAGTAAAGAGGGGGAGAACCTGCAGTTTAATTTAGAGCACCAATAGCTTATTCCATGCATAAACAGCACTTTAGCAGTCAGCCTAAGCTGTGAGGAGAAAATAAGTGTGCTGTAATTTATGTATTTTGAATCAGCCTTGGAGAAGTGTCTCACTCTGATATTGATGTGGCTGAGACAGCTGTGGTGACCGCATGGTCAGACAATGTGAGGATCCTTTCTCCAGTTGAAAAAACCCGGAATTTTCCATAATTTCTGTCTTCTAGTGCAGTATTTTCATTTCCTTACTACTTATTGGTAGTTCTCTTTTGTATTCACAACAGACGTATAATCTCATAGGTACACTTGTCTCTGATACACTTGTCTCTGATATCTTTTTTCTGCCATTATGAGATATAATTTTTTTGTGAATCTGTATAGCTAACCATAGAGAAAAAAGATGTGCTCTGATTGTGATGAATAATAGCACAAAAATGAACACTATGATTCATATTAAGAGCTTCAGCAGGTGCAGTGCGTTGCTCCCTGTTGAGGTTATTTGGTTTGCGGTTCTGTTGGAATGAGGGGATATCAGCTGAGAGGCAGAAGTAAATTCTACAATGTCAGTATGGCATTGTATCTTAAAATATTGTTCTTTAGGTTCTAGAAATTCTGTGAGGAGAAGCAACTGAACTTGGGAGACTTATGAGGTCTGATAATTGTGTATAATTTTGATTTAGAGGGAGGCCTTTCTACAAAACATTATATTGTAATATCTGTGTAAGACAAACCAGACAAGTGGTGTAGAAAGTACTTTCTATGCAGGTTATGAATCCATTTGGAAAGATTATTTTTTTTTTTAAACAAACAACCAAACCCCCCAAAACAAAAATAAAAGCCCAACAGAAAACTGAGAACTGAAGGAGTTTTGTGTGCTAAAGCTGTGCTGCTCTCCAATGGTAATGGATGGATTATCTTCACCTATGGTTTTTGATTTTGTGGATATTTGAAGAGGAAGAAAAAGTGACAAAAATTGTAAGCAAGAACTAGAAGACATTTCTGTTTGCCAAGGTGTAGAGAGTTTTAATCTCAGTGTTGGATTTCTTTCTATTAATCTTGTATGGTCATGTTATTGTAACTTTATCCTGGCATTTGCTGACATACACAATTTTCTACTGCAGAATACACTCAGTTTCCCTTTTCTCAGTTTTATGTGTCCTCTGAGATCATACCTGACTACACTCAGGGAAATTAAGGTAGATTTGGGAAGGTACCTGTGACCTGTGTTTGATTATTAAGTATTAAAAATTGGAATGAAAAATAGGAAAAGACTAGTTTATTTGCAGCAGTTTTTCCTAAATCTTGCATAGCTGAAGCTTCAATTATAATGTCTGTCTGCATGGAAATACATTCTAAAGGAAATATACACCTCACCCAGTATCCTGCCACATTTTTTTCCACATTTACTGTGGATTTTTTTAGTTTATAAATATTTGCACATGCATATACCAGAGTGCAGACTAAGAGCTTTGTGATTATTGTGGTTAGCAATAATCAGCTTTTTTTATTTGTAGCAATTTTTCATCTATGCGTTTGGTTTGCAGAAATGTATTTTTTAAAAAAATGAATAAAAATATTCAGAGATTTTTTAAAATTTATTTCTAGCTGTGTTTATCTGAGCAATTTTTGGTTGGTTGGGTGGGGTTTTTTGCTGGTTTTTTTAGTACAATTTTTGTTGTTGTTTGTTGGTTTTGGGTTTTTTGTTTGCTTTGTACTGAAGAATTCCTGTAGCTGAATCTCATGGACATTCTTAAACACCACTGAGCATAATGGACATTAATTGGTGTAGTCATTGGCTTTGGCTTTTCCTTTGACAATATTATTTCTATCTAAGAATGATCTTCAGTCCTTGTTAAGGAAAAAGACATTTATCTCTCTCCAGGGGAACAACCTCTTGACCAAACACTAGTGTATGTTACAGGCCTACTCCCCTGTCCCCAGTTAATTTTTTGTTTTCTATTAGATGGTGAGGATTAAATGGAACCAAAGAAACTCTGAAAGGGAAATTGTGCACTCACCTAAGGGAAATTGTACCCAAGAGTTGCCACTGTCGTAGGGGTGGGCAGTTGGTACTCAATACTGATAACTGGTATCTCCAACTCTTCTACATTCAGAGGGGTTGGTATCCTCCAGGCCCTGGTGGCCTGACCAATTTCAAGAGATGTTGATACTTTTTCTGTTATTAAGGAATAGTTGAAATATATTTGAGCTTATTTATATTTTTCTCCATCTTCCTTGTGTGCACGTGACTGCCTCTCCTCGCAAGGCTTGTTCCAGGGAGTAATTCATTTACTTCATATCTTTTCATGGAGTATCTGCCCCAGACAGTTGCTCTTTCCATGTGGGCTGCACAGTGATTCTTTGTGCTCCTCTACTGGAGCAGGCACTTTAATTTTAGCAGGAAAAAAGAGAGTACAGTTTTCCATATGTCTCCAAGAAATGCTGTGACAAGTTAGCCATTTTTAAGAAATATGTCAATACTTGAGGATGTTCACTTTAAATATTCAGTAAGCTGGGAGTTGTTTGTCTTTATATTGTAATTCCTACATTGATTTTCTATGATTTAGCATTCCGATTTCATTTGCTGTCACAACTTTACTTTCATGATTTGAGCTCAGTTTTGCTGTTTTGCAAAAATGGAAGACCAAGTCCTGTTTTCTCCAAACCTTAAGCTTTATAACTGTTTTCCATGACTGATTGTCCTATCTCTTTGTAAACATCCTAGATCTTGTAAACAAGATCTCTCTCACAGTTGGAAAGAGTTGAGTGTGCATTCAACTTGAAGTAAATGTCCATGGCAGTTTTTAGTGTTGTCCTGCATGCTTAGAGAACAAACCCTTCCTCCAGGTCCTTACTCAATAATTGCAGGTTCTCCTTTATGTCTTCTTCTTCTTATTCTTCTTATAAAAACTATTTACTAAAGCATTTTGTGTATTTATCTAGCTAGTGCTTACTTTGAGTTGGGAAATTAGAAGGGGGAGGTGAACAGGAGATGTTACCAAATCCTGTATTCTTATAGTTTTGTTTGTAGTTTACCTGTAAATTGTTGAGTCAGGTGTTATTTCTAATGTCTGTTGGTATATCCACCACCACTCAATATAGGGACTTAAATATTTAACATATTCAATAATTTTTTTATATGGAATGCAGAATTAAAACAAAATTTTGAAATGTTTATCAGACTGATATTTAAAATGTTTGTCAGTGTTTAAAATTAAGCCTCAAAATGTTCTTGAGTGATGGGTAAAAGACCTATTTTGGGGAATTTAGTAAAAAAATGAAAAATATTCATGTCAAGGGTATAACTGCTTTCAACTACTGCTAAGTTTATTAATTTATTGAAGGACCAGCAAACTCTGTGAAACAGAAAAAAAAATATTTGTAAGTTCTGTGTGGATACAGACAGCTATACTTCAGCATTCCTTAATAATGACAAGTAGGTTTCTTCCCTATGTTTCTAATCTTGCCATTCAAGTAAAATGGTGGACAGAGACCTGCTTCTTAAATCTTGGGTAATTGGGCCTTTCATTTCAAACAGAAGCTATCCTGGAAGAGAATTCCAGTCCAAACAGAATAACAACAACAGCTTAAGTCCTATCATCAAGTACTTCTATTATGTTACCTGGGTAGCTGGAAATTAAAGAAAGCTTGTAGTCACTACTAGCAGCTCTGGATTCTTTTGACATCTAATCTTGCCTCAGCTGGATCAGTCTTCATTTCTTCAGTAATGAGATACTCTTAAACAAGAAGAAATTAGAAATAAGTGGTGTAGAACATAACCTTATTTGCTATATCTAGTCATAGATTGCCCAGAAAGTCTTTTAAAATTTCCCCTATCCAAAGGACAAAATAGATCAATAACTAAATGAGATGTGAAGCACATTAGCTCATTCGGACTGTGTTTGATCCTTTTCATTTCTCAAAAATTCTGTCATGACCTCCGTCCTCAAGCCTAGTCCTGGAAAAGCTATGAAATGTGTGTAGTAGGACTTAGAAAAATGATACAAAATCTTAAAAGCGTACCACAATTTTCCCACATACCTTTTGGAATGCAGGAAAATAGCAACACTATGGTGACAAGCTAGGCTGGGTTTTATATCTGAAAGTGAATGCTGTATCTCAGCAACCCAGCAGAATTCTCTGCACTCCTGGGACGCAGACTCCACTTACAGGGAGGAAGCTCCTGGCCAGGCCAGTTTGCTCTGGAGTCCTGGCATGACTGCCCAGGGTGGCAGGTGAGAATTCCTGGCAGGTTGAGGGGGAACAAACATGGCCCAGGGTCCATGTGGAGCACACGGACCATCCTGGGGAAGTGTGTGTGGACAGGGCACCAGCACTGGAGAAGGATTAAAGCTGCTGGTCTTCATCCTGCTAAAATCTGCCCTTCCACTTGTAACCCTTGTATCCAGTCTTGACTCCCTTCCTTACTGTGTTTTCAGTAGGGTACACTTTGTTCCGTATGAAAATGGACTCACAATGGTAAGTCCTAAATGTTTTCTCAAGTGTTTAAACCCCAATGCAAGTGTATTTTTTCTTTATTTTTTTTCATGGAAATGTGTAGCTACATTGTTTAATATTCAAAATGTGGAAGACATCTTCCTGAAGTATGGTTGGGTTTTTTTGAACTATCTTTATTACTTTTTTAGTTACTCTGTTTGAAGTGTTGTTTGTCACAATCTTCTGGTAGACAGAAATCCATAAGATTTTGAAGAGTTCCTCTGAGGCTTATTTGCCAAAGTTGAAGAGAGTTTAATTTCTTGCTTGTGTAACCATCCTGATAAAAATATAAATTTTCATTTAGAGTCATAAAATAGCTTTAGACAAGGGAAGCCAAAAACTGAAGTGCTGTAACCTGAAATGTAAAAAATAATTTCATATATAGTCCCAAGAAGTCTCATTATTTGCTTCATGATTTTTCTTCAGTGTTATATGCCCCTTCATAGAGACATGGGAAAACCCCTTCTGTTTGCTGGACTTTTTAGCTGAATGTCCTCCAATATTTCAAATTTCTGTCCACCTCTACTGGAGAAATAGTTTAGGCAAACATGTTTTTATCTTCCAACTATTTTCTTACAACTCTGGATGTTTTTCTGGAGGGAGTCTCTCTGCTGTTTTTTAATATCTGCTCATTCCCAAAGTCATCCACTTTCAAGGAGATTAATATAATTCCCCATGCTCGATCTGTTGCAAGTGCCTGTTTCTCATACTGCTTTGTGTTGATCAAAGACTGAGTCTTCGAAGGCCATTTCCTCACTTTCATTTCATGGATACTCAAGTGCAAACTGGTACTGGTTTTCTTTAATTAGAGAAGGGAGGTGATGTGTTGGTTTTTCAAAAATGCTTATTTAGAGCTGACAGTATTTGAGGATGACTCTCTGCAAACCCGACCCTCTCCTAAAGAGCTGCACTACTTTGTCCCCTGCTTTGACAACAATCATGTTGCCAGGTCAAAACCTGTGATGGCTGTAGCAGAAACGGGAATCTGAAGGATCTGATATTGCTGGTAAGAGGTAAGTTAGAGAGGCAACTCCCTAAACAGGGAGAGACTGCACTCAGCTGGAAGGGCTCTCTACCATGTATTGCCACAGGCATGTGTGTTCTTATAAATATCTATTTTGTTACCTTAATTGCTTCATGGCATGTATTTTTGGAGATGAGAATGTGCATTTTAACCTAGGCTAAAAGGTTGAGGTTATTTGGGGTCGGCCAGAAAGAGTTCCAATGTTCTTGTCAGAGAATGAGAGAGAATGTGGGCCTGATGAAGACCCAGGGATTACTGGATATCACTGGGATACGTTCCCTCCCTTCTGCCAGCAGTAAGCATTCCAAAGTGGTCCAGCTTAGAAAAACAAGGCTGTTGCACATGCTGCAAGTGAAAAACCCAAAGGATGTTAACAACTGCAACATGCTGAGTTGAAATCCCAGGCTTTCCAACCATAGAAACAAATTTCTGTAAAACTTGTGTATGTTTCTAGGAAGGAGGACTATATCCTGCTTTTACAAGGGAGGGTGGGTTTGCCCTCTTACTTCAGGATGGCACGTTGAGCTATTGTGAATAATGCTGAGAGGTATGGGTTACATCCTAATGTGGGTATTGTCAGTTGTGTTACCATGAATGCATAAAATGAAAGCTTTTGATTTTGGTGGGCAATGAGTCACAAAAATTTGCCAACAGCAGAGTGTCTGCTTAGCTATGGCAGAAGATGCCACTTCTGCAGCAACTCCAGCAGCAGGGATGTTGTCAAGCCTTGTGCATAACTTTGGAAATGACACAAAGGTCTTTCCTTCGCAGTACAATTTTGGACTCTTTACATGATCTGAAGTATTTATTATCCAAAATTGTTTATTATAGCGATGCAATTAAGTCACTATGGCTCATGAATTGGTTCTTGCTGATTTTAATAGAAGACATTTAAGGATGGGGTTACCTGCTGTTTTATTCTCCATTGACAGGTCTAAATTAACCTCCAAAATCAGATTTCTGCTGGCTATTACCACAACTGTAAATTTAAAGGGCAGTTTCAGTAAATATTTTGTAGTGTTTGCTGAAAATCCACAGCTTCGGCAAGCATTTCTGCTAGTAATTAATTTACTAGAACATGCCAAAAGCAAACACAAAAGGGATGCAAAATTGAAGCTAAAACAAATATGCTTTAAAATTCAAAAAAATGTTCACAGATAAGATTTTGCAGCATTGGTTCAATTCAGTGGCAGCTC
This sequence comes from Dicrurus megarhynchus, assembly GCA_013399195.1. NCBI lineage: Eukaryota > Metazoa > Chordata > Aves > Passeriformes > Dicruridae > Dicrurus > Dicrurus megarhynchus. The sequence goes on from VXAD01003975.1 coordinate 146,159, forward strand.
ACTGGGGGGTGGTTGTCTTCTCCTGCCTTAGCTACTGGAAGCTTCATTTGTGTTTATGATGGTTAATAACAACAAGTGCTGTTTTACCTCTGTTTAAGGTGAAGCAGACTTCTGATCTAGCTTTGACTCAGCCAAAATATTTCTCTGGTCTTCAGTAATTGCCTACTGCCATCAGAGACCATAAAAACACATCTGAGAATCACTACAAAAACAGTAAAATATTTTGCTAATGTGAAATCATTTCTGCCAGCAGAGAGACTTGAACTAGGACAACTTTGATCTTAGAATAAATTACGTCTCAAATTGCTTAGATCTTTTGCAGATAGTATGAGAGCAAAGAGTATGCACCTTCATCTTGATTTTCATTACCTTTTTTTTTTTTTTGAGGTATATTGAAACTGATTCTTTCCTTTCTGTTATCCCATATTATGGGTAGCATTTCAGTAAAGGGCTCTTTCATCTGTCACTTATCCCACATACATTGTAGTTTATCCTTTACCGATTTATTCTGCAGTTGCATTCTTAAAAATAATTAAAAATTAGGGCAACTACTTACGGTATTTGAGTTTTTACAGATATTTGAAGGTTTAAAGGTAAAAAAACAAAAAGAAAATTGCAATTCTGCTCAATAAACAAAGCTTTGTGTGTTAAATTACTATGTGTAGTGAACCTTTGGTAGCTGATTTCTAGGACCAGATTCTGTATAAATTCTACTTCCCTGGCTTCCATTCTCTTTTTATTGTCTCTTGCGCTGAGTGATTTGTTTTGATGATTATAGATACTTTGTATTGCTTAGACTACAGCTTTATTTTACATGCAAATATTATCTGATTCCATGTCTTCATTAAACTTTAATAAGGCTTTACGAACATAGTGCATAAAAGACAATATTGAATCAACAAAGCCTGTATAATGATGATTGAAATACAAAATTGAGGAAGAGTAATGGTGAAAGTAGCTGAAGCAGTAGCAGTACTGGTAAGCATGCAGAGCCTTAAAGTTTATTTTAAAGTTCTAATAGTTACAAAGTATGAAGTAAGAGTCTGGAAGAAAAAAAAGCGAGAAGATGAGAATGCTACTTTTTCTGTCAGCGGCATACTTGAAAGTAAATGCTAATGATATTCACTTATAGGTAGTGCATGTCATTTCTTTTAGTGCTTTTAAGATGATAAAATAATCATAAAAAGATAGTCAGTTTGTGGGTTAAGGCATATGATGAAAAACGTGAGTAAAAAATATCACGCTGTTGCAAAAAGGCAGAGACAATGATTAATCTTGAATAAGCCCTGAGGAGAAGGCATTGGGTAAAAGAATCTGGTCCTAAAAATTTGCGTTAAATATTCAAGCATAAAAGCAAACCAAGTGCTCTGTTCAGTGCCATACTCTGAATTTATGGCAGTGCAAAAAAGACATCCTGGCTGCCTTCTCTCTCTCTCTGTTGGTACCTCTCAAACTCCCGAGGGAGAGTGCTTTACTTGACTGCAGCTGAAAACATAGGATAGAGGTGTTGGTTTACTGAAGGGCTGCAACACCAGCTGAACTGCAGTATTGACACTTGTATTTTCCTGGTTGTGCAGCCACTGCAACAGTCTTTAAACCCATCCAGGAACACTGGTAGTCAGCCTCCACCTGGAGTGTGGAAAAGCCGTGCGTGCCCTGGGCAGACGGGAGCGATGTCCCCTCAGGGGGCTGTTCCCGGTGTTCTCCTGCTCCCGGTTCAGGAGAGCACCAGGAACCTCTCTCTGAGTGTGTGGGGCCAGCGGAGGTCCTGCTGGGGATATCTCCTGGACATCCCTGGCTCAGCTTGCTGCTTTGGTTTTGGGTTGTATCTTTGGTCCGAGGTTTTTCTCCCTGCACAGGGGTAGCTTTTGCTACAGCTTTGCCTACTTGGCCGGCTAGCTTACGGTAAGGAAGATATCATTTAACTGACGTGTATCTAAAATATTCTCAAGTCCAAGCAGCTTTCTGCCTCTGATGCTGTAGGGCCCAGCAAGAGAGTGAGAGCTGAGGCTGCCTGGAGCAGTGTGCAGTGCACAGTGTGTGCAGCGCCTGCCTGGGTGGGTTTTGTGTGTCTGTGCAGTGCGAGAGGCTCCAGGTGTTGCTAAAACATGGATGTTCCCCTGCAGCAATGAGAGTCAAGGGGATTCCCTAGGGTATCCTAGAGTTGTCTTGCTCTGAGGTTGGTCCTGCTGCATGAGGGAATTTCAGGGGCAGGAGGTGGAGGTGGTGCTGGACTTGATCCTCCTGTGCACAGCTGACATCTGAGGCTACTTGCCTGGCAAGTGCAATGGTAGTGAACCCTACAGAGCTTACTGGGAAGTGCAGGGAGAACTGGTGACTCTTTGCTGGGTTGTGTTTTCTTGGTAGAGATGTTCTAGATAAACACGTTAAGGAAATCAGCATGGAGAGGGAAAAACCTAGCTTCTGCTGTTGCAAACTGCAGGGTGGATGTAGGCAGCAGTTTGTCTGAAAAGGCCAAAAGGCAGGTGGGGAGGAAATGGGGAGGAAGAAACAAAGCAGCAGTACTGAGAAGAGCTTTCAGTGAGCTGCCACATGAAATATTGAGCAGCAGGGGAAGGGAGGAACCAGCAAGTACTTCTGTGCCAGTGTTGGAAGCCTGGGAATTTTGATAGAGAGCAGGAATGCTGGCTGTCTGATGACAGCTGGCTATGATAACACATGTCAGCTGTGGCAGAAGGAGAATGATCAATGGGATAGTGATCAATGGGGTACAGAATTGCCAGGCTACCAGCTTTGCAAGGATGAGAGTATAATATGTGCAGGCAGGAGAGTGTCACAGCATGGAAGGTGTAGCATTAGAAATACTGCAAAAAGCAAGAAGCTCTGCGGCGGCCTTGCTTGCACAGGATTTCTGCCCACTCAAATAACGAAAGATAAAAATCAAAATAACTAGGAATGTACTGCAAACTCTAGTTCAGGACCATGACACTGATCAGGGAATATGAACTGAAATCAAAAGTTGTGCATTTAGCACCATTGATAACAGCACAGACATGTACAGTCAATGTTTCATCTAAATGAGGTATAGAGAGAGAAAATTTTTGGACTGAACTGTAGTGTTAAGACTTTAGGGGGGGGAAAAAAAGCCATTTTGAATTTTGCCTTAAGTTATACATGAGGTCTTCTTCAAGGTGAATTAGAGACCCATCCATAGCAGTGTTCCTAATCTAATTGTTTTATGTTGCACTATTGTTTTATGTAGCAAGCTGAATAAATCCAGCAAATACTTAATGTAAAGAAGCAGAACTGTATATACATATACTTTAATAAGGCAATTAGTAAAATAACTGTACTAATTGTGTGAAAAGCAAGATGCCTACAAAATGACTTCCAGTTTTGGAAAGTGTTTTATCAGAAGCCCAGGTAAACCACCACATTTATAAAAGTAAAAAAGGGGGGAAAAAAGCAAACCAAACTAAGAAAGGCCATCAAAAGGCCCCAGCTCCTGGGGCTATGACTGCAAGGAGGCTATCATAAGGGAGGGCTTAAAAAATTTCTTTATAAAGTACAAAGCTTGTCCAAATGAGAGCTAGAAAGGCCATAGATCACAGCAGGTCAAATGGAGACAGGAAACAGAGTACTAAACACTTGCAGAGCACCTTGCAAGTGGTGCTCAAGCTTCTAGCCAAAGGTCCCTAAATCAAAAGCAGGAAGTCAGGTAGGGCATAAGTGGGACCACTTAATGACCAAACTGTAAGGAAGGACTCTGGAATTAGAAAGCCATAACAGAGAGGTTCAGTTAATTCCTTTCATTGCTCTTTGAAGACATCAGGGATGTTTCTACACCTGAGCCAGGCTTTCTAGTAAACAGGGTAGAGGTCAGATGAACTCGATGGGTTTGTGTAAATGTGTAGCAAGTATATTCACCGAAACAAACAGATGTATTAGCTGTCAGTAACTCACCAGGCCAGGTGGCATATTAACCTGAGAGAAACTCCAACGGGGAACTGCAGAGTGGCTGCCAAGGCTGCCACCTGACCATTGCAAACAGCCACAGTGCTGCTGGGCTGGCAGGGAGCCACTGGAATTCCCTGCCACGCTCACAAAAGGGGCTCAGTGGGGAATGACGGGTTGAGTTTTTTTCTGAAGCTGGGAGGAAGGTAGGGTCTGTCATAAAATGATTTTTAGCGAATGAGGTCACGTTATTATTTAAGCCAAACCCTAAACAAAAGTCCCAAGGCTGTGAATAGGCTGGGGCAGTGGGTGGGAAGCCCTTGCTGAGTCAAATGTGCACACAGTGGGTCAAGTGAGTCACATTAGGGTGGACAAGCCTTTCTTTTGTTCTGCCACAAATCATCCTGCATATTCGTAGTTGTGCATCCTCTTTCATCTTCTTTTGGTTGTTTGGTGTTTTGGGGGGATTTTTTACGTTTGTTTTTATATTTTTGGGAAGGAGGCAAGGAGATTGGGCAAGCCACAAAGTCAAATATTAGTGTGTGAACACATTTTATTTCCTATTTAAAAATCAAAGGTTTGTATGAAATGTTAATGCTCTAGTGGCAGTCTCTTGCTGATGGACCAGAATCCAAATATTAGGCACCTGCTTGCATACAATGAAAACACTACCAAAAAAATTAGCTCAGGGATTAGCTCGGGCTCACTGCTGAAACTTCCCGCTGCCCAAGCAACTCCAGTCAATAGAATCAGCTATGGGAATTGACTGACTACCTGCATGTTTGTATAAAATAAACACTCCATAGAGCAGGCAAATCAGGGAAGAGGTCAAAGCATGAATGGTGTGAAGTCAAAACCAGTAAGGAGAGATGAAAAAACTCAGGCTGTGCTGTGAAATTATCCTTTTTTTCAGATATCTTCTCTACTTGACCAAAAAAAAAAAAAAGTTGATATGCAGTATTTGAGTCCAGTTGTTTGGGGATTTTTCACACTGAAATGGCATTCAGCCCCCTTTGATGGTGTTAAAAACTGTTGTGCTGGGGTGTATCTAAGGCTTGGAGGGCACGGTTCCTCTGTGGAACTGAAAACTTCTGAATTTCTACAAAGCTGCGTCCAGTTTTCCCATGTTGACTGAATGTACGCACAAAGGTACATCATATAATCTGTACCTGAAGATATGCATACAAATGGTTTGAAAATGCATCCCACTCTAATACAACTTTGGTAGTTTAAACCTATTATAACTTTGATGAAATGGAATAATTAGTTTTTGACCTTTTTTGCTTAATGCTCTGTTCCTCTGTGCTCTAACCCATCAGTTTCATATGGGTACTGCTGCCTTTCTTATTTTTTTCTGTTAGCATTCCATTTTCACTGAGGCCAGAGTCCTTTTCCTCCTGTAGCAAACTACAGGGATAGATTGTCTGTAAGCCTTTGGCTGATTTGCACTGTAAGTTGTTGTCATCAAATCCCTGTATGGTAACAGAGAGAACAATTTTATCTTTAACACTGCGAGGGGCTTTTTCAGGCCAGCAGCCAGGCTCGGCACCATGTTGTTGATAAATATAATACACTTGAAGGCATCATTTCCCAAGTGATGTCAAAAGTATCTGCTGTAGGTAGCAGTGGCATGGTCACAGCTTGGCTTTGCGTGGTGTAATGCGATCTGCAGAGTAAACAGGGCATCTGTTACAGTGCTTGTAATCCCCTCCTTCTCTTTTAGGACCTCGCATTTTTATTGTGTCTTCATTACACAGCAAGATAAATTTCAACTTTGACCTTCCTCTGCAGAGTGAGTGAGAAATAAGGTTTCAATAGACAAGAACAATTTTTCACTCACAAAAAACGTCTTTTGATGGTAATAGCGAAAGGCTTTGGAGGAAATTTCTCTGTCCACTTGTACCGTGTAGTGAAAAAGACACCTTGGCCATCCTTGTCTGTAAACACAAAGTATTCTGATTGTCATGTGCTGTATCCACCTGGAATGTATGTTACATATAAAAAACCTGCCATCAATGTAAGAGCAACAACCTGCTCGTGCAGATGGGATTAAGCACTTAAATATTAGTGAGAATAAATGCATGTCAAAGACAATTCGCAATGAAATAAGAATTTCAGAAGCTCATAATTTTATCAGTTATGTTTATATATTGCTATACATAAACATGACAAAACTAATCAATACCAAAAGTATTTGGCAATTTGGTTTCATGCCTTCATTTGGAGTAAGGAGACAGGCTACTGAACAAAAGCTCTGGGAACATTACTTCTGCAGCCATTGGTTAGGTTTTAGCTTGTTTTATGCATTTGATAGTCATTTACTTTTTTGAAATGACTCAAACTTTTTCCACCGTAGCTGTTTCCCTGTCCAAGTTTTATATATTGCAGAGATATATCTTGTGAACTGTCCCTGACCTCTCATCTTCAGAAGTTTGATTTATCAGGAAAACTGACAGTATCTTCAAAAGTAGTCTCAAAAGTATCTGTATGCCAGGGGAATTATTGAGTTTAAAAATCTACAGTGTATTTTTAGGAGGTTTCTTAGCTATCCAAATCTTGGAATAGGTATAATATATATATAGAGAGAGAGAGAGAGAGTGAGGTTTTTTTGTGGCTCTTCCATTAGCTGTATGACTGTATCACTTTTCTCTTTTGTTTTAGATAAGAAAATTATATAACTCCCTCCTAAACCCTTTTGAGACACACTGGTTTAACAAAATCTGTATTCACACAGAAAGAGTTGAAGGCTGCATTAATTGAACAACTGAAGAGACTCTAAGTTTTGTATTTGATAATTTGTAACCATAAGCTTGATTGGGATCCCATGCAATACACTTGACTTCTTGTCAAATGCCAGACTGTTAGTGGAATATGTTTGTGTTGGAGCTGTAAATGTAACCATGTGCCACCTCTACTCTGAGCTGTAAAACCGTGCCATTTGTTGTGACATTAATGTCACAGTGTAGCCCCAGCTTTCACTATCTCTGAGAATCCTTATGTGCTGATTATCTCTCCATGACTCGCTGGCTTGCTGAACCATTTATCTTGTTCCTGGTTGAGAAAAAGGATGGAATTTTAAATAATGGCAACAATACCTCTGCCTAAAAAGAATAAAAATAAAAAGTGTTCTAAGAGACGAATATGGCTGAGAAGAGACAAAGGTGCCTCACATAAGGCTTGGTTAAACTGAGACAGGCATGGTCATGTTCATAGGTTGCTCTTATCTGTACTCTTAAGAAGAAAATTCTATGAAAAACTTTATGCACCATGCTTTAAGGGGTTAAATGTGAAGCACAGGCTGCCCAAAAGAAGGTGGGCAAAAAAGGTGTATAAACAAGAGGGAGGGCCCTGAGAGCAACAGTGAAGCTCCGTATCCAAAGGTAACAAGCCTGTGGATGCCGTCTCACCATGAGAAGCTGTCTTACAAATCAGTGCTGGGTCAGCAGCTCTTGCAGAGCCCATGGGTTTGGAACAGGTGAATCCAGTGTTGGGATAATCTCGGAGCAGACTCGTGTCCTGCCAGAGCACTGGCTCGTATCAGCCAGCTCACCTTTTTAATTTTGTGAATTCTCTTGTAATGAAATAATGGTGGTAAAGCCTTACAGTGATGATATCTCAGATCTAGTTTTACCTCTGTGTAAAATAGCTAAATTTATCTTTGTTTGAAACAGATTAGTCCAGTAGCTTATATGTGTAAGTTTTCCAGTTTCAGTGTCTTGTGCAGCCTGTCAGAAGTAAGAATAATTTCAAAGGCACATATATTGAGCTGTTCTTTATAATATCAGCTCTCTGCACATGGAGATTAACAAAGTGTCAGGACTGATTTAAGATCATTCTGATGAGTGAGAAGGTGGAAAAATGTAGGGAGAAAGATGGTTTGTCTATTCTTTTTCACATAAGAAGTTGGAAAAAATCTTATAGGAATATTTTAAAATTAATCAGAAATTATTATTATTTAAATCTTTGGAACATTTTCTAATTTTTAAGTGTCATGGTTATTGGGTTGTCTGGTCAAGGCAATTTGGTCTCTTTTTTTTAACTCGGTTTGGAAGGACAAAAAGATTTGGTTAAGAAGCACCTCTATGAAGTGCTTATTCTTTTGAACCACATTTTTCCTAAAAATGCCTGGCTACAGCTGTGTGTGAACCAAAATGCTTTGGATTCCCCACCCCTCCTGTGTGTAACCTGAAGCAGTCATCAAATCTACCTTCAGATTCATCCACTTTTGGAGCAGGTCTTCCTGTGATATAGACAGTCTGTGTCAAGAGGTGTGAACACAGGTAGTAACAGAGAAAATATGCGAGTCACCGACCACAAAGAGGCTATAAAGCAAATTCCAAGCTCCTTTGGATGGTCTACACTGCTAAAAATGCATTGCTTATTGACAGACGGAAGTATAAATACTGCCTGGAAGAGAATGAATTAACCCAGTTGCTTACAGAAGAGAATTCCATCTAATTGTGTACCTAACATTTAATTTAGTCATTGCACATGATGAATAAAAATGCCAGAATCAAAATGGAAAGCACTTATTCTTTCAGGACCAGAGTTTGAGCAGATGTGCCTGTGTATTGAGACAATGTTTGAATAGATCTTGGAAGAAATCATGTGAAATTCTTTCTCATTGAAGACAATGACAGAGTTGCCATTGACTGCAGACTTGAGTTTGACTCTGAATGCAACAACCTGATTCAGTAAAGGATTTAAATGCATATAATCATAGAAAAAGTGATCTGATGAATCATGACCCTATCTGTGAAAATTTGCCTAATGAAACTGTGTGAAATTAACTTTACTCACAAAGCACACCTGTTCTGCTAGGGAGATGACTATAAATATCTTTGTGCCACCTGCCCCAGCTATGAGAGCTCCTATAAATCATATAATAATTCCCTCTGACAACTGGTACCACCTTGAGGGCACCTTTTTCTTTTTGTGCTCTTTCTGAAAATGTATATTTTCATAAATACAAACTTGTATGCCAATACATTTTCCACCAGATTTCTTTCCCCCCCCAAAACTGAAAAAATGTTTAGCTAATTCGTAGTTTTGCCTCCCCTGTACAGGAAGACTCTAAAGCAGGATGTGTTCACTTGGAAACTCTGCCCTCCTAAAACACCATCACTTGTGCACACAGTCCCAGAAAGGAGCTCCAGTTTGTGCTGAGTCCACATGGAAAGAAATTGACTGGAAAACCAAGAGTTATCAGAGCTCTGCTTCTGTATCACTCCCTAATCCTCTCTTCCGTTTCTTCTCTATTTGTGAGAAATTGCCCTTTCTTCTGTCAGAGGCTGAATTTAAAACTTGAGCCCTAAGGAAGCCTAGCTGTAGGTTTAGAGCTTCTAGTGTTCTGTTTGCTCCTGCCTCTGTTTACCTCTGACATGAGATTAGCTGGGTAAACCCAGTGCCCTGTGCATCAGCGAAGGGGCAGAACTCCCATCCCTGCTCTCCAAGCACAATGTGAGTCAATGGTGTTAGGCTGCTGAGAGAAGGGTAAATAGCTTATTGGGCTGTATAAACAGTGCAGACTGCAAAAAATGCATGAAGTGATCCTGTGTAAAAATACAATGATTTTCCTTCAAGAAGGATATAGATTTATTGGTTGGTGGCCAAGGAAGAACAACCCAGAACATGGTGAGTGAAAGAACTGCAGTTTTGTATAATCTTTAGAAGAAAATCGTGGGGGAGACAGTGTAACTGTTTTCAGTTGTGTGGAAGGCTGTTGTAAAGAAGAAAAAAGGAGTTGGTTTGGTTTTTTTTTCTCTGTTCAGGGCTCATAAGACTAGCTGTGAACAGAAAAAAATGGTATCATGAAGGAAAAAGCACAGTGTCAATCCCAACTTGGTGATAAGCGTGGTGTAGTGCTGCAGGACAGCCTAGGAGGGTTGAGGGGATCAAGAATGGACTGAGCAAATACCAGCTAGGAATGACAAGGGAGGAGCAGATGGCTCCCCTTGTTCAATAATCTCAATATCCAGGGTACTTTTAGAGTAATGGCAGTCAGTACTTTGTATGTGTAATCTGTGTGAAAAGCACCCTGTTGGTTCTGCAGAACATGAACTATGTAAAGTGGTACATTGATGAATATGTAAAAAATACAGATTTGAATAACGCAGCAAAAATGTTCATTGCAATACACTTATTACCCTGTTTTCACTTAATAATAATATGGTTGTTCTTTATTCTCCTGGTATTTAAAATACGCATTTCTACCAGCGATTAAAAACACAGGAATAAGATTTTAAAGTTCACTTCACCCACAATTAATGTGCAATGATTTTATACTGATCTCATGTTTTATTTTAGAGCAGTGGAAAATGCTAGTGTTTTCTTTTTTTAAAAATTTGTCATAGTGTGTTTTTGTTTTGTTTTCTGTATTTCCTGATACATTGACTGTATTGACAGAGATCCAGTTGTAAAAATGGTTGCTTCGGGGACAGTGTAAAACAACAGCCTATCTCTGTGCAGAAGAAGAATTCCTTTAGTGTTAAGTCATTAGTTAAGAATAATTTTATTTAATAGCTTTTCATGTGGAAGGAGTAAATGAGGCATTTAAATCAAAAGTAACAGTGATTGCTCTTTGCTGCTGTTCTGACCACAGACCTAAGAAGTCCTGGTTGGACTTCAAACCCTGTACTAATCCTTCATAGACTGAGTTCAAAACTCCCTTTGAAAATTTGAAAGTGAAGGACCCACGAATTTCAGAATGACTAATGTCTTGCTTAAGGGAAGAATTCTTTAATGAGGTAGAAAAAGCCTGTATACTGTCTCCCAGGTAGCGTGCCCATTAATTCATTTGCAAGATGCTGATCTGCGGAGAGGATTAATTTAGGCTTAACTGGCAACCACAGCTTAGATCAATTTGCTCACCCTGGTTGGCTTGTGTTCTCCAGGGAGTTGGGTCTGGAGGACACTGTTACCCTCCTGGGCGGGACAGGAGGGTTTTTTTGTACCAAGGCTGAGGAAGGTGTAGTGCTCAGATTGGAGGATTTTATTCCATACTGAAAGTCCAGACTGCATTCTGCAAGTGGAAAATGCCATTCAGTGTTGTTTATTGTTACTAAAGGAAAATGAAATGCTCCTCTCTCTCTGATTTTTTCCTTTGTGTCTGGGACAGGTAAAGTGTCACCATAAAGCACATTTTAATACCTTTCTTCTTATAATCAAAGTTGTGGGTAGTGGTGCTTTTCAGGAGCTCCAATATTCACTTGAAAAATCCACAATAGCTGCTGTTTCTCTGTCTCAGTATTTTTCTTGCAGCAACTCTTCCTAACTGATATCTCGACTTACAGGCTGTCACTTGTATTTTCTTCCTGGAGCTAAACCCGCTAATGTTCACAACATGCTTAGCTGAACTTGGAACCTGTGCTCTCCCTTGGCTACACATCAAAGAGAATCTTTTTAAGAGGGTTTGCCTGGTGCAATGGCACGAAGGCACCGCTGCTGGAACAGCTGCCCCGGAGGAGAACCGACGTGACATCTGAGCGAGGCAGCGGAGCTGGCAGCTCCTCCTGTTTGACTGCTGAGTCCGAGGGCCCTGCTGAGGATCCTGGACTTGTCTCGTTGTGATGTTGCTGCTATATCTTCCAAAGTTTAAAAATGTGATCAGCAGCTATCTCAAGATAAAGCACATAATACAGAAAAGCACTGAAAATACAGATTAAAAAATGGAAAAGGAGAAGCTCAGAAGTTGCATTCAGACTGATGGTGCATTTTTACACTGTTTCTTGTATAAAGAGAGAAAAAGAAGGCACAGTAATGGCTCAGAACCATTACTTAACCTCCTTTTTATCACACAAAATGGCCCTCAAAAGCAATAGAGGTGGTATGTGTTACAAAGAATTGTGTTGTTACTGTGTGCTACGTTCACACTTTCACATGGCTTCCAAAGGACTGGAGATAAGAATGTGTCCCTATGCTGTATCAGTTAAACAGTATGGAACCACAGGATCAGGACAGACAGGCCCTTAATTTTTAGTTCTAAGCTAGTGCTGAAGATCTAGCCCTGTAAATCAATATTATGATATGGTATTTTTGTAACCAAGAATGCAGTATGTAAGACAGAAGTGTAAAGTTTTCCTTGTTTCTGGTGAGGCTAAAATGCTTGAAAATGAAAGGTCATCCACTAGGCTGCCCGAAATGTTAAAACAGTATCGAATGGCAGAAGCCCCCTGAAACACACCTGTGCGTTCTATCGCAACTTGAAGAGTTTGCAGCAGAAAGAATCTTCTCTGTGTCCTGTATTGCTGCCTCATCCCCAAGGTAGGAAGCTCTTTCTACCCTGTTGGTGGACTGCTCGAGGAAAATATCATAAATGAGCTACTCCATCTGTAGATGATGCTTTTAGCAAGCAAGCAAGAGGCACCTCTAGAACCGGGACCTGCATCCACAAATCCAGCAGTGTGTTCAAATGACTTCATTTTCCTTTATTTTCTCGGAGACGCCTCACTTCACATCGTTATAGATCTCAGTTTATTTCTCTATAAACTATCATTACTCTTTTTAGCATTTGTGGCACTCTCCCACTGTGGTTGTCATTGTTACAAATTGTTTGTCGTTGTCCCCTCCCTCCCTGGCTCTGCAGTGCCAACCTCTCCCAGTTACCCCGAGCAACAGAGGGACTGGGGACACTGAAGTCATGGCAAGGCCATCCCTTGCACCCTGAGGGAAGCAGCTGGAGCTGCACGGGGTGGTCTTCAGTAGAATGAGTGAATTGTACAAGGTTCTTACTAAATGCCACGTGGAATGGCTGAATGCCATTAATTAAGCTATCTCCAGTGCTGTTAGTGTGATTGATTTGTGTATTTCTTAGGAGTAATTTTTTTCTTAATTCCCTCTCCAGTTTGGTCTTTCTACTGTTCATTTTTCTTCAGCTAGTCGCAAAAAGGTTTGGAAAGGTACATTTCAGTGTTTAGTTTTTATCCTATTGCGTTGGCTTGAGAGGATAGACATTATCACCACTGCAGCTGTCTAAACAGGCCCTTTTTTTCTTTAATTCCTCTGTCAATGGTGATACATGAAAAGTCAGGAGAAAGGCAGCTTACAGCAAAATAGAAATGGTTAGAAAGATGAGAAAGTATTTTTATGTATTGTATTTTAAATGTCTTTCCATTGCCTCAATAGAATCTGGATTCCAGTTCTCCAGAAACTGAAGGAGAGCTTTGTTTTGATCTTGGTGGATTGTTGGTAGGCATCTAGACTTTAAGGAGCTTCCTTTACTTTCTACTATACTCTTTTTCTAGCTGTTTAGCTAACTGTGTCTGAAGAAACCTTCAAGATTTGCAATATTTTGGCAACTCATTTTAGATTTCACAATGCTTAATGATATTTAGAAAGTTTAATGTCCTGAAGTCAGAATATAATGCAAGAACTTCAGTTGTAATTTTTTTTTTTTTAATAGTGTTTCCTCTTGAGATTACTCAAAGGAGCATGGATCTATGAACAGATTAAAAACCCCCAAATCATTAAAAAGTTGAAAAAAATAAAGATCCTGAAGTCAATCTTGCATCCTTTGTAGAAGCAGACTCAGGATAGTGCAAGTTTATACTTCATTCTTGAAAAAGATGGAAATTGCCTGGCTGCACATATACTTCTGTGTGCATTCTCTAGGTTATGTCTTTTCATGATGTATCGACAGCCATCCTTTTCCAGCTTGGAACCATTTCTGCTTCTCTGCAGTGATACGTACATTTGTGTAAAGCACTTTAGTATGGGTGAAGTCATTTCTTCACTTGGTGCTAAAATATGCCCAAAAGCTTCGAGAAGAGGAAATTGCATGTATTTTATATGTACGATGCAAGCTCCAGATTTTTAACTTTCTCATGTCTCTCCTTTATTGTCTCTGTCATCTCTGTCACAGAACTTGCCTGATTTTCTCTTGACAAAATTGGGATTTTATGCTGATCAAAACATTGTCATAGCATTTTCCAGGTTCCTACAACTAAAGACTTTTTGGCTTCAACACAACATTAAGTAGATCTTGGAAAGTTTATCTAAGTCACTGGTTTGTAAGCAAAGGTGATCTTCTATACCTCTGAGATCCAATTTGAATTTCATAAACATATATATTACTTAATTATATTTATTTGCTTAGATTATAAATAATTAAAGAGTGCCTGTCCAAGTCTCCTGGTGCCTGAATGCATCAATAACAATTCCATCCCCACAGTGTTGAATTAATTATTCTAACAGGAACTCAGCCAGACTACCTTGAGTGGAGACTTTTCAATTTTATTATTACTTTGAGAAACAAATCCATAGTTTTCTCCATAAATCTTATCAAACAGTACCTTCTGTGCACTGCTGCTTCTTTCCTGTTCCTCTCCTCTAAAGCTGAGAAGACACACTTTTACAGTTCACTCTTTATGCTATGTTTAGTTTTGCTCTAAGCTGGCTAGGACTTTGGGAATCATTTTCTCAGAAAGCTTCCAATTCTCTGAAAACGCATCTACCCAAAGATAAATTTTAATGTTTTCCTCAGTTTTCAAATTATTGAGTAGTCAACATTGTATTTGATGCTTTGGGTGTCAATCCTTTATTTATTGTTTGAAAAAAAAATTTGGTGTTTTTTTTTTAAATCTTATTTTTGAATGTAAGCCAATCAAATAAAAAAGCAAAGCTAAATGAAATATTTCAATTATTAGATGGTAGTTATTTGATAGAGTCTTTACTTGAAAAATACTTCCAAGGTCCTCTCTTTTTCCTCTGAATCAAAACAAAGCAGTGAAAAAGAAGCTTCATTGTTCTTTTTTCATATGTTGTTTGTTTCATTATGAAAAGCCATTAAGGAATGTTATCAGAGTTCTCTGTGTGTGTGTGTATAACCTTGCTGATTAATGGTAATGTAGTGATAGGTAACTCTGAGAATATGTAACATTGCCCAGAGGGTTTATGGGAATAATTAAATTTGTTGTTCCGTTCACCCGCTCGTGTTTTTTGCTGTGTTTGAGTGCAGCACTTGCCAGAGAAACAAGGAGGGGTTTTAGGTTGTTATTTTTTTGTGGTTTTGTTTGTATTTCAGGACAGATTATTATAATGGTCAGTGGTTTTGCTTTGTGCTTGAATTCTGTACAGGTGACAACATCCATTCTTCATTTTACTTCTTCCAACTACTAAAAAAAAAACCCAAACTCTACCACCCAACCAAACTGAAAATGAAACAAAACAAATAAACCCCAAACAAATGAGAAACCCACAGAAAACAAAACCAGAAACGCCTTTTGCATGACTGGGAACATAACCTCCTGCTTGTCCTTGGAACTTCCATGTTGCCAGGTGTAATTAAACATCTGTTGCTGTAGTTGTCTGATGTGATTGACACACGAGATTTTATTAAAATGCTTGTACCACTTGGCCAGGTAGGTTGTCGCAGACCCCTTCAAGGGTCAAAGCAGAAATGTAATGCTGTGACAAGTAGGGTGCTCCTGGTACTTTGCAGCTCTGCAAAGCGTTCAGAAGTGCTGGGATTAAGAGACGAGCACTGCTGGCTTTCCCTTTCTCATTTTTAATGATGGGCTGTCCCATTAATCCCTTCCTCAAATACATCTCCACTACTATTGGTTCTGCTCCCCTACCAAACAGAGCTTTGCAGGTTTTAAGCATCTCTTTCATTGCAAATCAGGAAAATCTTCAGGTGTTCTGTGCTGACATGCAAATGCATAAAACTGTTTTGCTTTTCTCTGTTTTGTTTAAACAGTAATACTTAAATAGTAATATTCCTCTCAGGAATTAGCTGACATTTAAATGTCTTGCAAGGGTATTTTACATTTTGTCAAATATAATTCACAAACGTTTTCTAAATTTAGCCTTTCTGAAAGCTTATTGAACTCTCATATTTTATTTTTAATTCCCTTCTTTAGGATAAAGTCTAGTGCATGTACCCCAACAGACTAACATACCTGAAGATTTTTTTTTAATTCATATCCATTCACAAATCAAAATGATAGCACACATTCCCAAAAAATATTAATCCTATTCCTCCCCTAATTCATCCTTTTTTGTTGTAACATGCAAGCAATATTTCTTTAGGAAGAAGCTAAATAAAAAGTAGAATATTAAATGTGTGAAGATTAAATACCCAGAATTCAATAATAGTAATCGTATAATAAATGGTATCCTCATAATAACTGCAGTTGGTTTTGAACAAAATGAATCATACAGCATAATTCTTATGGAAGCCTTTAATTATGGATGTGCTTTTTGTACTTCAAAACTGAACTGTTTTATGACTGTAGGGGGAAAAATTAGGCTGAAGCTTTTATGAATCTTAAAAGTTCAGGATGAAAATAAAAATTAAAATGGTATCTTAAAGTGAGAATGCAAACTTTGGGTTATTATCTCTTACAGGGCTACTGAATCCCTCCCACCATCAAAGGACACCAAGAATTTCTGAAACTTGGACGGTTATAGGCTCTATATAATCATTAATGTCATATGAATAAATAAAGCCTAATTAATTCAACACTAATGAGATGACGTAGGTTCAGACAGTGTTCATCACTGAAGGCTGAATTCCCTCACAGTTCTGTCAGAGTAATTCTTCATTGTTGTTGCACAAATTACTTTTTAAACTCTGTAGCGACCTTAAACAGCACAGTATTGCAGGATTTAGTGGAATCCATTAAAAAATAGTATATAATCAATAATATAAGCTTGATAAGTTGTTTTTTTCCCCTGGAAATTATTGTTTTAGCATATGTTAAAGATGACTTGACTGGCAAATAGGAATAGAATTTGTATGTGGGTTTGATACATTTGGAATTAGCCAAAATAACAGGATAGAAAAGGGATTAAGAAGATCTCTGTTAGAAAGGCAAGTGCATATTTATGGATGGAATACTGCATTGAGCCTTGCTCACATCCAGGACGATGTTTAAATAATCCTGAAATACTTAAATCACTTCAAAGCACTTTTTTATCTTTTATTAAGTTCCTTTTCAGGAACCTCCTGAGTTCCCCTTGGTTTTTCTCTTCACTTCTACCATAATGCACATCATGCATCAGCTTCTCTGTGAAGTTTTTGAATTTTTTACCATATATTCTGTGTTTCCTGACAGCTCATCTCTGCCATTTTTGTGGAAAGAAAAAATCTGGAGATCAGATTATCGAGTTTAATGGAGGGAATCTGCTCCAAATCTAAACTTCAAAGAGACAAAATTTAGGAGAAATGTTCACGTACAGATAGAACATGAAGTTTGCAGGCACTTTCAATACCATGTGTGTTGGGGCAAGGCAAAATATGGAAAAAGTTATCAATTGCTCTCTCTGTATTTTTGTAATAATGTTTTGTGTATTGTTAGTACACATTGCAAGCAGAGAGAGACACGATAATCCTGCCACCTCCAGAGCAAAACTCTCACTCTGGTTCTCAAGTGCTGTTCAGGCACGATTCAACCTGCAGGGTGTGGGTTTTACCATGAACATGCTACTGCGTATGGTGTCTCCTGGGGAGACTGCACACCTTGCTCCAGTACATCTGTGGTGGGATTCAGATTGAACTGCAAGAAAAGTAAATATTGTGCCTTGAGGTATCTATTTTTTAGTGCCATGGTGCAATTCTGGCAATAGAAGATGCTGTTTCAAGTTTCTGAGCATTTTAGGGTGCATTTAAATCCATGATAACTAGGTTAACTGAATTGAAAATAGCAGTTTTCCATCTTTGTATGTGTTTTATGTTTTTAAACTATCAGAGTTACAGTGAAAGCGCTGCACTGGTTATATTTTTCCACAGTCTGTACCCATTACAGGGACAAAATTCACATTTAGTCAGTGCTCTGAACTGTTGGCTAATCTTTCCTGTTCTAATATCAGCAGTTAAACTTATGCAAATTAGCATGTTGTAAAAGTTGCATAAGTTGTTTATGGTTCAGAGCTGAATCTGCTCAGCATAACTACTTTTGAATCAAATATCCCCCCAAAAAAGGAAAACCAGCAGTTAAACCCAGACTAAACCTACTTATAAGAAGGTATGAAATAAAATTTATTAATACACTTAAGTAAAGGTATATTCTTTAGGTAAATTAATTAAAAAACATCTGTGTGAACTGGACTGAGCTGTGAGAAGGTATGAGAAGGGGAAAAAATATAACTTGAAAAGTTCGTTTTGGAGGAGACATTAATAAAAACCGGATGACATGCAGCAAAGGAAATTAGCTGCTAGTGCACAGGGGCACGAATAATGCTGGAGGACGTATCATATAACTTAATCAAATAGGCTGTAACAGGAAGATGCAGCTGTGGTTTCCTTAATGACCAATGGGTGATGTAATCAAATGCTTAAATGCACATTGTCAGGTTCTGATGAGTTTCTATCAAGGCAAAGTTGGGGTATCACTTACCCGGGAGTTTGGGCTGATAACACATCCTCTCTCAAGTGAGCGGAAGGAGTTAGGAGCAGACAGGTTTCTGTAATGTTTTTGTGACAGGAAATAAGCTTCCTTTATCGTTCTCTAATGTAAATATCACATTCCCTGAAGATATATATACTTCTGCTGCCTTTGGCAGGGCACAAAGTTGTGAATCTTGCCATGCTTGGGCATGAGACAGAATCACGGCTGCTGCAGCTGGGACCTCACAGAGCTGCAAGAAACTTTCAGGTGTTTCTGGCCTCTGCCAGCAGCTGCAGGCTCTGGCTGTGCAGCTCCATCAGTGCTGGAAGTACATGGATTAACTAATTTAAGGCAGTGTAGGAGTGACTGAACACTCACAACTGAGTGAAGGCTAGTTCTCCTTCAGCAGAGTGTACTAAATAGCACTGCTAATGTTGGGCTTGTAGAACTTTGATTTTTGTTTCTCTCAGTAGTCTGCACTTTGCCAGTGTGTGTTTTCATTGGAGCAAACCCAAATGTTAAAGCTAATAGAGTAGTGACCTTTGCAGCAGCAGGTTCACATCCCAATTGAGGAAGTTGTGCTAGCCCCAGGCCCAGGAGGGCTGGGTTGTACAGTGCAGGGACACGAGGGCTGGATGCACTGCCCAGGCTGACTTAGAAGGCAGGAGAATCTTTTCTGTGCTCAAAAGGGTATTTGGTCCTTGCTGTGTTCATTACACAGTGTAGGTTGAAGATTTTTTTCGCCAAATCAGAGTGGTTTAGCAGCAGTTTCATAGCAGGGATATAAGCTGTGAATACAAAAACCAAACAGAGTCAAAATTAAGACTGAGCTCACTGATAATCCTGGGCTTTGCATTTTAATGCATATTGCTAGTTGAGTGCTAGATTGTGTTTTTATGACAGAGCAGATTAGGAAATAATTTGCATGTGAATCTCTCCAAGTCTGTGCAGTTTCCCTGGTAACAAATGTGGAACCAAGTTCCAAACTCTGCTTGTTGCTATTAAAGTGTATGTGTATGTAGGGAGGGAGGTGTTCTTGTTTTATAAGTTTTTATTAAAGAAAAAAATAGAACTGCAAAGTTTAGCAGGGTTCTTGATTTACATACAATGATGGATTGAAGAAATGGAATGCTTCTTCACTCACCAGCACTTAACTCACACAAAAATCTCATTTCTCATTAAACAACACCAGGATATTTTGCAATCAGAGTTTTCCTTTCTGGCTATTGCAAATAAAATTTGTTATTGCTTATTGTTTTGAGGGAAGCTGCTCGTAATTGGTATTTTCATCAGTAGTTGCCTGTGAACCTTCTTCAGAAGCCATCTGTGAAGGCTTGGAATATCACCCATCAGGGCTCCCCAGCTCTGCTCTGTGCCTCCCCCAGGAGGGATCCTTACCTTGTTTCGGTTCAGCTCAAGGGAGGCTTCATGGGTTGTTCCACAGAAATTGGGTAGCCTGGACCAGGACCAGCTTGTCTGTCACGTCTGGCTTTTTAAGTGATGCTTAGAGAGAGGCTGGAGTTGAAGTTTTAACTAGATGACTCTTTTATGCAGCAGGAGAACTGAAAAGACAGTGGAGTAGGGCGAGAGTGTCAACCATGTTGTGTTTGCTGGAAGAGTGACTGAAAAGTGAAATCATCCTAGTAGTGACCGGAGAAAAAAACAGGTGACTGATCTTTGGAGAAAGACTACTTATCCTCTAGCTTTGCATCCTGGAGCTATCAGACAAAAAGAAACCTCAAACACCCCACCCTCCCCACTCTTCCCCCTCTCCCCAAACCCCAGAAACAAACAAAAAACCCCTTCAACCGAAAAAAACCCCAAGCTTGCCCCCCAGACAACTTTCTGAGTTTAGGCAAGTTTCTTTGGCTTTATTGAACCAGACAATTTTGGCATAAAATATTTTGCTATTAAAGCATGCCCAGTGCTCTCTGAACACTGAGTATCTGATGTTTTCTTCCTCGATTATGTCCTGAAACTTAATCTCAGTGGCTTTGATGCTGAGTTTTTCCATGACTTTTTGGGAAAAGATCTAATGATAAATCTGCCTAGAAAACTTCAGAAATATTGGTGAAGACATGTAAGCAACTTGGTAAAAAGTTTTTTCTTCCTCCCTTGTCTCTGCTTGCTTTGTTTTCTGGTTCACTCTTTAACTATTTCCAGTTTGCATTCTATTATATTCTAACTAGAGAAAGTTTGAACATGGAGTAAATTGAAACTTTAGTTGCCTTAAAATTTATGCAATGTATGTATTCAGGAAAGTTCTAAATAAATAAAAAGGAGGTCTCCTCTCAGTAGGAAAGAATACCTCTTGTTCAGAAGTGTAATTTTTGAAAACATTAAAATCATGAAATAGGTTCTGTAATAAATAAAAGTAATTATTGTTCAGCTTCTTTCTTAGAGGCAAGCTATGCTACTTCTGCTGCTGAATAGAGTTTTACTTCATTTTATCAGACTAAAGTGATTTTTCATGTCATGCTGGGTTTTGTTCCTTTAATGAGCCATACAATAATCAGGAATAAAAAGAGAAAAATTTTATTTGAATACAGAGGACCTGAGTTACTGAAAGTTCATCAGCATGAACAAGCTTTATCTTGTTTTTAATGTTGTATCATTGAAAGCTGTAGCACAATTAAAAAGGGCCTTATTGAGTGTCAGGTTGTGTGGCAGAAATTCCCAAGTACTGTGGGAGATGGGTTGTGAACTGAGAAATGTAACTCCAAGTCAAGCACACCTTTATTCAAATCCCATTTTCCTTTCTTTCCCAACTTTACAAGTTCGTGGATGTACTAAATGGCTGACATGAAAATATGCTGGAAAGGGGATTCTGTGTCTTTTACTGGTAGGAAAGACACAATGCAAATGACAAGAGTTTGCATCATTTTGAAGGGCACGGTGAAATTTTCCTTTCTCTAGATTGTAATTACATTTCCAGTTTCCTGCCAGCATATGCTGATTGCCTTCTGCAGCTTCTTTGGGACCTTGTCAATCTATTGATTAAAGAAACATTCTTTAAGTGGATTTGTACTGCATTTGAATATCTGATACCATTTGATTAGGGCTGAATGCTGATATGACCCTCAGTAAAAAGCTATTTCCAACTCTTCTAATTTTTGTTATGATGGATCTTGTGACATCAAATATTTCTTTTAAGTTCTGGTCTTTCAAATGGTTACCTGAGAGATTCAGTTGACACTCATGAATGAGAACTTCTGAATCCTGTGGTTGCAGAAAAAAAAAACTGAGAGTGTTGCCAGTGCATGTAAGAGGTCCAGGTCCAGAAGCTAAAAGGCAGTGAAAGCTGATTATTTTTTAAAAATAACATGGAAATAATAAATTTTATGCTAGTTGCTCCTCCATCTCGCTGGATCCAGCTCAACAAAGTTTCTGCTCTTACTGGTATTTCTGACATGTGTAGTCATCCAGCTTATTTTTCATGTCCTTTTATTTGAGGCAGTTCTTTCAGGATTACCTCACCTCTCAGGCTGAAAGAAAGAGCCAGATTTACTCAAAGGGGTCCAGTAACCTCTCCGCCCCCATCAAGGGCAGGGGGATAATGCCTGTTCTTTAGAGGTTTTGCTGAATCGTGACTAAAGTTCTTAGGATCAAATTCATGCAGAGAAACATTAAGTGGAAATCTTATTTGCAGGCACTGAGTAATACATCCTCCTGAGAGTGACCTTTGGGTAACTTCAGATGCTTTTCAGTAAAACTGCCCTGTGACTGCTGAGTATACAGTGTGCAATGGGAAAAATACAAAATTTAGCGATAGGATAGTAAAGTAAAAGCTACATGTGTGGTGAATGTAATTTATGTTCTCTTATATTCCTGTTGAGAAAAAATTGTGTCTGCTAAATTAATAGAATTTCAAGACTGGTTTTGCTACTGCTCCAAGCGGATGCATCTATAGTCTTTTTTAAAACCCCTATGATCTTTTCAAGATTATTTAAAATTTACTGTAATTAATTATTCCAGCGAATACTTATTAGTCAATTATTGTTAGTATTTGTAACAGTTAGGGGAAATATTCATTAGCTTAACTATTCTCAAGAGTGTTCATAATTAGAATACACTATCAATTTATGCCTGTTTTGAAGAAAATTGTGAAAGTTCTTTTCCCCAAGTTTCTTAACTCAGATTCATTTTTTTTTCTAGTAACTCAACTTTTTAATTAAAAACTCTCCACAGGTGATAGAGAAGAAAGTTTTTTAGATTAAAGATGTCTTGAACATGTAGGTTTATACAGATCGAAGGGGCCATTTCCCTGTGTAGCGTATGCTGCAACATTATGAGAATTTTTTTAAGAACTGTTTTCCATAAACAAATAAACGTGTACATGCTCACATGAATAGAAGGTGGCAGTGACTTATGGTGTGCTACATAAATTTGAGATTATTCACAATCATTCCTACCCAGAGTCAAAACAATTTTATTCGTTACATTTATAACCTGAACCTCAGCTGATGTGGGCCCTGACTTTTGAATACGATTGAGCATGGAACAGAAATCTGGGCTGAAAATTCCCAAAATAATGTGCCCAGCCCTTCTGAATTAATACCGGTTTTGTACGACTTACATATATTTTGAGGAAAGAGTTATGAATGTACAACAAAGGAAAAAGTTATTAAATGTGTATAAAATTTGTAGGAAGGTATGGACAAGCTGCAAGGAGTGGTTATTAGAGGGATTTGAATTTCTTAGGCTGAAATATATTTGAAGTTTGTGAGGAAATAACAGCTAAATATCACAATAACATAACAATTTTAAAACAGGGAAGCTTTTTTATGGGGAAAAAAGTTTATAGTATGCTAATGTTTGCATACCCGGCCCTTAGCAAAATAAAAACAACCTGAGACAATAGAAACAATAAGTGAGAAGTGTTAATGTGAGATGTAAATACATTAATTTATACTAGGAATGACTCCAGATGTGCATGCAAAACCCTCTTTCAAAGCAACCCATATTTTCACATAATTTCTGTATACAAAGCCTAAATCATCAGCTATAAATTTAAAAAAAGTAAAAGTGCATGCACATATAAGTGTTTCGCTCATACCAGAGTAAGGGAAGGTTTTAGTACAAAACTGTTTTGCATTTTGGAGCAATCTTTTATCTTAATAACCCTAGGGAGTCAGAACTTTGGCTTTATTTATCATTTGATTAAAAAATCAGATCCTGTTCATGACAGCGTAAGATTCCAGGTAAAAGAAAATATACCTAGAAAAATGTTTGTTTTTTCCTAAATCATATGCATTTCTAAGTTAAAGCACAAAATCTGAATAGTTACTGAGGTGAAAATGCCCCCTTTGTCTACACCAGCTCCTCAGGGCACAGCAGTCTTCCATGCACAAACAAAGTGCTGAAAATGAGCAAGCGGTGTCAGAAAGTTAATGTCATACATGAATGGCAAACAAATGTATTTTTTTATGTGGGTATTCCTGGGAGAAATCACTTCCATTGTTTTTGTTGGCTCCCATTGCAAACCTCCTTTGTTAAATACACTGAGGTGTTGTATTTGTGGTACTCTTACTACTGACGTGCGGAGTGCTATGAAACGGCCTTTCAAAAAAACTGAAATGATAACACTTGAGGAAACATTTTGACTCCCAATTAGTAGTCAGTCAAGATTCTTAAATAAAGTCCAAATAGATTCCTAAATGGTAAATTTTCCTAAAGCAGACATAGAAAATTATAGGTACAAAACCTTCTTGGACATATGAAAAAATACATCCTTTGTTTTCCCCCTGTATTTGTTGCAGGATGCTGTTCTGGCCAGACTTTCTGTTAAGGATGTGGTCTAAATGTCTTTGCTGTCACACCTTTCAACAATCGTGCTTGCTGACTACATTTTTTGTGAACTTATTTTAATAGTGTGGCCACAAGAAATACAAACTCTTAAATCCTCTATAGTAAATTTTGGGAAAGATTCTCTTGCTTTGTGCCTGTGCTTCAAAATCTGAAAAATAGTTGATGACTATCATTACAAAATAAGCTTTAGTAATGAAAGTAAGAACATAAGGGCCCTGATACCATCATTTGGTTTAATTGTGTATGCTAATTAAATTATTTCCTTGTCTGTGGGCATCTGCAAGTGTGGATAACAGGATAGTGATGGGAAAATGGGGAGAAGTCTGCACTTGTGTTTGTAATAAAGCATTCATATAGCAAAAGGGCCACTATTCCCTTGGCCTGATGGTTCTGCATGATGTTTAATATAGTGTACAGATCAAAACAGAGGAGGTATGTAAGCATGCACATGTACATTTAAGTATCTGGAGTACTTTATTTTTTTAGTTATTCATACTTCTGCCAGAGTTAGAACACTGACCAGAGGTAAATAAAGGTGAAAGTAGTTTATATTTGTCAGTGTCCCTTTTAATATAAAAGGTCAATAGTCAATGATTTAGTGCTTTTTTTCTTTCTTAAAAAAAAAGACATATTGTGCCATCAAAATGAGTTGTTTTTTCTGTTTCTGATGATACAAAAATAATTTGATTTTTTAAAAAAATGACTAAAAGTGAGTCATTGAAACCTAATATTCTGAGTTCTGTGTCCCCAGGCAAGGGATAAGAGGTTTAGTTGCACAAAAGCTAAGGGTACATTTGTGACTAATGTTAGCCTGAAAAGCCAACTGGTTTGCAGAGGTAGATCTGTGCCTAAAATGTGTTTTACTGGGAGACTGTTCTGTATTGGTATGGGAATAATATTTGTAACTAATAGGTCTGCAGGTAAGAAAAACACATCCAGCTACTCTTTTAGGTAAGTTGGTGCAAAATCGGTGGCAGGTGTTTGTCCTTTGTTGTCATGGCTTCATTTTAGCCATAGATATTATTTCACATTTCTTATTGTCATTATCTCACTGGGATATTTAGTGTTATATACAACACTACAATTATTATGTTGTGTTTATTTACCTATTATATACTCAGTAAAGTGTTTATTTTGCTTTGAATCAACTATACTCAGTAAGGTCTTTATTTTGCTTTGAATCAACTATTCACTTTGTTCAATTTCAAAGAGCCCGTGCAAACTTCATTAGTGCCGTAGCTATCCTTGAAGATTTGTGGTGCTGATACTGCTCACCCGTGCAAAGAAAGATGCCTTCCTGTAAGGATTATACTGCCCCTCTAAACAGCAAAGTATAGCAACAAAGAGCTCTGCCAAGAGGAGGGTTTGGATTTATACAGAGAGTAAGATCAGAGGGTGTCGCTGAAGAAGGGCTGGGTTGATATGTGCCTGTTTAAATCAGTACTGATAATTCTTCAGGCTGTTTATGAAAAACAACAACAAAACAAGTCCTTCTGCACAGATTGTGTATGTCTAACCACTCACGCTGTGCCTCAGAAGCAGATGACTGACACAGGCTGCTTTTGCTTGCACAAGTCACCCTGTACTACCAGCATGTGTTTGGGAGTGACTGCCATTCTCCTTCCTCTGACTGAATTGGAATAACGAGCTTTCAGAGAGCTTAGATTTCAGCACATTGACATGAGCAGCTTGACCAAGATTTCAAAAACCTGAAGATGTGGGGGAGGATGTCAGAATGACATGTCTTGTGTGATGTTCTTCAGCCTCCCTGTCTCCTGATGTCCCTGCTGGGCTGTGGTGTGGGCCACAGCAGCTGGGTAGCTCGACATAACAAATCCCAGGCCTTTCTGATGCTTTGGTTTTTGACTGTGGTGATGAGCATGGCATTCAGCAGCTCAGCTGAAGTGACTACAGAAACAGTCTCTTGATGCAATTTTTCATGCTTTGTGCTTGGCTAAACCTGTTGGATGGCAGCCCACAGATCTGAGCAGCTCATGGAAAGCATCAGAAATTCATACATTTGAGTACAGTCCATCTGCAGCTCTTTGAGCTACGTTTCACACCATGGTGAAGCTTCGGCTGTGAGCAATGAAATGCAGCGTGTACAATGCTGATGGAGCACCCTGGCATATGTTTGGGCTCTAAACTCACTGCATGTTTACTGACAAGGGTCACTTCTAGACTTTAGCTCATGTGTAAACAATTTTTAGGAGAGCAGCTTGTCCAAACCAGTCTCAGAAATGCTTTTGGGGATATTTTGGGATAAAAGCTGTGGGAAGGACTCCTCAACAGAACATTTATTGATGGATCCACACAGGCAAGTAATCTATGCAAGTGATATATGTGTGTGATCTATCACTGAAAGTTTTTGAGAATTTAATTGAATTACTGTGTTTCAGCTATTTAAATTTGGATCATGGAACTTGCATACTTTGCTTTACTACCAGCTGATTCCAAATCCATTTTCAACATTTAATCGGTCCTGGCACCGAGTTGTGTAACAGAAATTGCTATCGTTCTTCTCGGCACCACCATCAGCTGTGGGGTTAGATTTTCTGTTTTGTCTGAAAGCAAGAAGAGGCCTGTCTCCCACTTTTCAAATGATCTGATTTTGTTATCTGTTGAGTGGATGACATCTTGCTTCATTATCTGGCTGCTTTTGGACTGAATTTTATTTTCCAAATGCCAGTTGATACAGGTTCCTGTCAAACTGTCCATTAGATTCAGCAATTTTCTTGGCTGGTGAAGGGTGTGACTGCATCTGGCTGGTTGTAAACACACCAGCACACATCTGCCTTGAGTTGCATTTCCTTGATCTCTGGGCACAAACAATGCCCAACAGCTGTGTCCTGCGGAGCACTGAGGGAGCACACTGCTCCCAACACCATTTTTTGAACAAAAAAAATTGCCAGACACGTTTTAGGGAATGGAAAAAACTTGCTGGAGCTCATACATTCTCTGGAACAGGTACCTCCCCGTCACAATTTATCATTGTTGTTTATTTAGTGTCAGATATAATTCCGATGATCGAAAGCATGGCAAAGTGTATTAACTGGCTGCTTCACGTGTCAATATTTGGGGAGCTGCCACCTCCATATGTGAGATCATACAGTCTGTTTGTCCTGTATTTTAAAATGACACAGTTCGGAATATTTAAATTATGGGTCAAAAACTGAATAAATGAAGAAGCAGAGTAGTCAGTCTATCTTCCTAATGAGCATTTGTTACAACAGGAGCTGAGCTGCCAATTACTGGCCACTTCTTCTGGCTACTCATTAACTGTGTTTCAGCATGAACTTCCTATGATTTGGCCCATAGCCAGATCAAATTCAAATTTTCCCCATGTCCAGAATAATACTGTCATTATTTTGATAGGCAAGTAAGCTGCAAGTTTCATAAATCCACAGCAAACACTAATTTGGGTGTGACAAAAGGGCATCTGCTCTTCTTACTGCCAAGAAATTGCAGAAGTGACTGTATTTAGTAGCAGTAGATGACTTTCACTTTATTTAGCTTGAATTATGACACTGAATAAAATATTTACTAGATAGCTACCATCACGTTACCCCTCAGAGCAATTTTAGGGAAGTAACATGTGCAGCAGCTATAGCCCTATACTGCCTCTCTTATTTGCTTTCAAGGGTTCATTGCAGTCTGTGAAAACTGTCTCTTTATGTATTTTGGAAATGCAGTGGAAAACATACTGGTATGTCCTTTAGATTGTGAGGGATTTTTTTAATCTGTTAGCATCACTGCACCAGCAGAACTTTATGATATACACCTGATTTCCATTTGATCTTGGTACAGAAAGATCAAACTCATTTTGGAGTCCGGTATTGCATTTGAGCAAACTCCATAAAGTTGTTTTGCATTTGTCATAGCCTTCATCTGATGCACACCATTCCTTAAAAGATTAACTCTTGTGAATTCACATTTCAGACTATGCAGATGTCACCTAAGAATCCAAAATATTTTTTCAGAATTTTTTTCCTCAATTCTGGCATAACTCATTTTGAAAAGGATGTTCTGACATTAGCAAATAAGAAATCCTACATAAGCAAAGCAAATGCACAGGCTTTCCTAATATTTATCTGCTGTGGATATGTAACAACTAGGGCTGTATTTTGCTTTGTTGATGTTTGTTGTATTTTGGTTTTTAGCAATATAACCCATTTTGAGGATAAATGCAATGTTTTGAGTCCACAGGGTGTATGTCAGACTTACTTGTGGTATCAAGAGCTATGTATGCTTCAGTTGGTGAATTGGTGCCATATTCCATTTGTTCTATGGGATCCAACAGAAAGATGTTAATGGTCTCTCTTGTACTGTTAGTGGTTCCTTGGACAGTGCCAGAATTTTATATTCAATAAGTGGATCAAGAACTCAACTCTTCTTGGAGATCCTATATCCAACTTCTCATTTAAATGGTGTCTTTATATGAACTGCTTCAATGGGCAATCATGGCCACCAGGGTAGAGAGCCCACTGGGCTTTCCTGAAGTCCTGTGTAGTGTTCAGATAATGATTTGTTAGATTACTTATTTGTATGTTTTAAAAATATATATATATGTTAAGGAACATTTCTTTTTCAATTGAGGTGAGAAATTTTTTAGATGAACACTTCGAAGGAAGTTTTTAATTTGTCCAGTGAAATGAGCATTCTCTTGGAAGCCAAGAAATTGGGGGACTGCTGGGGGGAGATGGATTTTTGCCTTCTTCTTTTCTCTGATGAGACTTGATACCTTTCACTATGTCTGTTTGACAAAAGCTTCTGTTAGTATTTTTGAATTGGAGTCAGCAACTTTTACAAAGCTAAAGAGGTTCTGTTTACGAGAAACGATGCTGTCATGCACTGCATCCCTCCTAGTCCTCACTTTATTCACACGTGATTTGCAGTTATGCTAAGCCTATGTTCTCCCAGCTACCATTCTGACTTATCTAAAATAAGGCAAGATATTTGTGCAAGGAATAAAAAGATCATAAGACATTCTGTCAGTTTTATTGGTTTCTCCCATGAGTTTCACTGCTCTCCAGACCTCAGAAGCCCTTATTTATCCCAGAAACCTTGGAATTTACAGACTGACTTTGCTAAAGCACTGCTGAACTTTAGAATCCTCATAAGAATGCTGGAAATCTTCAGAAAAGCCTTCTATGATATCAGCAAATATCTCCCATGAGAAGCCTTCTAGCACACTGAAAAGTGTTGAGCAGAGATAAATGGGTGTGTGATTCTCATTTAGAATTCTTCCTTGAAAAACACGGAGTCTATGAAGCTTTTTTAGTTGTCCTGGTGTGACACATTATTCTTACTTTTTAAGATCCTGTCAGACAGAATGTTTGGCTTTTAAAGGTTATTTCTAGTGTTTTAATGCTTAATCCAGTCATTAATGGTTTTAAACTAAAAGGTGGTAGATTTTCTATAAGGAAGACGTTGTTTTTATTGTGAAACTCTAGCACAGGTTGCCCAGAGAAGCTGTGGCTGCCCCATTCCTTGAAGTGTTTGACTAGGCTGGATGTTCTAGTGGAAGGTGTCCCTGCCCATGGCAGGGGAGTTGGACCTGGATGATCTCTAAAGATCCCTTCCAACCCAAG
The DNA here is from genome assembly GCA_013399195.1 of Dicrurus megarhynchus. Classification (NCBI taxonomy): domain Eukaryota; kingdom Metazoa; phylum Chordata; class Aves; order Passeriformes; family Dicruridae; genus Dicrurus; species Dicrurus megarhynchus. The sequence goes on from VXAD01003975.1 coordinate 175,800, forward strand.
CAGTTCTGTGAGTCTGTGATCTTCTGACACTGCTGTTTGTTGTGGTAAATCCTTGTTGCTTCAAAAAAGTGGAAGGGACTGAAATAACTTTCTTCCTTCTTCTGGAGGTTTTCAGTAACACTCAGTCCAAAAATCTCTCTCTGCTTTTGGCATTTATGTTAGAACAGCTTTTCCAGCCATGTTTGGTGCCTGTAACCTGCCTTTAATTGTGGCAGAGCCACAATTTGCAAGATGATGGCAGCAGGCTCCACTGGCTTTTCCATTTTGCAGCCACCGTGCCGTGATCATAAATGAGAAGGAAGACTAAATAAAGAAAAGAGTTTTAAACTGAGTAATTACTGTTCTCCATGTGTTTTAAATACTTCCCTGCTGGTATGTAAAAGATGTAGTGCTTAGGGGAACGTGGTTTAGTGGTGGTCTTGGCAGAGTTAAGTTTTTGGTTGAAGATCTTAAAAGTCCTTTCCAACCTAAATGATTCTGTATTTTTATTCTTTGGTCTTCTTGTCTTCTCAGCACTTTCTCTTCTCAAATACTGATTCAGTGCAGCCTTGAATTCTGCAGTTAATGATGGTCTGCTGGACTTCGGGGCTTATTTACTGTTTTGTTTTGGGCAGTGCTGCTGTGCTAGAGCAGAAAATGCTCAATGGCAAACAAAAGGCAGCTGCTAACACCAGTTTCAAGACGGTTTGAAGGATATGATGGAAGCAAAGATGACAGGCTGATTTTGTCTTGCCTCAAGTTGTAAATCAAGTTGTGAAAGGAAGATGTATGAAGACAGAGTGAGAGGTAGAAAATGTTTTATATTTAATTAAGCTTTTAATCTGTAATTATTTCTGTGTCTATGAATGACGGCATTGTTGTCAATAACTATATAAGTGGAATTGAAATTGGCCTTAAATTTATCCCATTAATTTTTCAAAGAAGACTACAGTTTAAATGAAATGGAAAAATACTAAAAACATTCCCTTTTACCACAATTTCTCATATTGTTTTGGTCCATAACCTTCCATAATAATTTTAATTCTAAAATCCCCATTTCATAGGTTAGTCCTTCAAGTTGTGTTTATTTTTTTTTTTTTTTTTTTTCAATTCACCCCCCACCATGGCTTAAAGAACTTCTGGCTTACTTGAAGTTGAGGAGAGAGAGATCTGAAAAGAAGAGCAGGACTGAGGGAAAATTAACTAAGCCTGAGAAATTCTGAAAAGTAGGAATTAGGAAGTAATTTAACCATCAGGGGCCACTGCAGAGCGCAGTTCAACCAGAAACTTCTAGTCTTCTAAGAGAAAAAGCAGTTCTGAACATCTCATCCTAGTATATAAAACTGGGGTACTTTTCAAGTCACTTTTAAATAAAATGAGATAGATACCGTATTTCCCTGAGTATGATAAGGAGAACAGAGCAATGAATAGAATACTGTTAACAAAACAGCATTTCAGAGAGGAAGCAGAATGTAAACTTACCCCCTAAGTACAAAACCCACTGTACCTAACAAAAGAGTTCAACTTGAATTCAGGCAGCACTTTAGCGAAAATTAATTCATTTTATGGTTTTATTTTGGTCCACCTACTGCTACTTTCCCTAAGTGAATACATTGAACAAGGAGGTAATTGGGAGCTGAGGAAATGGTAGGTGAGGAACCCTTAATTTACAAAATTGTCTTCTGAGAGTTTTGTCGTTAATTATGTTGGTAGAATACAAAGGCTCAACAATCATACTTTCTGGATGACAAATTCCTTTGTTTATTTTATTGGAGCAATACTTGTGATTTCCAGATATTGTAAGACTTAAATGACTGTGAATATTGGTTCCTTGGATTTATTCTCCATGTTTGTAAAGCAAAAATATCAAAACTTTTCAGCTCTCTTCCACTCGAACGCTATGTTTCTAAACGTTCATTCTACTTCTGCACAATTGCAAATTACAATATCCTCATTTATTTCCCAGCTGTACAAACTATTACTAATTTTCCCAATGAACTACAGTGTGAACAGCTCCTACTCGAAAAGACTTGGCTGATGCAGTAAAAGCTTTGCTTCCTTCCACAGCAAAGGGAAATATTTAACCAAGTTTGAAAGTCTGATGACTTTTTAGGTGGCTCACATAGTATTTCAAAGCACAGAAAAAGCAAGGCAAACAAAAAACTTGGTAGATAAAGAATAAAGGTGAAACAGTGAATGGATGGAGAGGGAAAGAGTTGCATTATTTAGCATGGAGTGAAAAAATCCCACGGCTATTGCTGACCTAGGCTGGAAAGCCTGTGGTGCAGATGCACTTCAACATAGCTCTGTTGTCTCTGGCTCTGTGGAAATTTGCCAAGAATAAGCAATGGTTGCTTGCTCTGAGGTGCATGAACCAGGAGCTTTGATGAGCTGGTGCAGAATGCAATTAAGGTTTTTTTTTAATTCGTGTAAAACTGAGATTAGGCTGCAGTTTGCTATGCCAGTGTACTCATCAAGAGGGTGCAATTTAAATGTATGTGATTTCTAAGAGATCCCCTGCTTTCTCCTAAATTTTAAAAGAATCAGTTTGGAGCTAAAATGATTTCTTCTTGGTCAATATTGTGTATGCTTTTACGGTGTGCAATTTCCCTCACTCTATTTAGTGTGAGATCCTGTTATTTGTTTTGGGGTCTTTTTGTGAACTAATTAGCAACTGCAATCAGAGATTTGTTACAGAACACTGAAATGAATGTTTTGTGTGCTTGTATGAGTGCCATGGAGGTGGATGAAGTGGAGATAAGTATTACGTTTCTGTGATACCCACAAGTATTGTGAGGGCTGGGCATGGGAACAGGTTCTGTCACTAGGTATTGAAGGTTTTGAAACCCTTCGTAATAGCTCAACTTGCTACATATAGAGGGAAATACAGCAACTGTGGAGTTGCTGCAAAAAGATAATAATTTGAGTTAAAAATTAAGAGAAAAATACTTTATATTACTAGAGGTGTAAATGCTCAGAACTAATATCATAGGAAGAACTGTAGCGCTGTTGTCAGGGTGAGTCACTGTGCAAGACGAATACTTCTGAAAGTATTATTGATTTTTAATAGACAGAACTTTTTTCACCTCTCCTCTGTTACACAGCTACTGATGATGCTCCTTTTCCTTTCATGTTAGTTCAAAGCAGGAGTGGTGCATCTTCAGATTTCACAGTGGAAATGGAGGTTATTAGTTAATTGTAGTAACTACTTTGCAACCACATTGCTTTCCAGTGTTACCTAATGTATGAAATACAAACATTTTTAAAATTTTGATGAATAGTGTGTTTTACTAGGAAATTTCAGTTATCAAGTAAGAGCAATGAGTTTTAAGGAGAATTCTCCAAAAATTCTTCAGAGTGATTTGTCTCACAAGGTTTTATGTTCAGAGAATGACATGCATGGGCAACTGTCCCCACACCACTTAAACTGGTGTGCATTTTTAGTTTGGATTCGCTTATTTTTCACATATGCTAACAAACTGTGTCAGATATAAACTGTTAAAGAAACTGCCCAGACAGAAAAAGAGATTGATTTCTTAATTATGGGCAGAGAGAGCAACTTGACCTTTGTTCCTTTGTACCAATGTGAGACTATGAGACCAACCTTGTCTTTTTGGGAGCCTTAGAGGTTCTCAGAAGCAGCTTTTCCTTTGCCCTTATCTTTGTGATCCAGCAAAGTTAGACCCTTTCTGATCTCCTCTTCGTTAGGTTGCATCAAGTTTCAGGTTGCTGAACAGGGAAAATGTCACCTCCTGCTATTTGCCTATATGTGTTTCTATTTCGGAGAACAGAGTCTGTTTCCCCTGTGAATTGCTAAGGAATATTTAAAATCTGGAGTATTTTCTTAATTTTTAAAGGCGGGAAATTTATGGGGAAGAAAGGAAAGACTCTCCTCTTTCTTCTCTCTGTAATTAGCAGTCTGTAGTTAATAAAAGCTGGGTTTGTTCACATATATGCATTTCTTCTTCTGTTATGCAAAACTGTTACCTCATATATCAACAAAAATACTATTAGCTACTATTTTAGATGTATTTAAATGAAGAAATAAGAAATGTGGAAAACCCTAAGACTGCATTCTTTAATACTGAATTTTAGAAGCTCACTTTTAAGACCAAGATTATAGCATAGAAGATTATAGCATATAAATATCACACGTGATCTCACTAGTTTATAATTTCTCTATAACCTGTTAAACCTTACGTCGATTTTCTGTTAATTGTCCTCTGGGAATACCAGATATAGATATTTTATATTTTATGACAACATTAATAGAATTTTAAAAGATATCTAAAGTAATTAGAGGTGCATCTGGCCTTTACTTGATCAAATTTAAAACTATTATTTTAAACTCCCAAATACACAAGGAGTTCTGCTAGCAGACTCAGATTAATATTAATCTTTTTTTATCCCAATGCACAAGTAGAATCAAGTTTCAAATTAAGTCAATGTGCAAAATTGCTTGTTCATGTCAACGTTTATGAATCTCTAAACATTTGTTTAAAAATTAATGTATGAATCTCTCAGCATGTGGTTATGAACATTTATCTATTACATTTTTTAACTTATTTAAAAGAGATAAAGCGTTATTTTTCTTCACTTTCTGTTACAATATTTGAAATGAAAACATGCTGTAGGAAAGTTTTAGTCAGATGTTGGAAGGTGAAAATAGGTGGTGGGAGTATCCATCTAGGTACGGTCTCTCTGATAAGCTCAATTTTGTCAAAGTCAAGCCTCAAGAACCCTGAGTCTTTCATATCCTCTACACAAAAGTGATTTACTATGTGAACTGAGACTTGTAAGTTTCCCCAGCCCTAAAATAAGTTTTGCCCTATAGATCATTGCTTTTTAGTAGTCTCTGACACTCCCCCCAGCTCAAACTCTAACCTTCACAAGGTTGTAAAAATGGACCTCCCCACCCCCAAATCTCTCTCAATAAAGAATTCTGATATTCTTAGAGTGTGACAGGAATTCGAGATGCTCGTTTCAGATGTCAGCCTGATCTTATAAGTTTGAATTAGATTTCACTCTTGATTCAACTCCTGAAGTTTAATTGATACGTTAAGGCCATCTTAGTTTGCATGATTTATAATTGCCTGTTTGTTTATGTATGTACTTCTAAGTGTGTGGCGTGATTTCAGTTATTAAAATGCTCTAAACACCTTTCCACAGCTGAAATTTCTCAGATAAGTTTTCTGCTGCAGAGGAATCTGCGGTGAGTATTCTGGCAGTGGCTGCCCAAGGGAATATTGCAGGAACTTGCACCAGTGCTGCCCTAGACACCTTCTTATCATCTTCGCCTTCTGAACCCTGTTATATTTGATTTTTTCCTATGGTTTGTTGCATTTCATTTAACTCTAAAAGAGCTTTTGTGGCTAAAAAATATTATGCTTTTGTGGCTAAAAAATAATATGCTGTTTGAGGGAAATTTTCACTCATGTGTGCAAAGTTTCCACCTATGTACAGATGTGGAATACCAGCTTTATCATTTGCTGTTGAATTGCAAGTTTACCCCAAGAGAAGCATTAGTATTCTTTGAAAATAACCTGGATGTTACTCTTTGCCATGATAGCAACTGTGTGTGTGTCAGAAGTGATTGGGAACCATTATTTCTGGAGAAGAATAGAACAATTTACATGCCCAGGTTCTCCAAACGCTCCAGTTTCTCTTTATGAAAGGTTTTGCAGACGTGAGGGGAGTCAGGGAATCTGCGTTTTGGGGAAGGGGCAACACTCTGTGGATTATTTTGTTATAGTTCAGCAGCATGTTGAGGTGGAGTCTGCCTTTCTGACTTGTGTCCTGCACCGCCTCCATCATGTCAGGTCATGGATTTATTCTTTGTGTGACATCTTCTGTCAATTAAAAAAAAAAAAAAAAGCATTGAGTATTGGCTCTCTTTATAAGCATCAAACCACCCTTCTAAGCTATTTCATTTTTGACATTCAAAAACTCAATAACTGACTTCTGCTATTGAAAAGAAAAAACAACTTACTGTGCAATTAAGTTATTTAAAATAATGCAAGCAAAACACATGGCTTGGGAACCAACAAAAATCTGCAGCAATAGAAGTTTGTCTGAATTGGTAATTCTGCTCATTTTTCAAATAAGATGTCAAAATAGGAGATTGTTAAACATAAATTGCATTTATGTTTTTGCTTTATCTAGTTATGCTAAGAATGTCAGAGAATTCAAAATTTTCTAAGCTTCGATATTGTTTCACAAAATGTAGCAAGCTGATAACTAATCTGTTTTATTGTTAATTCTGGGTTAATCAAAAATGTAATTATGACTTTTAATTAGAACAGAAAAAGTGTCTGCTACTAGCTCATAAAAATTGCTTTTTTCTGCCTCGTCACCACAGGTTATGAAAGACAAAGAAAGCTTTCAGAGTTATAACAAGGAGACCATCTAGCCTCAAATTACTCGTAATTTGACTTAATATTTGAAAGTACATCTAAATATATTGGAAGCTGAAAGCTGTGAATTTTTATTCTAATTTAATTTTAAAGCATGAAATTTAGTGGCACCTAGAAAAACACATTTTCCCCATCACCTTTTCAAGCTTGTTTCATGGTTCTGTTCTGAATCCCATGTTAATTCCATGGAGACAAGTCAACAAGAGGGCTTATGCACATCTAAAAAAACAAGCTTAGCAGTAAAGGACACTAGAAGTGTAAAATTTTATTCATTACACCCTGGATTTGGGTAGATGGGTATGATCCATAAATATCTACACACATAGATGTAGAATAAATATAGAGAAAGCGACAAGAATTCTAAGAAAGAAAATTCCCATTTGGATTTATTATATCTATTATAAAACAGCACATAAGGTAAAAAGAAGGAATGTAAACCAGAAGTGGGTGATTATAATAACTTGACAATGGAAACCAAACAGTACAGGGAGAAATCTACGGTTGTCACAGTGCAATAAAAGCCTGGGATTATTTTTTTTAAAAATCCTGGCTGTGTGTTTTTACTCTTAGGTGAGGAACAATTGCTGTTCCTCTAATTATTTCTATTTTGCATATTGGGAGTGCTTCTATGAACATAACATACTTTTCATTCCTGTAGTACTTAAAGAAAATGTTAAACAAACCTGCACATTAAGTGTTAGGAGCAGTAGTTTTCATTGAGATTTATTGAAGAGTTTTGGAGGAGCTGAATTAGGATCTCTCCAGGCCACTGGTGACGATTTTTAGTAAGCCTGGAGGCATCAGCAAAGGCAATTTTTCCATATTGTGTAAGCAGACTGACCCTGGTGGTTTTATGGTAGCCAGCCCTGCATTGCTCATTGAGGGAAAGCGTGGAATTGCAAATATAGAACTAGAAACACAGGAATAAAAGATTTTTTTTGGATGCTCAAACAAGCAAAATGCTGTATCATTCTTTCTCCTGCAACAATATACTCTGAGTAAGATTAAAAAATAAATAGAGGCTATTGAACTGAATTTCTAAAACACCATTTGGCTTTGGTCTGAGTTTTATTAAACTTGAAAAAGTCAGAATATGCAAAATGACCACCTAATCACCAAAAGAAATAAAACCTGATTAATTCATTAGTGTTCATTATAAAAGAGGATGTTTCCAGTAAGGTCCTTATAATGTGATTTCAAGAATGAATTTTTACAGCTTTGCTCAGTGACCTGGAAATATCAAAGAATTAATACTGTAATTGCGCAGATGATTTGAGAGGAAAATAATGAAAGGAACAGTTTGATTTAGAGCTTTTGATAATCTGGACATAAGAAAACAATGTGCAGCTCAGCATGGCCATGAAGGTACAGAGATTTCAGGGCAGAACTCAAAGTGGTGGGAGAGGGATACCAGAAAGTGGTGACCCCCAAATTTTTGAACTAAAAGATGGTATAACCCTGAAAATCCTTTCATAAACTTTATACTCTCCTTAATTTAAAATATTGAAGGCTTTTAATTTTTAAGGCAATGTGATTCCATGATTTGGAATGCACTGTCTAAAAGCAGTTTATTTGTAATATCTTTCTGCCTTTATGTTTGACTACTTTGGCTTTTAATATATCAGAGTACTGCTATAGGCAAGCCCTTCTCTCCTTGGTTGAAACGCAGTACCTGGTGGATTTAAAGTGTACCAGTATGGCACTACTTAGAACCTAAAGAGTAACTGACCCACTTTCAGAGTTGACTCAAAAGTAACTTCTGAGAAAGCAGAGCCATTGATAGCAGTCATGCCAAGGTGTTAAATGTAGGTAACTGCAAGAAAGGGTTGATTCAGACTTTATCCTCAATGTATAAGTCATGTCTGTGCTCACTGCATCTTGATACCTGGTCTAATTATTTCTGTAAGTGCTTAAAAAATCCATTATAACACTAATTAGCACGTTAGTCCTTAATTAGCCATTAGCTAGTCAAATATTTGTCTCTGTCTCAAAGTGGAGATTCCAATGGGGACTAACCAAATTTCATACTTTATGAATAGACTTCTAGCTTGCCCTCTGAGGAGATGATTGTAAAACTGTCATGGATTTCAGGGAGCACTTGGAAAATGTCTAGGTGCTGCATAGCTTCTGAGGATCTATCATTCCCAGTTCATAGAAAAGGAAGAAGATTATTTGAGCTCTCTGGAAAAAAAAAAAAAAAAAGTGTTTTTCAAGGCCTTTGAACATGCAAACCACACAGGTGCTTGAATCTAGAGTGGGTGTCTGCATCTGACAGGTAAACCTATGTTAAGTGCCTAGTGTTTAATTTCAGTTGTATTTAATATATTTGATAACGATGAGAATTATAATACTGAGATTTTGTCTCTTTGAGAAGCTGCTTTTTATTTATGCTGTTTTTTTCTTGAAGGAGGGGCATGCCCAGTAACCTGTCTGCAATAGAGTAACAAGTGACTTTAAGGCTGTGGGTCGCGGTGGTGCTTGTCCCTATTTTATCAGCCCTGGTCTGTTTAGAAAGCTGCTATGTTACAAGTGAAGCATCCCCAGAGAGCTCTCAGAAGCTGTGCCCAGTGATCAGAGGGTGCCTTAGCCAAACTCAGCCGGGGCTGGATGGCCAAACTCTCCCACAGTTAAGCTGTGAGCCTGCTGAAGGTACGGGTGACAGGTATAGTCATTCATGACTATGGGCTAGCTGGAACTGTAAATGTTTCAGTTGCTTTTTGTGTCAGCCCCACTGGGATTTATCTTTTAAAAGCTCCCAGGCTGTGGAATAGGTGCCCCTCTGCCATACAAGTTTAAACTTAGGCGTGGGAGAAAGATAAACCTCAGTTTCACTCATGCCTTGTCCCAAAGGAAGCGCTTACAGCCAGGTGAAACAAATTTGCCTGCAGTGTTTAGTGTCAGGTTTCCCAGATGAGGAGGAGATCAAAGCTGAGAGATTAGGACATGCTGGTTAGAGGGGAAAATTGCAGTTTAGCTGTGCTGCTATTTTTAAAACTTGTCATATTTGCCTTCTGTCAGGTGAGCTGAACTCTGATGTGTTGTGAAACATGGATGTGTTAGAGCTCTGTGGATGGATGTGGCAGCATAATGCTACAGAAGAAATGTATTAGCCTCATTTCCTACTGGGTCCTGATTAAGATAAGGAATCTAAGGGTTTTGCAAATGTATCCACAATAGTTTCTTTGGAGAAATGCTATAGACAGGAAGCATTGTCCTCTATATCTTTCTTTAAAATAATGATAACAATACACTTGCAGGTCTGTCATAAATCCCGCAAGGGCCACGTTAACTTTCTAGAAACACAGACTTTTTTCTTTTTTTCTTCCCTGTCTTCCTGTGCCTTCTTTCTTTCTCTTGGTGAGTCTCCCATGTGTGCCTTCACCAACTTGTTTTTAGACCCTATATCATCTCTAACACTCATACTGTATTTTACTGCTGTACCATCTCTCCTTTATTTCTAAAATACTTCCAAAATTTGTCTCCAAGCATTTTTTTTTGTCATCATAAAAGCTGAATTTCCTTTGCTTCTTCAAAGACATGCAGAAAGAGGCTTTATGAAAAAAAAAATTGTCCATAGATACTGTAAATATTTTAGAAAATCAGGTGTTGATTGATTTGTTTAACACTGGTATTCATATACCCAGTAGTAAAGGTTTTCTTGTTTGGCTGCAACTAGAAATTGGCCTGTCAAAAGCAATAAAACCTAAAGATGTGTGGTGGTTGTCAATATCTCATTGCACAAGTAATTTTGTAAAACAAAAGGGTAGTCCTGGCCTAAAGATTTTACAAAGTCAGGTATGGTTTTTCTACACAGGATCTATGTATGTATAAATTTAAGATTCAATTTCAAGTTTAATTCTGCATGTATGACTGGATATGAATTTTGTACTCTGTTATGTATTCACTCTCTCCAAACAACCCTTAAATATGTCAATAGAAACAAAAGAGATGCAAACATTAAATAAATATTGGTAAATGACCAATCCTGCACACATTTGTCATTGACTAGCTTTTGTTTTCACATGTGTCTGAAAGTGCCTTTTTCTTCTTGATTTAAAGAAAATGCATTTTCCTTAAAATTGTAAGAATGGTGGATTTGCATGATCAGGTTTCCATGTATTCACTTAAAACTTTGGGAGAAGAAAAGAGAAGGATTTCTGAAAATGGTAATAAGCTTTGTTTGAGATGCATCAAACTTTACATGACTCTTAACTTTGGTTTCATTAGAGTTGAATCTGATATAACCTTTGAGGTAAGAATCATAATGTCTGCAATGATAGCTAGTAAGCACAGAAATATTATGTACACTGTGGAACCAGATCTATGCTTCTTTTTCTTTTCATATTTTTATCTACCTGTAACAAAAGCTGGTGTGTGATTCACAAAAAGTTCTCATTATTAAAGCCAGAGGTATCTTGCTGCTAAGAAATCTAGCATATACCTCCCTGAAGTAAAATATGAGCCCTATTCATTTGATATCACCATGTAGACCTGAAATTGTTAGCAGAAGACTTATTTAGCATTGACATATTTTTCTTACCCAGTCCCAAATAACAGAAATGACCTGTGGAAAAAGGAGCTCTTGAGAAATTATTCATTCTGTAAATTAGTTTAAACTAGCATCATTCTGCAGCTCCCAAAGTTAAAGGATCAGATGCAGAATATATCTCACAATGCAACCAATAAACCCCTTATTTTTGGAGTTCAAGTGCCTGAAAGCTTAGGTTCAAAATGAAAAAAAAAACCAGTAAAAGTTATTTATGTATACTCTTGAGGTCTAATTAGGCTTCGTATTTCACATGTGCGTGTATATTTACAAGCCGGATATTGTAATGTTTATGGAAATTAACACTTAACTTTGAATTGCTTTTATTTGCATATGCAAATTAGCCAAGCAATTCAGTGTGAATGGATTTTAGAGACCTGTCAACAGTTGTTTATGGGGAACAGCAAGGAAACCTGGAAACAAATCCTTGCGAATTAATGGCTTTGTTTGGCTGCGAGCATTGGAAATGTTCATGACCTGGGCAGGTTTCAGGGTCCCACCGTGTAGCAGCTGCAAATGCAGGCCAAGAAAGGGATTTAATTGTGCCCCATGAACCCCTCTCAGGGACAGCAGGCACCTGTAAACCCAGCCATTTCCACTGCACGTGTGCTCTGGCTGAAACATCCACCAACCCTGTGCTGGCAGCGTCGGTGCAGTGCACAAAGCACACGAGCACTGAGCAGAGGTGTCCCTGCGGCAAGAAGAAAAGGAGGGGGCAGAGTTTAGAGGGGCACATGGTGTGGTAGCGAAAATTAAAAATGTTTTTAGGCTCCTAGTACAAGATTGAAAGTGAGCAGGTTTCAGCCAGCCAGTTGCTTGTGTTTGCTTCTGTGCAAGCAATCTCACATGCACATTTTTCATGAACTGCAGTTCTGTAACATAAATCAGCACTGGAGAGAGCTGCTGTGGATACTGTTCAGTCTGTGCTCTCTTTCTTGGAGAAGTTAATTAGAATAAGCTGTTCTAATTTGTGTCAGTATACTCCACTGTTATTGTTCTCTTTGTAACAAAAGAAGAACAAAAGGCATAGAAGTCAGGAGTGATGAAGTGCATAAATTTGAGGGATGCTACAAAGAGATCATTTCATAACAGAGCCATCAAAATCTTCTAATTGAGATTGTTATAAATACATCAAGATCAGATACTGAAGACAAAACAGTGCATATTTTCTTGTCAGTATCTCAGGTGTGTGCGAAACAGGGCTTCGGGAGGAAGAGCAGAGAAACATTAACACAGCACTTTGTTACCTTCAGAGGTGCTTCAATCTATTCTGAAATCTGCTTTGGAGAGACAGGACTCTCCATGCAGTGAGAAACTAGGGCTATCACTTCTTTGCATGCAGGAACCTGCACTTGCATGTCATGGTCCTGTTACTCCTTCCTGCAGGACTGCTCTGTAAAACAGCTTTCTGTATCAGTTAACAGGAGCAGGTCAGTTGTCAAGGTTATGAAGAATGAGCCCACAGTTCTGTGGAACCCCCATGGGTTTGTTGTGCATTATGAAGTGTGCCTGGTGTGCCTCTTCACGCTTGATACTATTTTTCAGGACACAGAACTCTAGCACCAGCCCTTTTGTGACGTGCAAAAGCAAGTGGGGAAAAACAGGAATTTACACACCATTTTTCATGTGTCTCACACATCCACACCGGGGTCAGAAAGTATTTGGCACCTTATATTTGAAAGAAATTACTTTTTTCTTCCCCCAGGTTTCAGTCTGTCACAGTACAAGGTCAACTGTGCTAATATTTTCTTCAGCCAATGGTACTTGGAGTGTGAACAGGACAATAGCAATTGGGAAACCAAAGCCCAACATTAATAGCCAGGATACTGCTCCATTGGGTAGCCTTGCCTTTGAAATTTGGAAACGGTACAGCTGCATGTTTTATCCTGCTGCAGACTGTGGTGATCAGTGTTACAGAGAGCTCAGCACAAAGACAGAAGTTGCATCAATGCCTTATGCTTCCTAGCTGGGATTCAGGCTGCGATTATCCAGCATGAGGTACATTACTTTTATTTATAATGAGGACTGCTGAAGTTAAATGAAACACTAAGCAACTGTATTTTCTGAATTAATCTAAATCTGATTCCTGAGAGCTCAGTAAACCTTAAAGATTAATTCTTTTATCCACTTCTCTGGAAAACAGATGTTTTTTGATTTCATTTTTTGGAATTGGCTTTTGTTTTGTATCTGTTACCAGACACACACCTGAATGAGTAAGCATGACAGATAAATGCACACAGAACCAAAGATATGCACGTTTTTGTATACACGTTTGCTTCTGTGTGTGCAGCTTCACTTGAGTACATGAATATTCAGGGTGAAGTATATTAACATCCAGATCAACACTCCAGATTTAGTCAAACTGGTAGTTGTGAGAGAAGCCGCTCACCTCAGTGTAACGTTAAGGATAAGTTTTAAGCCCAGCTTTAGTATTGGGGGAAAAAAAAAAAAATTACTTCAATAAATATATCTGTATTAATGAAAATATACTGGGTGTCTTTGGGATATGGGAACTGCTCAGAGGTTCAAGTTCATCACTGATGTTAGAGCAATTCAGGAGGGACAAGTGGTGGCACAACTGCTGGTGAGATGAGAAGCATATCCAATGCTTTAGAACCTCATATCTGAATTAAAAAATACTGATAGTAAGGAAAAGTTAATAAATTCAATTTTCTGTCAAAAGCAATTTAAGCCATATTTATGGAGGCTCAGTATTTTGCAAAAAATGTGCTACGAAGCTGTTCAGGTGTCTACAATGTCTGTGCGAAGGCAGGGTGTGCTCTACTCTCAGGTAAATCTCCTTTGGGATCTTATATCCATTAAAGCCAAGTGGAGCCTTTCCCCACCTTATCAAATCTGCTGGGGAGCATTTTATTGCCATGACAGTTTATAGATTCTGTTTGAACTAATTTTTTTTTTTTTAACATCAGTTTGTTCCAAATTATCTCCTTTTTATTTTTCCCTGAGGTGAGGAGAAGGGTGTATAGGGTCTGATAAAACAGGTTGTGTTAGCAGGGCCAAAGTTACTGGAGATAGTTAACTGCTCAGAAAAGAAAGACCATTTATCCTCCTTATTCTCTCCTTGCCACCTGAGACCTGATATGAGTTCATTAAGTCCTACCCTTTCTCAGTTGCTCCTTCCCCTTAGGTACCTGGAACATGATGAGGGAATCTTTATAGAGCTCCATGGGCTTTTCTTCAGCCCATTCTCCCACCTCTATATCTGCTAAATGGGGTGAAGTTTGCTGGAAGATGGGAAATAACCTAAAAATTGAGTGTTCTACTGTGCATAGAATTTTTTTTTTTTTTTTCTGGACTTGACTGTGTTCCTTAGGGTTCAGAAGGGTTACTCTTCTCTTATTTGGCTGGTGTTGATATTGTCCCCATGAGCCAACTTGCCACATCTAAACTGGGACCTTTTTACAGCGTGTAGGTGAAAATATCACTTCTCATGTGCAGAGTGCAAGGCTGAATTCGTTCAGCTGAACACAGGCAGTGTTGAAGAGGCATGTCTGGGGCTTTAAGGTGTGAATTGGAGTTGGCAGCTTTTTCATTCCTCCAGATGCTCTTTCCCTTCTCCAGGAGGTGCTGTGTAATTTGAAATAGGACTCTTGCCTTAAAAGCAGCAAAAAGTGGGGGGGGGGGGGGGGGGGGGGGGGGTGG